>CM034314.1:61103796-61604152 GCA_019925795.1 Dendrobium chrysotoxum
AGCCTCATACTAGTTCCTTAAGGTTTAACAATCTTCATGAACTTTCAAGTGGTATCAGAGCGGGTTTCAAAAATAAGGTTTTAGAAAACTTTTTAAGAACGATCAATGGCTCATTTTGGTAATCGCAACACTGTGTAGGGCTATTCAATAACCTTTCCACCACTATTTAAAAATATTCTTTTTAATTTCTAGAAAATATGCATGTCTACTTTTTTACAATACATTGACTGTGGAATTTGGCATATGATTCAAACTGGTTACTCACTTCCATTGAATGTAACTAATGGTGACGAAACTGATATTCCTTTTACTGAATGGAGTTATGAGGATAGGGAGCTCACACAATTAAATGCTAAATGTTTGAATCACTTCTTTTGTGCTTTATAATTTAAAGACTATATGTGAGTTTCCGTATGCTCTATGGGAAAGGAGATTTGGGATAGGTTATGTATCACCTATGAGGGAACTAGTGAAGTAAAATAGTCTAGGTTAAATATTCTACTACAAGATTATGAACTCTTTCACATGAAACCAAGCAAGACTATATTTGAAATGTACACTAGGTTCTTCCAGATAGTGACATCCTTACATGCACTAAGTAGAGAACTATCAAACTCTAAAAGTGTTAATAAAATTCTATGATGTTTGTCTAGTTCTTATAATTTCAAGATAACTGCAATTACAGATTCTAAAGACTTGAATATTTATTCCATTGACAATATGCTTGCGTCACTTTTTGCCTACAAGGAGTAAATCAAAGGTAAAGTGATATAGGAGAGAAGAATAAGGAGAGAACTATAGCACTAAAAGCAAATGCTTCAGATAGTGATAGTTCTATAGTGGAGGAGATGATGACATTGCCTTAATGACATGACAGTTTAAAAGTTTCCTGAAAAGAAAATAGAAACATCATCAGCTTAATTAAAGCAAAGGTAAAAGCAAAAAAATATTAAAGCTTCTTCTGACACAATTTGCTTTGAGTGCGGGAAGCCAGGCCACCTACATGCTGAATTCCCCAACCTGAAGACTCACCTGATCAAGGATAAGGGTGAAGAGAATCCAAAGTTCAAGAGGGGAAAGAAAAAGATGCAAAAAGCTTTTTAGGCCAACTCCGCTTCATAATAATCAAAAGTAGAAGCAGAGGAGGAGGTAACAAACCTATCTTATGGCTAATGATAATCTTGATCAATCAGATCAAAATGAAGTCAACATTTGTATGATAAATTACTAATTATTTTTGAAAATATTCATGATTCATATAGGAAGCTAAAAAAGATGCATGCTAGTCTCAATATTGAATTATTTAATTTATAAAAGGAGCATGCTAGTTTAACTACCAAACACTCTCATTTAGATAGCAAGCATAAAAATTTTTTAGATGAATTTGATGCATTAAATAAGAAGCATATTGAACTCTCTAATGCAAATGATTTCTTAAAAACATTGCATATAGAACTAGAGAAAGCATACAAAGTATTAGAAGCATCTGAATTGGAAATAGATGGTAGGGAGCAAGCATTGAAAATAGAAGTGTCCATTCTTGAAAGTTCAAACAATTTTTTGGACGTAAAACTAACCGCACCTGAGAATAACAAATGACCACCTATATTAGAACAATTTCATAAGCCCTTAACATAGCATGCATCACATAAACCTAAGAAAAGGCACCATGACCCATGTTGGTTAATAAATCTATTTCTTGGTGTTAGGTGTTACTCTTGTGACATGTTAGGTCACATAGCCCACACTTGCACAATCAACCGTAGGACACATCTAGTGTGGAGGCCTAAAGTGTACTCATCACAGCATAGCATGCATTCATCTCATTTAATTAAGCATAAGGTAGAACCCAAACTCACTTGGGTTCCAAAATTTAACCTTTAAATGACTATATTAGGTTGCTCTCACAAAAGGCCTAGTGAGAGCATGTGGTACTTGGACAGTAGATGTTCGAGGACATGATTGGTGATACAAAGCACTTCATCACTCTCGAGGCCAGGCCAGAAGGAAAGGTGATAATAAGGGACAACGCCACTAGGAAAGTGGTGGGCTCAATAATAATTGGCAACTCTCAAAACTTTATGATTAAAAATATTTTATTGGTTGATGGTTTAAATCATAATTTATTAAGTCTTAGTCAACTGTGTGATAAAGGCTTTGTTATAAAATTTCTTTCTGATAAGTGCATGATTAATTTAGTTGGAAAACTTGTGTTAGATGGAAAATGAATGATCAATGTTCACATGTTAGACTTAAACTACATTAAATATTTAAATTCCATGTGCTTAAAAACTATAATTGATGAATCTTGGCTATAACATAGGAGACTATGTCATGCAAGCATGAAGACTCTTTGGAATATCACATAGAAAAACCTAGCTAGAGGTATACTTAAGTTAGAGTTCACTAAGGACCACATATATGATGCCTACCAACGAAAAAAACAAGTAAATCTTTATTTCATTCAATCAAAGACATTAACACCTCTAGGCCACTAGAAATCCTTCATATGGACTTATTTGGACAAGTTAGCATAGCCAGCCTAGGAGGAAAGACATTTGGGTTTATAATAGTAGATGACTTCTCCAAATTTACTTAGGTTAGATTCCTAGCATATAAGAGTGAGTCATTGGAGGAATTTAGAATATTCTCCACCTGGATTAAAAGTAAATTAGGATGAGAAATCTCAATAATTCACAGTGATCATGGTGGAGAGTTTAAAAATGATAAGTTTTAATCCTTTTGCCAAGAGATAATAATGGAACATAACTTCTCTACCCCTAGGACCCCCCACTAGAATAGAATAGCTAAAAGAAAAAATAGAACCTTGGTGGAAGTTACTAGGGCAATGCTAGCTGAGTATTTAGTCCCTAGGTATTTTTAGGCTAGTTAATATTATTTGTTATGTTTTAAATAGGTTGAATGTTAGATCCAAGCTTAATAAGACACCTGATGAACTCCTTAAGGGTAGGACACCCAGCCTTTCTCACCTATATGTCTTTGGCTGTAGATGCTTTTTTTTTAATTAATGGTAAATCACCCTTAAAAAAATTTAATCCCAAGTATGATGAAGGTGTCTTCTTGGGTTACTCTTTTATAGGTAAGGCTTATAAAATCTTCAATAAGAGGACCATGGTAGTATAAGAGTCTACCCATGTGGTATTTGATGAATTAAATAGAACCTCTGAATCTAAGCTTGAAGAAGAAGTGGAGCTCATTGAAGGGTTAAAAGCCATTGCTATAGGAGATAGAGTAGAACCTAAAGAAAAATTACCTGTAGAATGGAGATATTCTTCTACTTATCTTAAAGTACATATTTTAGGAGACCCATCTGAAGTTGTTAGAACTAGGCATGGATATAGGAAGGAAGTTAACCATTCAACTTTCATATCTATGATAGAACCCAGTAACATAGATCAAGCCCTAGCTGATGAATTCTAAATCTAGTAATGTAAGAAGAGCTAAACCAATTTGTGAGAAATAATGTATGGGAACTAGCAAGAGACCTAAGGATGAGAGTGTGGTTGAAATAATGTAGTTTTTAAAAATAAAATGAATGACTCTGGAATAGTAGTGAGGAATAAAGATAGATTAGTAGCCAAGAGACCTAAGGACTATTAGGGTGCTGTTAGCCTTTACTTGCTTTATGGGTTTTAAATTATATTAAATGGATGTTAAGAGTAGCTTTCTAAATAGAGTGATTCAAGATGACGTTTATATTGAGCAACCTAGGTTTTGAAATTCATAATTCCCAAATTATGTATTCAAACTAAGATATCCTTTTATGGATTAAAGCAAGCACCTAGAGCTTAGTATGAAAGGCTAAGCACATTCCTTCTAGAAATAGGCTTTATTGAGAGTAGTGTAGACACCACCCTCTTCATAAAAAAAGAAGGAGTAGACTTACTTATCATCCAAATTTATGTTGATGGCATCTTGTTTGGATCCTCAAATAAAAACCTATGTGATGAATTTTCAAAAATAAGGAATAGAGAATTGTAGATGAGTATGATGGGAGAGCTAAGCTACTTTTTTAGATTTAGTGTGAAGTAGATGGATGATTGAACCTTCATTAGCCAACATAAATACATCAGAAACATCCTTAAAAAATATGAAATGGACAATTCTAAGGCCATGAATACTCCAATGAGATCTACTATTCAATTAGACAAGGACCCAAATAGAAAATTAGTATATGAGAAAAAATATAGGGGGATAATTGGATCACTTCTTTATTTGACTGCTAGTAGATCAAATATTATGTTTAGTGTTTATATTTGTGCTTGATTTTAGTCTTATCCAAAAGAATCCCACATGACTGTTGTTAAGAGAATCCTTAGATACCTGTAAGGCACTCCAAGCCTAAGAATTTTGTATCCTAGACACAACTCGTCTTTTTCAAATAATAGGATATTCGAATTCTAACTTTATAGGATGTAGGGTAGATACTAAAAGCACTTTCGGAACTTGCCAATTTAGTCTCCTAGTCTAGTAGAAAATAAAACTCAGTAGCCCTTTCCACAGTTGAGGTAGATTATATAGCAATAGGGAGTTGTATTACTCAAGTCTTATGGCTAAAGTAATAACTCTTAGATCTTGGACTACCTATAAGAACTATTCTAATTATATGTGACAACACTAGTGCTATTTGCATATCTAAAAATCCAATTCAACACTCACACATAAAGTATATAGACATTAGGCACCACTTTATAAGAGATCATGTAGCCAAGGGAGATAAAGAATTGCATCATATAGCTACAGTAGATCAATTAGCAAACATCTTCATGAAACCCCTAGCCTTGGGCACCTTTAGCACCTTGAGGATAAAACTAGGTGTTATAGACAATCATGCTTCATTCAAGAGAAATAAAAAAAAAATATTTTCGCTTAAAATCATTCATTCATAAGTGTTAAACTGTATGTGTTTATTTTTGTGTATGTTTGTGTTGTTATTTGTAGTTTATGATTTAAAAAAAGTTTGGTTTAAGATTTTTCCTAATCATCACACACACACCTCACTAATTCACAAAATCTTTCAAATTTTATTCATATCATTTGGTACGAACCACATCTGTACTATACAATATGCATAGATGCACATATTATAGCCCTTAATTTAATCAACGGTTCAGATTAGATCCATGATATGTACATCATACTATATGAACCTCTACTCATATTGTATGATATATGTGTAACTAACTGTTGAGGAATTCAATTCATTTGGTACAAAATTATTGCTAATCATATGGTACGATACCTCTCTTCTATTGTTTAATACAAGTGTCAAACTGGATTATGATTAATTCAATTTGACCGGTATAATAATAATTACATTTTATACTCTTTGAACACCTATTTGTACTATACGATGCCTTTCATTAAATTTCATACTGATGGCTCCTCAGGACGAATGTACTGTACTATTTGATCACTTTTTCTGGCAAGTCATCTAAATGAATTAACATCCTAATCGAACTATACAAAACTCGATAATTTTATATGATCTACATAAAATCTATAAATTAGAAGTATTTGAATATTTCAATTCACTGCTCCCACAAACTCATACCCTCTAATCCTTCTTGCCTAATGGCCGGTGGAAGCAATCATGATAGAATGGCTCAGGGGAGCTCCTCCTCCTCTCATTGCTTTGATAATTATTTCCTATCTACAGGGGATGAGATGCCTACTATAAGTACAAGGAGGTGAAAATCACCACTTCTAGACTGTTAAATCAACCAGTCCTTAATTTCGAGGTGATGAACCTGTTGGCCTCTACTATTCTTTAATTTTTTTTCTCACACTGACTTTTCCCTTCTTCTCCAAACTAATTTATAAATTCTTAGCCAACCTTAGGCTAAATTTTGAAACCTCTACCATGACTTTATATGTTTGCCGATAACACGTAAAAATAAACAAGGAAGATTTAGGAGAATATATCAATCTTTCTATCAAAAGACCTCATCCATAATCCCTTATCTCTACAACTGACTTTGATTAGACTTCTATAAACTTGACTATTAGTGATGTGGCCATAAGCCAACATTAACCATTTGTCCATACCTTAAATCAAAAAGCCCGAGTTATCCAGCATGTCCATAGAACCTGAATTATACCCAAAGCTCGTAATTAGGTTAATATAACCCCACTTCTTTCCATAGTCACCTACCAAACAATGTCGAATACCCAATTTGATGAAGACCAAATGATTCTTTATTATATCCAAAATATGGCTCAAATTCGACATCCCAATAACCAAAGAAAGCAAAATGTCACATTAGGACACATCATAAGATATATCTTAGACAAAAAATACTAAGTCATTTATCCTGCTCAACCCGATAATGTTCCCATTTTTAAACAGATGCCTCATTCCATATTCTTTTCCATCGGGGGCACGAGTATGATGAGCTAGAGTTTTCTAAAGAAGAAAAATCTGCTCCTGTAGGTGGACCTGTACAACCACTAATCACACCACCTACACCTGCCAACCATGCAAACCCTCAGGAAGACATAATTCAGTGGCTCGAGGGGTTAAAAACCAGGCTCGATTATCAAATTCAACAACAACAACAACAATAGCATGAGGAAGACATGAGATGGTTTGGAGAAAGGTTTTCCTCGATTGATAATCAACTTAACTCCATCCATCAATACTTTCAACCACCACCACCATCACCTGATTAGGATCTGCCTTACCTTTAGTGTTTTGTTTATTACTTTTTACTGCTTTTATTTCTTAAAATGTTCACTTTGTTTATTATTCCTTCTCTTCTTGGTGATGTCAAAAGTGAGAGAAAATATATATTTTGGTTATATGTTTTAGCTTAATAGAATCATGCATTTGTGATACTTTATTTTCTATTTTTTTTTATTGTTATCTTTCATAAAATAAAAATAAAAAATGAAAAAAATTAATAGAAAATAAAAATAAACATTTGCAAACCCTAATTTGTAAATTATTGCCTAGTGAGGGGGAGCTTAGGAGAAAACCTTTTTATCATGTCTATTAACCAACATTGCTTGACACCATAAAAAAGGGGGAGATTGTTGCAATCCAGAATCTCTAGTATGTGATTCTGATGATGACAAGCATTATTGATTGAATTGTTACTTTTCTCATTAAATATTTTAGATATTTCTTCTTTCTATGAGCATTAAAATTATAGGTAAGACATACACTGCTCAAGGCTACTAAAACCTCAAGAATGGGTAGAATAGGAATGTTAAGTAAACAAAGTCTAAAATTTTATTTATTTTATTTTTTATTTCTTGAGTATGGCCACATAAGCGTGTATACAATTGAGTGATCGTACACACACACATATAGGGGGAGTGAGATAAATTTCAAAGGTTAAAATTTTTTGTACTAATTATACTGTATGACCTAGAATCATATTGTACAATCAATATAAAAAGAATGGGCTTAATAGCTTATTAAATAATTAGTTTCTATCAACTAATCATACTGTATGATCTTGATTGTACTATACGATTAGTTATGATTTAAACACCCTAGCCATCAGATAAATTAAGTAAGATATTTGAAGATTGACTTTTGAACTAATCTTACTGTAAAATCTGATTTATATTGTATGCTAATTTAAAATCTTACTAAATTAACTCCCATAATTAGTCAATCAAATTATGGTTTAATTAATGATAGCTGATCGTAGTAAAATATTGATCATACCAAATGATTGACAGAGACAAAATTTGGTCATCCTAAAGATCGTTCCAAATGAAACCATAATTTTTGAACTAATCATACAATATGATAATCATATCTTATAGGATGACCTAATTGAAATCAACTAACTGTACTATATGATGAGAGCAGTATGAGACGATTGATATAGATGATTTACAATCATCCCAAGAATCATATTATATAAATAGAGGAAATCAATTTGATCATACCAAATAATCTCTTAATCGTACTATATGATGTGTTCAAATTAATTGAATAGTTTGTTTAAATGACTATCTAAATTGTACTAGATGGTACTAGTTTTAAAGTGATTGTACTACATGAACTAAAATCATATTGTACGAGTAGTGATGACTAACTTGATATTTTTAGGGTTTCTTGAAGCCTAATACTTAAGCAAGTTTTGGAGTCTCTCTTTGTAATTATGAGGGGAGTGTGTGACTGCAGATGAAACTCTGAGAGAGGAGCTTTTGAGAAATCTAGGGATTTAGAGGAAGGCGAAGGTGAGATTGAGTGTGAGGGAGAAGGAGTGTGAGGGGATCATACAGTTTTTTTAGGATAGCTACACCCTTACTCCTCATGTGTCCTTGGTCAAGTCCTTAAGGTACTCTACCTCCTCCAAGAGGGAGAAAATTAGCTGAGGATCTTTTCCTTCTCAAGGGGGGAGAAAATTGAGTCAAGGTCTGTTACCATCACCGGGAGGGTGATATAGCGTCTGGCACTCTACCACATCAAGTTTGGGGAAAGTGGGTCTATTGGGCTTCTCTGCCTTCTATGGGAGAAAAAGGAGAGGCACTTAGTGTTAGTGTAATTCTCGGAGTAGAGGACTTCAGGCTGTGGATGTAGGTCAATGTTGGCTGAACCACTATAATATCTCTGGTGCAGTTTTTCCTTTTTTTCACTTTTATTTTTCCTACATTTTATTTCTAACTGCTTGGGAAGATCGGTGATTATTGCATCATTTCATAAATAAAAATATCATCATAGCTAAATTAATATTTTTGATAAGCTTGTTTGCTTCTGCAATCAATTATATTTGGGTACTTTCAATTTCTTAAAACATTTTCAAAAATATTATGACCATTATTTTAGAGTTAAGAAAATTTTTAAAATTTTCAATTCCCCCCCCCCCCCCCCCCCCCCCCCCCCCACTGTTGGTGAGCCTCAAGAAAGTTCCTTAAGCATTAACAAGCTTCTCAAACATTCAAAAATGAATGAACAAAGAACAATAATTCATAATTTAAAATACAAAATAATTAACTAAGGAAAATTATAAAAGTTATTGACCTGGCTTGAACTAAGAAGCTATACACTCTAGCACTGACTATTGAATTAAAGAATGAATAACTAGAGTTTAGAGAAAAAAAGTTTGTAGCTTAAATTATGAGATTACTATAACCCTAACTATGGAATTAACAATAATATGAACTCCTAAAAATTTATTCATGATTGCTTGGGGGATGAAAGCTAGCTAAACTTCTAATTTAATTATAAGCATAACTATTCTCTAAATGATATGTTTTTCATTTCTATAATCAAAAGTCAAACCGATGCTTACACCCATAGTGAATATGTTCCATTCAAGCAATAACAAAGATGACTCCTAAGGTAATTATTTATGATTTATCACTTTAGCATTACAACTTTGATCAATCCAACTTACATTTTAGTAATTTTAAATTATAAATTTTTATTTTGGCTATTAAGCTAATCAATGGGTGATCAAACCATTTCAAGTCTAAATTTTGTACTATTTTTTACCTTGGTCAAAATGTGGTGTTTTAATTGATGTTGTGTGAGAAATGCTCAAAAAAAGAAGAAAAATTCATACGGGCACCGTAGCACTCCTACTAAAAATGCTACAACATGTGCAATGGCTCGATGCCAGATAAAGGAATCGCAGTATTGGATCCTTGAGAAAAATGTTAAATATTTTAGTGCCCCAACAAAGTTATGTTTAGCACCACAGTGCTATAGAGCACTACAGTTTTAGAAATCTATGCTGTAGCACCTAAGTCTCAAGAATTTAAATGTCGGAGCACCAATCATCACAACACTACAACCCCAAATGACACATTCAAGTGCTATCGCACTCAAGTTTTCTAGCACTTGAAAGTTCGATAGGGATGTTAAGCCCTAGTGAACTAGTCCCGAGGCTAACCAAGAGGGGGGGGGGGGTGAATTGGTTATTTAAAAATTTCACGATGAATAGAAAAAATCTTTTCGATACTTTGCAGCGGAAACAAGTAAACAAGAACGAAAAGATCAATCACAGATATTCACCCAAGCAGTTAATATCGGAAAAGTAAAGTGCAGAATAGAATTAGAAAAGCAAACCAGATTTTATAGTGGTTCGGTCAACTTGACCTACGTCCACTCCCCGGAGCCTCCCCTCCGGGTATTGCACTAAACAAAAAGTGACTCTCCTTTTGCTCCCACAGCAAGGCGGAGAAGCCTGCACAAAAAAAACCTCCTTTCCACCACTCGGTGAGGCACAAAACCTAACCTCCTTTTACTTCCACCTGAAGCGGGCAGAGAACCCAACGTCCTTTTGCTTCCTCCTAAAGCAGGCAGAGAACCTCGGATCTTCTTGCCGATGATCCTCTCCCAATGAACACCGACATGATGAAAGATGACGAGCGGAGAAGAAGACTCTGATCCTTGCTTGGAGCAACCTTCGTGAACCCTTCACGAACTCCCCCTCACAAGATCCTCTCTCTCTCTCAAACTCTCTCTCTCTCTCTAGGGTTTCTCTGGAAAGGAATGTGGCAAAAGATTTTTCTTGTTGGAAGAAAAATATCTTTTATAGGAGGGCTCAAAATTTGCCTTAAATCTCAACTGGTCGGCCAAGATCATCCAGGACGATCGATAGATCGTCCTGTACGATCAGTTCAAATCAGCTTCTTCAGCCTGGACGATCTGGCTCTTCTGGACGATCAGTAGAAAAAATTGATCATATCATCCCGTACGATCCTGCGATTTTCCGGGATGATTAGTGTAAATTGAGGGATATCTTCCAGAAGATAGTTCGGGTTGTCCAGAGCAAACTGCGCTGGACGACCAAAAAATGACTTGATCGTCCAGGACGATACGGGTATCATCCCCGTATGATTAGTTTAAAAAGTGTCAAAATCGTCCTGTACATAGTTCGGGTCGTACAGCTGAAATGCACTAGGCGATCATGATCGTCCGGGACGATCCTACGATCGTCCAAGACGATATGATCGTATCAATCAAATATAAATTACTTTCCTTAATTACCAGATTAATTTAGGCATGATTGTACTGGATCATCCGGGACGATACACGTATCGTCCTGGACGATCAGACCAACTATCTTAAAATAAAAACTTGCCTAACTTGATCTGGCGGATGAAATTATCTGATTTGAGCATATCGTCCCGTACGATCCAAAGATCGTCCAGGATGTGAAAGTACGAGATGCGTCAAGAGGGGGGGGTGAATTGGTATTTTAAAAAATAAACCCTAAACAAGAGTTCTACTTTTTGTAATTTTTTAAAAGGATAACTTAACGAGTAAAGTGCGGAAGCAAGTAACACGTTCACAATGACAATATTCATGCTACAATTATACCTTACATAACACAGGATTTAGATATGATTTTTCACCAGGCAATTTAAAGTACTAATTATAAGCATGAAAAATAAAGTACGATAAAATGGAAAAAGCACACCAGAGATTTTTATAGTGGTTCGGTCACTTGACCTACGTCCACTCCCCGGAGTCCTCTACTCCGGGATTTGCACTAGTAAAAGTTGACTCTCCTTTTGCTCCCACAATAAGGTGGAGAAGCCTTTACAATACTCACTTTCACTTCCCTCGGTGCAGCGGAATACCAAAAGCTATGTCACCCTCCTGGTGACGGCAGCGGACCTTCTCCTTTTTCTCCCTCCTGGAGATGGCAGAGTACCTTGACGATGTTGATCTTGAAGTGACTCTTCCCTCGAGAACTTTCCTGAAGCTTCCCAAAGCCACAAGAGGAGCAAAGCATGCAGCAAGCTTGGAGCCACCGTGTGATCCCCTCACACTACTTCTCCTTCACGCTCAAGCTCACCTTCACCTTCCTCTCTCAAGCCTAGGATCTCTTCGAGGAAAAACTTCTCTCTAACGAATCCCCTTCTTCCCTCAAAGCCTCTCACAGCAAGAGGATAGAGCAACAACCCTATAAAAAAATTTTAAGTTGTTTTTATATCAGGCTTCAGAAAATACTAAAAGTTTTAACTTTTGCATTTCTGTTCATACAGTATGATCAGTTCAATTACATCTCCGTCCAATACGAGTACAGACGAACAGTTATCGAAGTTTATACATATCATACTGTACGATATGTATATCGTACAGGACGATACAGTTGATTCGTATTGTTCGTACAGGATGATCTGTGGGACGATCCCTGGGATGAAAGAATTCATCTCTGCTAGTCGTCCAACACTCTTTTAGTCATACAGTATGCTTAGTGTGTTTTAGGATATCATCCTGTATGATACAAATATCATCTAGGACGAATAGAACAAAAAAACTTAGTTTCGTCTGGTACGATCGACGGGACGACTGAAATCATCTCTGTCAGTCGTCCAGCACTCCACTAAACGTATAGTATGATTAGTTCATTTCAGGATAACGTCCTGTACGATATGAATATCATCCAGGATGAACAGAATAAAAAACCTTGGTTTCATCTGGTACGATCGAAGGGACGATTGTAATCGTCTCTGTCTATCATACGGTATGATATATCATCGTACAGTACGATCGACATTAAATAAGAAACCAACGTTTATTTCCTTATTACGGGAGATAATTTTGGTAAGTATTCAATTAATCGTACAGTACGATCATCATCGTACAGTACGATCAGTTCAGGAAATTAAAATTAAGAACTTACCAAACTTATTCTAACGGCTAGGGTTTCTCAATTGTATCTTATCGTACAGTACGATAGGTATCGTACAGTACGATTAGATTATAAATTTAATAATCTGAAAATTAGCCGTTAGCCTGAGTATTATTACTTAATCGTACAGTACGATATTCTGAAAAAAATTTTAAACATTTAAAACAATTCTCCCCTTGTGTGTGTGCATGGTTGCTCCTTCACATACATGCTTTTGTAGCAGACTCAAGAAAATAAAAATAAGGAAATAAAAATTACAGATTTTTCAACATCCTATTCTACCCGGTTTGAGTCTCCAGTAGCCTTGAGCAGTGTGCATCTGACCTGAAATGTTAGTGCTCATATACACGGATTAAGCATTTATAATCTAAGGGAAATTTATATGGATTCAGTAAGTATTAGTTGTCACCATCAAAATTAAGTGCTCGGGATCCTGGATTTCAACAATCTCCCCCTTTTTGATGGTGTCAAATAATATTTTCTGATGGCCACAGTAGTTCTGACTTCCTTAGCTCCCCCTTAGAAGAATAGTTTATTAATTTTTAAATAGGAGGAGAAGAAATAATTTTTTTTTATTATAACATATAGAAAAAAAACATAACAAGATAGAAAAACATGTAGTGAAAATAGAAGAGTAAACATAAACAACCAATATCATTAATAATAAGCAAAAATATAACAACACAGAACACAAAAACGTCTCCCCCTTTTGACAGCACCAAAAAGGGAAGAACAAGAAAACAACTATAATGACAAGAAACAAAAAAACATAAATAACTACAATAACTCAAAATTTTATATCCTGATCCGGAGGTGGTGGTGGAGGTTATGGAAATAGTTTGTGGTATTGATGGAGGGACGCAAACTGGTGATCGATGGAGGTGAAGCGCTCCCTAAACCATTTCGTATCAGTTTCATGTTCCTGATGTTAGTGAGCAATATGGGAATCCAACCTAATCTCCAGGCGATCAAGGCGTTGAATGATGTCGTCGTGAGGGTAGTCGGGAGGAGCAAGACCAGGTGGGTGAATTGGTGGTGGTGGAGGGGCGTTAGTAGGAGCAGCAGCCTCTTCATCATCAAACTCAGGATCGGCGTGAGCGGTCCCCCGATGGAACAAGATACGAAAAGAGGCATCCGAGTAGAAGATAGGAAGATGATCTGGAGGTAGCGGATAATGAAATTGGTACTTGGCATCTAAGATGTATCCTATGGCATGCCCTAAAGCTAGTTTCAGTTTGCGGCGGGCACCGGGATATCGGTAGGCAGACAGGGTATGGATATAGTCAAAAACCATTTGGGCTTCATTGAATTTTGTTCCAGACATGATTAGATATGTGACGATAGAAAGCAGTGGACTAATATGGATGCGGTCTCAAGCTTTGGGTATAATGGACGTGCGAAGGACATGCTGGATAACGCGGGCATTCTGATTCAGGTTTTGGATAAGGGGCAGGTATTGATTGGAAGGGACACCTCTAAGGGTCATATTAACTGATGTCTAATAATAATAATGTGAGATCATAGATTGAGGATGAGGGCTGTCAGTGGACAGCCCAATGTGTGCAGCAATATCGTTGACGGTGATAACGACATGCTGTTTACAGACATAAGAAGTGAAAATGGTGTTCTCTAGGTCGATGCTGATATTGGCAAGAAACTTAAAAAGAAGTTCAGAGTGAAAAGGAAAGGCAAGAGTCAAAAGGAAATTGAAGGGTGGTGGATGCGAAAAGGTTCATCGCCTCAAAATTTAGAGCGGCTTGATTCAGCATGCGAGATGGAGTGATTTTGGCTTCCTTGATTTTAATGTATGCTTTCTCGTCTGCAGCGGAGAGAAAGTGATCATCGAAACGCTGAGAGGAGGAAGAGCTCCTGACGACCATTCGGTCGCACTTACTGGCACCAGACATGGTTTAAGAAGGGATTTGAGAAAGGAGGAAATTTGGAGTGATTAAGAGTGAGTGAGTGTAGTCAAAGAATCCCTCCTTTTTATAGAATTTGTGAACTATCATACAGTACGATTGAGAATCGTACAGTACGATAGGCGCAATAATGTCGTCTGGATGACCATTCAAAAAAGAGAGTCAAATCGTACAGTACAATCAGAATCATACTATACGAACGTGAGTGTGAGGCGTTCATCCCGAGGAGTCGTCTGAACGACCTTTGACAAAAATAATCGTACAGTACGAACAGGTGTTCGTACTGTACGATAAGCAATAATGTTCGTACCGGCCGAGTTTAAATTTGTCCTAATCCATATGACATGTGGATCGTACAGTACGATAGGTATTTCGCAGAGTATGATGACCAATAATGTGTATCATACGGTACGAGTGGTGAATCGTACAGTACGATAGATATAAAACATGAAAGATCTGGACCGTGAATGGGAGTGGACGGCTGAGATTGGAGTGATTGGAACATTATCGTACAGTATGATATTGGATCGTACAGTACGATTGTAGGAGAAATTCAAGGTTTGTGAGCAGCAAGGTAAGAGGATTAGGAAACCTTTTTTTTTCATTATTATATATATATTTTTTGTTTTTGAACAAACTAATCATAACAAACACAAAATTTTTATTTTAATTTTTTTTTATTTTTTTTATTTTTTGTTTTGTTTTGTTTTTTTTTTTTTGTTTTAGGCTTGAATGTCTATGACACCTAATTTTGTTCTTAAAGTGCTAAATGTGTCATAATCTAATGGTTTTGTGAAAATATCAGCCAATTGATCTTTAGTAGCAACGTGGTGCAGTTCAATATCTCCTTTGGCTACGTGATCTCTAATGAAATGATGTCTAATATCTATATATTTTGTTCGTGAATGTTGAATTAGATTTTTGGATATGTAAATAGCACTAGTGTTGTCACACATGATTGGAATGGTTCCTACAGGTAGTCCTAGATCTAGCAGTTGTTATTTTAACCACAAAACTTGTGCAACACAGCTACCTACCACTATATATTCTGCTTCAGCTATTGATAGGGCTACCAAATTCTTTTTTCTACTAGACCATGAAACTAATGAATGTCTAATCAATTGATAAGTACCAGAAGTACTTTTTCTATCTACCCTACATCCTGCAAAGTTTGAATCTGAGTACCCTAAGATTTCAAAAGTAGTGTTGTGTCTAGGATACCAAATTCCTAAGTTCGGGGTGCCTAGTAGATATCTAAGAATTCTTTTGACAGTAGTCATGTGAGATTCTTTTGGGTCAGCTTGAAAGCAAGCACAGAGACACACACTAAACAATATGTCTGGTCTACTGGCAGTCAGGTAGAGAAGTGATCCAATTATTCCCTTATACCTCTTTTGATCTACAGACTTCCCACTAGGATCTTTATCCAATTGAATGTTAGAGCTCATGGGTGTATTCATAGCCTTACCATTGTCCATTTCATATTTTTTCAAAATATCATTTATGTACTTAGATTGGCTAAGGAACGTTCCACCTTCCGTGTGTTTTACACTAAATCCAAGGAAGTAACTAAGTTCTCCCATCATACTCATTTCAAACTCATCACTCATTATTTTTGAAAATTCATTACATAAGCTTTTCTCTGTCGATCCGAACAAGATGTCATCTACATAAATCTGAACAATGAGTACCTCAACTCCTACCTTCTTCAAAAATAAGGTGGTGTCCACACTACCCTTAATAAAGCCTCTATCTAGTAGGAACGTACTAAGTCTTTCATACCAGGCTCTAGGTGCTTTTTTTAACCCGTATAGTCCCTTTTTTAGTTTGAACACGTGGTTTGGAAATTATGAGTTTTCAAACCCCGGAGGTTGCTCCACATAAACATCTTCCTTGATTACCCCGTTCAGGAAAGCACTCTTGACATCCATTTGATACAGCTTAAAATCCCTAAAACAAGCAAAGGCTAACAGTACCCTTATGGCTTCTAGTCTAGCTACCAGAGCAAAAGTTTCTTCAAAATCTATTCCTTCAATTTGGTTATACCCCTTTGCTACTAACCTAGCCTAATTTCTCGCTATTATTCCAGAGTCATTCATCTTGTTTTTAAAGACCCATTTAGTTCCAACCACACTTTATTCTTTAGGTCTTTTGACAAATTCCCATACATCATTCCTAACGAATTGGTTCAACTCTTCTTGCATTGTTAGGATCCAAAATTCATCTCCTAAGGCTTGATCTATACTCGTGGGTTCAATCATAGATATGAATGCAGAATGACTAACCTCTTTTCTAAGTCCATGCCTAGTTTTTACCCCTTCTAATGGGTCTCCTAAGATCAGTTCTCTAGGATGACTAGAAGAAAATTTCCAATCTCTAGGCAGATGTTCCTGAGGTTCCGCTCTAATCTCTATGGTAATGGTTTCTACTCCCCTTATAACCTCAACTTCTTCTTCTTCATGATTAGATTCAGAGGTCTTATTGGATTCATCAAATACCACATGGGTGGACTCTTCTACTACTAGTGTTCTCTTATTAAATATTCTATAGGCTTTACCTACAGATGAGTAGCCTAGGAAAACCCCTTCATCAGATTTAGGATCAAACTTTCCTAAGGGTGACTTGCCATTGATTAGGATGAAGCATTTGTAACCGAAAATGTGTAAGTGGGAAAGATTGGGTGTCCTACCCTTAAGCAACTCATAGGGTGTCTTATTAAGTTTGGATCTAATATTTACCCTATTTAACACATAGCACGTGGTATTTACTGCTTCTGCCCAAAAATACCTAGGAAGAGTGTATTCAGCTAACATAGCCCTAGCAGCTTCAACTAAAGTTCTATTCTTTCTTTCTGCTATTCCATTTTACTGAGGAGTTCTAGAAGCAGAGAAATTATATTCTATTCCAACATCTTTACAAAATGATTCAAATTTATCATTCTCAAATTCCCCACCATGATCACTACGAATTGTTGAAATTACACATCCTAATTTCTTTTGAATCCAAGTGGAGAAAATTCTAAACTCTTCAAATGACTCACTCTTATGAGCTAGGAATTTCACCTAAGTAAACCTAGAGTAGTCATCCACTATTACAAACCCATACAACTTCCCTCCTAGGCTGGCTATACTAATAGGTCCGAACAGGTCCATGTGGAGAGTTTCTAGTGGCCTAGTGGTGTTGATATCCTTGATTGCATGAAATGAAGATTTAACTTATTTTCCTAATTGGCAAGCATCACAAAGATGATCCTTAGTAAAGTCTAACTTTGGTAAGCTTCTAACTAAGTCTTTCTGAGTGATGTTCCTAAGTATTTTTATACTAGCATGGCATAGTCTCCTATGCCATAACCAAGAGTCATCCGCTATTATTTTCAAACACAAAGAGTTTGAGGTTTCAATGCAGTTTAAATCTAACATGTATGCATTTTTCTATGCATTTTTCTTCTAACACAAGTGAATCATTTAAGCTAATCATGCATTTATTAGAAAGAAATTTTATATCAAAGCCCTTGTCACATAGTTGACTTATACTTAAAAGATTATGCTTTAAACCATCAACTAAAAGTACATTCTCATTAATCAAATTCTTAGTATTTCAAATGATACCTGAGCCCACCACTTTCCTGGTGGTGTTGTCTCCCAAAGTTACCTTGCATCCTGACCTAACCTCCAGTGTCACGAACTGCTTCATGTCTCCAGTCATGTGTCTCGAGCAGCCACTGTCCAGGTACCACATGCTCTCACTAGGTCTTTTGTGAGAGCATCCCTATAATGTCATTCACAGATTAGCTTTGGGAACCCAAGTGAGTTTGAGTTCCTCCCTATGCTTATATGAATGAAATATATGCATGTTATGCTGTAATGAATGCTATTTAGGTCTCCACACTAGTTGTGTCCTATAGTGAATTGTGCACGTGCGGGCTATGTGACCTAGTATGCCATAAGAATAACATCTAACACCGGGAAATGGGTTCACTAGTCTACGAGGGTGGTAGTGCCTATTTCTGGGTTTAGATGATGCATGCCGTGCTGGTTTCGAATGGGATGATTCACATGGTGGAGGCTGAAAAAACTCAGCAAACGTGGGAGGTTTTTTATTATTTTCGAATGCATGAAGTTTTTCATTTAAAAATTTGTTCTCTTGGTTAAGACTTGCATATTCAAATCTCAATGTATGCTCACTACTACTAAGTTCCCCTGCTAGTTCTTCTAGTTCCTTAAATGCATTCTCTAATTCAACATGTGATGATTTCAAGGTATCGTGTGCAGTGGTTAACTCAATATGCTTGTTATTTAATACATCATATTCATCAAGCAAAGACATATGATCTTTATCCAAGTCAGAAAAATTCTTTACTACACTAGCATGCTCCTTTTGTAAAGTACTAAACTCAGTATTAAGACTAACATACTTTTTCTTTAACTTTCTATACGAGTCATGGATTTTTTTAGAAATAACAAGCAGTTCATCTTAAGACAGTTGACATACCTCATCTTAATCTGATTGATCAAGATTATTATTAATCATAACACACAGATTCGTTACCTCCTCCTCTGCTTCTTCTTCTGATGATTCTGAGGCAGAGTTGGCCCAAAACACTTTTTGTGTCTTAAATTTGCCCTTCTTGAACTTTGATCTTTCCTCACCCTTTTCCTTGGTTTGATGAGTCTTGATGTTGGGGCAATCAGCTCGGAGATGACCGGGTTTCCTGCACTCAAAGCAAATTGTGTCAGATGCAACTTTAGTATGCTTTCAGCTTTTACCTTTGTTCCAATTGCTTTGATGATGGTGCTGCTTTCTTTTCAGAAAATTTTTGAACTGATGAGTCATCAAGGCGATGTCGTCATCTTCCTCCACTGCTGAGCTGTCACTTTCAGAATTGTTTTCTTTTAAAGCTACCGTTCGCTCCTTCTTCTTTTTACCTGCATCACTTTGTCGTGGACTCACTCCTTGCTCGTAGGTAATGAGTGACCCAAGTAAATTGTCAATAGAATAAATGTTTAGGTCTTTTGACTCAGTTATTGCAGTGATTTTAGCATCATATGAGCTAGGCAAACATCGCAGTATTTTGTTTACTTTTTTCGAGTTAGACAACTCTCTTCCTAAAGCATGTAGAGATGTTACAATCTGGGTGAATCGAGTGTACATGTCAGATATAGTTTCACTAGGTTTCATGCGGAATTGTTCATAATCATATAGCAGTATGTTCAACCTAGATTGTTTGACCTCACTAATTCCTTCATAGGTGATACACAGTTCGTCCCAAATTTGCTTACCAGTAGTACAAGTTGATACTCGCATATAATCTTCTGATTTCAATGCACAAAAGAAATAATTTAGAAATTTAGCATTTAGCTGTGCAAGTTCTCTATCCTCAATGCTCCATTCATTAAATGATAGTTCAGTTTTAATTCCATTCAACATACGAAATGGTGCAGAATAACCTTCTTGGACTAAAATCCACATGCGATAGTCTAGAGACTGTAAAAATGTAGGCATGCGTATTTTCCAGAAATCAAATGGTATATTGTCAAATAAAGGTGGACGAGTTATAGAATAACCCTCCGCAGTGTTACGGTTACCAAATATAGCCATGGATCCTATATTTCTAGGTTTTCTAAAATACTATTTTGAAACCCCGCTCTGATACCACTTGAAAGTACGAGATGCGCCAAGAGGGGGAGGGGGGTGAATTGGTATTTTAAAAAATCAACCCTAAACAAGAGTTCTACTTTTTGTAATTTTTTAAAAGGATAACTTAATGAGTAAAGTGCGAAAGCAAGTAACACGTTCACAATGACAATATTGATGCTACAATTGTACCTTACACAACACAGGATTTAGATATGACTTTTCACCAGGCAATTTAAAGTACTAATTATAAGCATGAAAAATAAAGTACGATAAAATGGAAAAAAGCACACCAGAGATTTTTATAGTGGTTCAGTCACTTGACCTACATCCACTCCCCGGAGTCCTCTACTCTGGTATTTGCACTAGTAAAAGTTGACTCTCCTTTTTCTCTCACAGCAAGGCGGAGAAGCCTTTACAATACTCACTTTCACCTCCCTCGGTGCGGCGGAATACCAAACGCTATGTCACCCTCCTGGTGATGGCAGCGGACCTTCCCTTTTTTCTCCCTCCTAGAGATGGCAGAGTACCTTGATGATGTTGATCTTAAAGTGACTCTTCCCTCGAGAACTTTCCCGAAGCTTCCCAAAGCCACAAGAGGAGCAAAGCATGCAGCTAGCTTAGAGCCACCATGAGATCCTCTCACACTACTTCTCCTTCACGCTCAAGCTCACCTTCACCTTCCTCTCTCAAGCCCTGGATCTCTCCGAGGAAAAACTTCTCTCTAACGAATCCCCTTCTTCCCTCAAAGCCTCTCACAGTAAGAGGATAGACCAACAACCCTACTAAAAAAATTTTAAGTTGTTTTTATATCAGGCTTCACAAAACCCTAAAAGTTTCAACTTTTGCGTTTTTGTTCATAGAGTATGATCTATAATCGTAAAGTACGATCAGTTCAATTATAGCTCCATCCAGTATGAGTATAGATGAACAGTTATCGAAGTTTATACGTATCGTACTGTATGATATGTATATCATACAGGACGATACAGTTGATTCGTACTATTTGTACAGGACGATCTGTGGGATGATCCCTGGGATGAAAGAATTCGTCTCTGCCAGTCGTCCAGTACTCCTTTAGTCATACAATATGATTAGTGGGTTTCAGGATATCGTCCTGTATGATATAAATATCGTCCAGGACGAATAGAACAAAAAAACTTGGTTTCATCTGGTACGATCGACAGGACGACTGAAATCATCTTTGTTAGTCGTCCAGCACTCCACTAAACATACAGTATGATTAGTTCATTTCAGGATAACATCCTGTACGATATGAATATCGTCCAGGATGAACAGAACAAAAAACTTTGGTTTTGTCTGGTACGATCGAAGGGATGATTATAATCATCTCTGTCTATCGTACGGTACGATATATCATCGTACAGTACGATCGACATTAAATAAGAAACCAACATTTATTTCCTGATTACGGGAGATAATTTTGGTAAGTATTTAATTAATCGTACAGTATGATCATCTTCATACAATACGATCAGTTCAGGAAATCAAAATTAAGAACTTACCAAACTTATTCTGGCGGCTAAGGTTTCTCAATTGTATCTTATCGTACAGTACGATATGTATCGTACAGTATGATTAGATTATAAATTTAATCATCTGAAAATTAGCCGTTAGCCTGAGTATTTTACTTAATCGTACAGTACGATCTTAAATCATACAGTACGATATTCTTAAAAAAAATTTAAACATTTAAAATAATTCTCCCCTTGTGTGTGTGCATGGTTGCTCCTTTCACATACATGCTTCTGTGGCAGACTCAAAAAAATAAAAATAAAGAAATAAAAATTACAGATTTTTTAACATCCTATTCTACCCGGTTTGAGTCTCCAATAATCTTGAGCAGTGTGCATCTGACCTGAAATATTAGTGCTCATATACACGGATTAAGCATTTGTAATCTAAAGGAAGTCTATATGGATTCAGTAAGTATTAGTTGTCACCATCAAAATTAGGTGCCCGGGATCCTGGATTTTAATAGGATGATCTGCTTAATCACCCTCTTAACTTGTTCGCCCTAATTAGGGTTTTTATTTTTACTTGATCGTCCAGGATGATGTGACAATCGTCCAGGACGATCTGAACAAAAATTTGAACAGAAACTCTAATTCGCTCAAGCTCTCCCCCTGAGTGTGTGTGTGCAAGGTTACTTAGCTAGGGGATCAGTTACATTACAATTGACTCAAGAAAAAGAAAAATAGTACACTTAGACACACTTGGACCCGATCTTGAGTTGTCTTGAGTTGCTCGTGATCTTTTGTGCCTGAAATGGGTTAGCCAAGTAAAACATAATAGAAACCTGTTTGTCATCATCAAAACCAGATTTGCAACAATCTCCCCCTTTTTTATGATGGTAAACATTTGTATATTAGTTTGAAAAATAAAATAACTAGGAGATCAAAAAATAATTATATTTTTTTCAATTTTCATTTAACAACCAAGCTAATATAGGAAACATAACAAATAACAAAAAGAGAAATGACTACAACTGACTCCCCCTTTTAACATCACAAAAAGGAGGAGGGTAAACAGAAAACACTGAAACCTCAGTACAAAACAGAAAAGAAAACAACTATAAAACAGAACACTAAAACGGAGGTAGAACACTAAAACGTGCAACATGAACACAAAAGCAATGATTTTTTTTTATCAAGCTGCCCCAGTAAATTAGAATTTTTCCTCAATTTTAGATTCAAAAACCAATAAGGAGAAGATTGACAACACTGAAAACTAGAAAAAGCTGGAAAATTTGATTTTCGTAACTCCCACCTTGGGTACCTTATCGATGCAAATCTCTTTTAAAATAAAAATCTAATTCAGAAGAAAAGAAATTAGATTTAAAAAGAGATCCTTTCAAGCTTCGTTCCAGAAAAATAGCTGATATAAAAGTGTTACAAAGTAATAAATCAGAAATCAAGATTTTCAAACACAAGCTTTTAAAAATATTAAGTGGCGCACGGATTTTTCTAAGATATTTAACGATCAGAAAGGCAAGAAAGCTTGATTGGGCTCATTTTGTGCCTCTTTTCTAAGTTATTTGGCATTTTGCCCATCTTTTCATTCTTGATACACTTTGTGTATCTTTTAGTTGGTGACATTTCGCATCTTTTCAGCTTTGGGCTCATTTTATGCCTCTTTTTCAATTGATTTGGCGTACTGCGCATATTTTATAAGCTTTCTTCTATTCATAATCGTTAAAGAGTCTCAGCTGTGAAATTATCTTCCAGATATAGGAGAGGCTCTCCACAATAAGGAAGAGTAATTCACAAAACAAAAGCCATATGTCGTATGATAAGTGCAATCACTTGGTTTAGAAAATCATAACAATGAGTCAAGACTTTGAAAATACTATTCATATGAGGTAGATTACTGTAGGAGGATAAAACAAATCTCTATTTCAAAAACTAATATTTTAATTTTGAAGAAGATTTTTATCCAAAAGAAATAATACACCAGTAAAGGAGTTAGAGGAAGAGAAATAATCATTAATGTTTCTTCCCTTTAACAGATTCAGTGAAATCAATCACTGCTTACCAGCTTCCAAATAAAAATAAGGTAAAACTCTTAGTCAGAAATTCAGTTTAGCAGAAGTAGTGAGCAGTGATCTGATTTTAAAAAGCATAAAACAGTAAATAAAAGAGATGAACTAGTGAAAAAAAAATATGTAGAAAATCACATCAAAGTAAATACTCAAATCAAACTAACAGCAAGGCTAACACAGAAATCAGCAGACAAAGAAACAATAAAAACAACTAAAAGTAAATAAGCAAATCAAAAAGCTAACTAACAGAAACAGAATAACAATCAGAAACAATCAGAAATCAGCAGTCATCAGAATCAAGCATTTATATCTATCACTCCTAATATGGTTCTCAAAATGCTGAAGGAGTTAAAGCCCAGTGGTTTAGTGAATATGTCAGCCAGCTGATTTTCAGTTGCTACATGATGTAGCTCAATGTCCCTTTTTGTAACATGGTCCCTAATGAAGTGATGCCTTAAGTCAATGTGTTTGGTCCTAGAATGTTGGATTGGATTCTTAGAGATGTAGATGGCACTAGTATTATCACACATAATAGAAATTGTGCCAACAGGTAAACCTAAATCCAAAACTTGTTGCTTTAACCAAAGAACTTGGGCCACACAACTTCCTAAGGCAATATACTCAGCTTCAGTAGTGGAAAGTGTAACTGAGTACTTTTTTCTACTGGACCAGGAGACTAAAGACTGTTCTATGAATTGACAAGTTCCAGAAGTGCTCTTTCTATCCACCCTACACCCTGCAAAGTCAGAATTAGAATATCCAATGATCTCAAAAGAGGTGCTGTGCCTAGGGTACCAGATTCCTAGGTTTGGGGTCCCTAAAAGATATATAAGAATTCTCTTAACAGCAGTCAGGTGGGACTCTTTAGGATCAGCCTGAAACCTAGCACAAAGATAGACACTAAACATGATATCAGGTCGGCTAGCAGTCAGGTAAAGCAGTGATCCTATTATTCCTCTATACTTCTTCTGATCAATGGATTTTCCACTTGAATCCTTATCTAACTGACCAGAGGAGCTCATGGGAGTATTGATTGGCTTGGCTTTGTCCATTTCATATTTCTTCAAAATATCCTTAGTGTATTTAGATTGATTGAGAAAGGTTCCATCATCTGTTTGCCTTATGCTAAACCCTAAAAAGTAGGACAATTATCCCATTATACTCATCTCAAACTCCTTACTCATTATTTTAGAAAACTCATCACATAAATATTTATTAGAAGATCCAAAAATTATATCATCAACATAGATCTAGACAATGAGTAAGTCATCCCCTATTCTCCTCAGAAAAAGGGTGGTGTCTATGCTTCCCTTAACAAACTCTATTTCTAATAGGAATGTGCTAAGCCTCTTATACCAAGTTCTGGGTGCCTGTTTCAATTCTTATAAGGCATTTTTTAATTTGTAAACATGATTTAGATATTGGGAACTCTCAAAACCTGGGGGTTGTTCTACAAAAACATCCTCTTTTATTACCCCATTTAAAAAGGCACTCTTGACATCCATTTGAAACAGCTTAAATCCCTTATAACAGGGCAAAGGCTAGTAGCACTCTAATGGCTTCCAATTTAGCTACAGGGGCAAAGGTCTCCTCAAAATCAATCCCTTCAATTTGATTATACCCCTTAGCCACCAATCTTGCCTTATTTCTCACCACCACACCAGAATCATTCATCTTATTCTTAAAGATCCACTTGGTTCCCACAATACTTTGATTTCTAGATCTTTCTACTAACTCCCAAACATCATTCCTTACAAATTGATTCAATTCTTTCTGCATAGCTAAGATCCAAAACTCATCCGAAAGGGCTTGATTGATGTTGGTGGGTTCAGTCATTGAGATAAAGGCAGAATGATTTACTTCCTTCCTAAGTCCATGCCTAGTCCTAACACATTCAGAAGGGTCTCCTATGAACAGTTCTTTAGGATGAGTCGAAGAATATATCCAATCTCTAGGCAATGTGGTTTGAGGTTCTACCCTCTTCTCCAGGTTTGCATTTCCAATCCCTTGGGTAATCTCCTCTACCTCTTCTTCTTCCTCAATTATATTCACCTTAGGATCAGATTCATCAACCACCATATGGGTTGTCTCTTCCACCACCAAGGTCCTTTTATTGAACACCCTAAAGGATTTCCCCACACTAGAATAGCCTAAGAACACTCCATCAGATTTGGGGTCAAACTTTTCTAAGGGTGATTTCCCGTTATTCAGAATAAAAACCTTACAGCCAAAGACATGGAGGTGGGACAGGTTTGGAGTTCTACCCTTAATGATCTCATAAGGTGTCTTGTTCAGTTTTGATCTCATATTCACCCTATTCAGCACATAACAGGCAGTGTTCACCGCTTCAGCCCAGAAATATTTTGGAAGTGAATACTCGGCAAGCATGGCTCTAGTGGCTTCCACTAAGGTCCTGTTCTTCGTTTCAGCTACCCCTTTCTGCTGAGGGGTCCTAGGAGCTGAAAAATTGTGACTAATCCCTTGCTCCTCACAAAAACTTTCAAATTTCACATTTTCAAACTCTCCACCATGATCACTATGAATAGTCAAGATCTCACAACTTAACTCCTCTGAATCCAAGTGGAGAAGGACTTAAACTCATCAAATGACTCAGATTTATGTGACAAGAATTTAATCCAAGTGAACCTCGAGTAGTGATCTACAATCACAAAACCATAGACTCTCCCCCCTAAGCTGGCAGTGCTAATGGGTCCAAAGAGATCCATGTGAAGGACTTCTAAAGGTCTAGATGTGCTAATGTCCTTAATAGAGTGAAAAGAGGACTTGACTTACTTCCATAACTGACAGGCATCACACAGGCGATCCTTAGTGAACTTAAGCTTGGGCACAACTCTAACTAAGTCCTTTTGGGTGACTCTCCTAAGGGTTTTCATACTGGCATAACACAATCTCCTATGCCACAACCAAGACTCATCAGCAGCAGTTTTTAAGCAAATTGAATTCTCATATTTAATGCAACTTACATCCAACTTGTAGACATTGTTGATCCTTTGCCCCTGCAAAACAACTTTATCATTTAAGCTTAAAATGCAGTCAGTGGGCATGAATTTGATGTTGTATCCCTTGTCACAAAGTTGACTGATGCTCAGTAAGTAGTGTTTCAGTCAATCTACAAGTAAAATATTATCAATCATAAAATTCTTTGAATCACCAATTATACCTGTGCCTACCACCTTCCTGGTGGTCTTATCTCCAAGTGTAACCTTGCCTCCAGCTCTGGCCTCCAGTGAAATGAACTTATTTGCATCTCTAGTCATGTGTCTAGAACATCCGCTATCCAGGTACCACATGCTCTCACGAGGTCTTGTGTGAGAGCACCCCTACAAAAATATCGAACGTCAGTCTTAGGAACCCAAACAAGTTTGGTTTCCTTCTTATGAAAAGAAGAATGTAATGCATGCATGCCGTGCTGTGAAACAGGTAGTTTGGGCCTCCACACCTAATGTGTACTACGGTGAACAGTGCAGGTGTGGGAAATATGTCCTAACATGTCACATGAAAAACATCTAACACCAGGAAAAGGGTTAACTAATTTATGTGGGTGATAGTGCCTCTTCCTAGATGTATATGAAACATGCTTTGATGAACTTGCAATAAATTTTTTAAAAGGTGGTGGTGCATAAAACTGTGCAAAAGTAGGAGGTGTTTGGTTTTTCTCAAAAGCACTGATTTTCACTTTCAAAAATTCATTTTCTTTATTTAAACTTGTAATTTCAAATTTTAAAGCACCATTGCTACTCTCCACTTCACATGCCATGGTATCTAATTTTTTAAAAGCTCTCTCCAAATCAACATGAGTGATTTTCAATGAATCATGAACAGTAACTAAATCAGAATATTTTTTATTCAATTCATCAAACTCATCAAGTAAAGACATGTGATTATTGTCAAGTGTGGAATGATCTCTAACTACAGAATCATGCTCTTTTTGCAAAGTTAAATAATCCAATTTCAAACTAGCAAGGGTTTTCTTAAGCTTCCTATACGATGCATGAATTTTTTCAGATACTTCAAGTAATTGATCATAAGTAGGCTCACATACCTCTTCGTGGTCCGACTGACCAGGGTGATCATCAGCCATCAGACACAAATTTGTTTCCTCCTCTTCAGCTTCAGTCTCAGAGGAGTCGGATGCAGAGTCTGCCCAGAATGCCTTTTGTATCCACTTCTTGTCCTTTCTAACATTGGTTTCTCCTTACCCTTCTCCTTTCTTGGGTGAGCCTTGAGTGTAGGATAATCCGCCTTTATGTATCCAGGCTTCCTGCATTCAAAATAAACAGATTCAGATGAACCTTTAAAGTTTCTACTGGTCTTATATTTGTTCCACTTTTGAAAATTCTTATTCTTCTTCCTTAGAAAGCTCTTGAATTGCCTTGTGATTAAGGCAACATCATTGCTATCAGACCCGATAGTGCTAGCATCTGAATCATTGGCCTTTAGCGCCACTGTCTTCTCCTTCTTCGTTCACCTGCATCAAGTTGTCTTTGGTTCACCCCTTGCTCGTAAGCAATGAGTGATCCAAGTAAGCTGTCAATAAAGTAAGTATTTAAATCTTTAGATTCCGTGATCCCAGTAATCTTAGCATTGTATGAAGAAGGCAAACATCTAAGAATTTTGTTCACTCTTTCATAATTAGTTAGTTCTCTTTCTAGAGCATGCAAAGGGGTAACGATTTGAGTGAACCTTGTGTACATTTCTGAAATCGTCTCACTAGGTTTCATGCGAAAAAGTTCATAATCATGTAACAAGATGTTTAACCTAAGCTGTTTGACTTTAATTGTACCTTCATATATTATACATAATCTATCCTAGGTTTCTTTACCCGTTGTACAAGTAGAAACACGCATATAGTCTTCAGATTTTAAAGCACAAAAGAAACAATTCAAACATTTTGCATTTAACTATGATAAATCACGATCATCAAAAGTCCAATCTGTAAACGGGAGTTCAGTTTTAATACCGTTAACAAGTCTAGGTGGTGCTTCATAACCATCTTTAACTAACATCCACATACAATAATCGATTGATTGAAGAAAAGTAGACATGCATGTTTTCCAAAAATCAAAAGGAATGTTATCAAACAATGGTGGTCTTGTAATAGAATAACCTTCGGCAGTATTACGATTGTTATAGTTAGCCATGGATCAAATTCAAAAGTTTTTAAACTTAAATTTTGAATCCCGCTCTAATACCACTTGAAAGTTCGATAGGGATGTTAAGCCCTAGTGAATTAGTCCCGAGGCTAACCAAGAGGGGGGGGGGTGAATTGGTTATTTAAAAATTTCACGAGAAACAGAAAAAATCTTTTCGATACTTTGTAGCGAAAACAAGTAAATAAGAACAAAAAGATCAATCACAGATATTCACCCAAGCAGTTAATATCGGAAAAGTAAAGTGCAGAATATAATCAGAAAAGCAAACCAGATTTTATAGTGGTTCGGTCAACTCGACCTATGTCCACTCCCCGGAGCCTCCCCTCCGAGTATTGCACTAAACAAAAAGTGACTCTCCTTTTACTCCCATAGCAAGGCGGAGAAGCCTGTACAAAAAAACCTCCTTTCCACCACCTGGTGAGGCAGAGAACCTAACCTCCTTTTGCTTCCACCTGAAGCAGACAGAGAACCCAACGTCCTTTTGCTTCCTCCTGAAGCAGGCAGAGAACCTCGGATCTTCTTGCCGACTATCCTCTCCCAAAGAACACCGACACGATGAAAGACGACGAGCGGAGAAGAAGACTCTGATCCTTGCTTGGAGCAACCTTCATGAACCCCTCACGAACTCCCCCTCACAAGATCCTCTCTCTCTCTCAAACTCCCTCTCTCTAGGGTTTCTCTGGAAAGGAAAGTGGCAAAAGATTTTTCTTGTTGGAAGAAAAATATCTTTTATAGGAGGGCTCAAAATTTGCCCTAAATCTCAACTGGTCGGCCAAGATCGTCCAGTACGATTGATAGATCGTCATGTACGATCAGTTCAAAATCAACTGCTTCAACCTGGATGATCTGGCTCTTCTGGATGATCAGTAAAAAAAATTGATCATATCATTCCGTACGATCCTGCAATCGTCTGGGATGATTAGTGTAAATCGAGGGATATCATCCAGAAGATAGTTCGGGTCGTCAAGAGTAAACTGTGCTGGATGACCAAAAAATGACTTGATCGTCCAAGATGATACGGGTATCATCCTGTACGATTAGTTTAAAAAGTGCCAAAATCATCATGTACACAGTTCGGGTCGTACAGCTGAAATGCACTAGACGATCATGATCGTCTGGGACGATCATGATCGTCCGGGATGATCCTCGAATCGTCTAGGACGATATGATCGTATCAATTAAATATAAATTGCTTTCCTTAATTATCAGATTAATTTAGGCATGATTGTACTGGATCGTCCGGGATGATACACGTATCATCCTGGACGATCAGACCAACTATCTTAAAATAAAAACTTGCCTAACTTGATCTGGCGGCTGAAATTATCTGATTTGAGCATATTATCCCGTACGATCCAAAGATCATCTAGGACGATCTGCTTAATCAGACCCTTTTAACTTGGTCGCCCTAATTAGGGTTTTATTTTCACTTGATCGTCCAGGATGATGTGACTATCGTCCAGGACGATTTGAACAAAAATTTGAACAGAAACTCTAATTCACTCAAGCTCTCCCCCTGAGTGTGTGTGTGCAAGGTTACTTAGCTAGGGGATTAGTTACATTACAATTGACTCAAGGAAAAGAAAAATAGTACACTTAGACACACTTAGACCCGATCTTGAGTTGGCTTGAGTTGCTCATGATCTTTTGTGCCTGAAACGGGTTAGCCAAGCAAAACATAATAGAAACCTATTTATCATCATCAAAACTAGATTTGCAACAGCACTGTAATGGAGTAGTTAACAAAAGATGGAGCTACACTAATTTAGCAAATGGACACATCTGTTTAGCCAATAGATGTGCTGGGTCGGCTAAGTACGATTGCAGACAAGGATAATAGTATCGAGGTACTAGGTTATTTGATAGCATTACAAAGCCACCATTTCGAGCATCGTGGTGCCTAAGTCTATTCCTACACTTATTGTAAATTATTTTTAGTTCTTTTGTTTAGGAGTTAGCAATGACCTATAAAATTAAATGTAGTTCTTTATGCCCCCTTAGAGTAAAGTTTAAGGGAGGCTATGGAACTGCAAGATGCTTTCATTACAAATTTTAGCCTATCTTATGTAACCAATCCTATCATTAGAGGAGGAAGGTGTGTGGTGAAGTTAATTGTATTATCTTGGGAAAATTTTTCCTTATGGTCTTTCATGTATCTTTTCTTTTATTAGTGAAATAAAAATGAGTTTGCTTTAAAATTTATCTATGACAGACTAATTTCTAAATTTTGGTCTAATGATGTCAACATAATATAAATACTAATATAGTCTCTCATATTGTAAATGATATTATTGATGTTTTCAATATCTGCCATGCTTCATTTAGTACATACAATGGCCATGTATGTAGTTAATATTTAGTGTGATATATTACCTTGATGGAGGAATATTTGAATAAATAGGAATTATTTAAATGGAATGTTGGCATACTTAGACATAAGATGTTTAAATTTTTAGATTCTATTAAGATATTAATATTATAGGAAGGTCTTGAATATTACTTTTCACCCCTACAAGCTCGATAAGATCTATGGATACATATACTCTAATCCACATCAATAGTTAAGAGTCTCATTCGAAAAACATTATCGTTTACATATATTAGCCAAAAATATATTTTTTATATTTGTATCACATCATCTATTTGCATTCTTAGTAAGTGGAAGAAACTCAAAGCACTTATTGTTTAGTATGATAAACTGTGCATCTGTAGTAAATAATATTAGTTGATTGCAATTTAGCAGATTACTTTCTTGTGGGATCGACACTTTCTAAATCACTTTATTACTTGATCAACATAGATACTTATGTATCTTGTGGATAATTTTAAAATCAAAGAAAACCTAAGCATTAATTATCCCAAAGACATTTTTTATTTCTTACACAAAATCTATCATATGATTGAATATTGTAAACTTAGTAATGCTTGGTAAACAACACAACTATGTCTTACAATTGTTATGCTAAATTATATTTTCATTACATTCTTATTATGTTTGTGTGAAACTAGAGCTTGTATGATTGATTCGTGTTAAATGTGGTGGTTTTGGCCCATGATTTAATATTTTCTTAGAGTTAGGAAAATAAAGAATAATTTAATGACTTCCATCGTGGCATAATGTTTTCAAGCTCCACAGTGCCACTTAATGCCATAGCATTTGAGCAATTTGGTATCACCACAGTTCTCCAAAAAATTAAAATTAACTCAATGCCACTATATAGTGGAGCATACTGCTGTAAGACCTTGATTTTTGTTTGAAAGAGCTGCATCATAATAACTTTAAGTGTTCTAATGCCTGATTAATTTCCACGGTGCCTCAGTGCTGAATGCAAAGCACCATAGCACGTACATTCTCTATAAATTGGCCAAATTAATTATACACTGTGATTCCAACCCAAACACTATAGCACGAAGTTAATGTAATTATTATGTTAGATGTATCACAATAATGTTATTCATTTCTAGCACTCTAGTGTCAACATGTATCACACACCGTGATGGTGGCCTAGTCAAGAAATGTTAAGTAAAAATTATGTAGTATTTATTTATTTTAAATTCTAATAAAATAATTATTTTTAGTAGATGTTGTGTAGGAAAAACATAAGAAATGGATAAAATTTCATAAGTATTGAACCAGCACAACATTACAGGAACTATTAGCACTTAAGCGTTATCAACGCCTTAATGCCAGACCAGAACATTGTAGTGATAGAGCCTCAAGTAAACTATCAATTAGTTTAGCACCCTAGTGGAGTAAAGGTTTGTGCTATGCATTTCATAATGCCATAGTGCCAAAATTAAGCATCACACTTCCAAAGTCTCATAAATTTGAGCACCAAAGCACCTAACTGCACAACACTGTAGTGCTGGATTACACATGTAAGTACTGACCACTCAACATTTGAAGCACCATGGTAGGGTAGTTAATAAAATGCAAATCCATGCCAAATCAACCAAATGATGCATTGGTTTAACCAATAGCCATGTCACATAAGTCTAATGTAATAGCATACCCTACTTTGCAGCACTAAGGTGCTAGTTCATATTATAAAGTCACAACACAACTATGTTGAGCATCACACAAAGGTACTTAATATAAATATTTTTTGGTCTTTTTTTGTGAAGGGTCGTATTATTTTAGTGAGTCAAGAGTGCTTAAATGTTATGCCAAGTCTATGGGGGACCAGAGGAGAGAAAAATATTAAAATTAGAGTGGTTAGCTTACCTTATTGTGAGAATGCAAGTAATTAAAGTAGATAGGACTATAGAGAGTGAAGTTTTACTATCCTCGAAATATATATTTACAATTTTCTCATTAGATTTGCTTTTAGAGCAATAAATAAAATCAATTTTATTTTGTTTTAATTTTATGGCTAGCTAAAACTCTTATTTTTGGCTAATGAAGTGAAGCCTTAGTAATTATAAATTTAGACTCTTATACTTTAATGAATTAATGGATATTTTTAATATCTCCCATTTCGAATTTAATCTAAACAAAGGCCATCTGTAGTGCTAAAACATAGTGCGATATTACATTGATGAAGGAATACTAGAATAATTAGAAGTATTAAAATTAAACTCTTGTATGCCTAGACATAAGATATTTAGTATTCCAGAGTCTATAGAGAAATAATAACTATTGGAGCACCATATACCTTACTTCACTTCCGAATAAACTTGATAGAGATCTAAGGATGCATAAGCTTAGATTCACAAGTAAAAATAGGAGAGTTTGATTAGGAAAGCTTTAGAAATTCACTATTATTAGTCCAAAATACTTTCTCTACCTATATCTTTTCTATTTTCTACATTTCTTAGTCAAGATAGAATCCAAACCTTACTTTCATTGTGTAAGATAAACATTGTAGCTTAAATAGCTAGTACTAGCATATTTGCACTGTTGAAGAACACTTTCTCATGGGATTGACACTCACTCAAATAACTTTTATTACTTGATTAACACATGTACTTGCATTATTTAATTTTTTATTTATATCAAAGAAAATCTAAGCATGTTTCACGAACCTCTGACTGCCCACCATTAAGTTTTTTTCACCTTTATTGGGGAAGTTACATAATTTAATATAAATTTATTCTATTTTATTTAAAAAGCTATATATTTAATCCTACTTAAATCCTATGTCCTGTATCTTATTATTTGTTATTTATATTTATTTTTTTAAAATTAAAATTTTTTTACTTATTGTCATATTATTTTCTATAATTTAATCCTTGCATTTATTGGCATATCTATAGTATAAATAATAAAGAACCTTCATTATTTAATTTAGAGATTGAGAGGACTCTTACAAAAATTAAAAAATCTAAAAAGAATATAGCATTAGGAAGGGCTAAACCAAATCTAAATCAAGGCCATCATAGACCTCTTAGAGAGTATGTAAATCATGTAGTAGATATAATTCATCAGAATATCAACAGTCCTACTATCCAAGAAAATAACTTTTAGCTAAAACCTACCATTATTTAGATGGTTCAAAAGTCATAGTTGTGGGGAGCTCCTATTGAGGATCCCAAACTACACTTAACAAGTTTCTTAGAAATCTATACAACTTTCAAGTATAATGGTATCAGTGATGATGCCACTAGACATTATTTATTTCCATTTTCTCTACAAGAAAAAGCTAATATGTGGTTGAATTCTTTATTCCCAGGCTCCATAAGCACTTGGAATGAGTTGGCACATAAATTCCTAGCCAACTATTTCTCAACTTCTAAAATTGCTGAGCTTAGGCATAATATAAGTTATTTTTCATAGTTTGAAGGAGAGTCTAATTATGAGAGTTGGGAAAGATTAAAGGGGTTGCTTAGAAACGCCTTCATCATGCTTTTCCAAATTGGTTAGTGATTCAGACTTTATACAATGGGCTTGTAGGATCCTTTAGGTTAATTATTGATGCTACAATTGGAGGTTCTTTAATATCAAAGATTTTTGAAAGGCTTATGCATTGATAGAGGAGACGGAATCAAAAAATTTATAGTGGCTTTCTGATAGGGTGAGTCCTAAGAGAATAGCATGTGTCTATGAGTTTGATTCTTTATCAATTTTGATAGCTCAGGTTGCAGCCATGTCTAAGAAGTTAGACAATTTTGAAGTTAGCTCTAATGCTTGCTAAATTATGCATTTGGATGAGCATGATTTGATTTATATTGGTGAGAATAATACTCAAGTGATTTAAAATGTGAATTTGATTAGAAGAGCAAATAATCCCTTTTCTAATACATAAAATCCATCTTAGAGGAATCACTCTAACTTTATCTAGAATAATAATAATGGTGGAAATAAATAATAGAATGCAATTCTATCAAATCTTAGAGGAAATTGGAATAATCTTCAATTATTCATAATAAACCCTAGGCCTTCTTATCCCCAAGACTTTAATCAATATATTTAATTTAGAGATAGGAATACAACTTTGGAAGAGGTAGTGATTCAATTAGAAATTCAAATGCAAAGTTAAGCTGCTTTGATTAATAACTTGAAAAATCAACTAGGATAGCTTACAATCTCTTTGAATAGTAGACCTCATGGATTATTGCCCTGTAATACTAAAATTAATCCAAAGGAGAAAGGGAAAGATCAGATTTTAGAACACTTAAGGAGTAAAAGTGATGCCACTAAGCAAAAAAAATATATCTAAGCAAGTCTTGTTGAAGACTTTAAACTTAGCCTTGCTTGGGAGGCAAACCAATTTTGCTGATGTGATACATTAAAACTTTTTTTTTGTGTGCTCTAAATGTTATGTGTTTTGTATTTTATGCTATCATTTTAAGATTGTGAAAAATGTTATGTTATTGGTGTTATGTATCAATTATGGTTTTAATTTAATAAAAATTCCATTAAGATTTGTCTAAGTAATTATACTATTTTTTGTTAAATTGCACTAGCTCCATAACATTAGATTTGAAGCACTACAACATTCGACAATCCAGCACCATAGAATTCAAATATGATGTTGTAGTTCTGGATTCTCATGAAAATTTTTGGGATTTCATGTCACCATGCTGTATTTTCAATCACCGAAGCATAACTTTGGTTACAAGAGCACCCAAATTCTATATGCCATAGAGTTATAGTGCTAAGCCTAAATTCTCTATAATAAAAATTAAAATTGTAGTTATTATGCATGTTTTAGTGTCATAGTGCCACCCTTAGCGCCACAGTATTCTCAATCACCAATGCACTATAGCATTCACCAGTCCAGCACAATAGTATTCTCTACAGTATTCAATCACCAACTTTCATTATTTAGTGTCATAGTTCCACCCTTAGCACCAAAACGGTCGTCAAAAATCATAATTAATGTAATTAAAGCAACACAGTAGTAATCTTTTTATGAGAGACAACATTGTCACTTAAAAAACACCATGATGGTTCTTTGGACAAAAAGTTATCGACCCATTTTCTAACTCTTGCACCATAATACCACATGTCCTTCATGTGTGATTCCACTTTTAGTATGCATGTTTGTCATTGAGTGCATTCTAACACTAAGGCATTACTCTTCACAATGCTAGAATACTTATTGAGCTCATATATAGGAAAGGATGATTTATTTTATTTTCACTGAGTTATATGTTAATTTTTCTTTATCTTTTCATGTGTCTCAATATTTTCCATCAATCCTCTTAATTTCTTATTTCTCATAAGGTTATGAGTAGCAAGAAGAGAGAAGCCTCCTCATTTACAAGAGGAGATTTATTTAAGTTGAAGTTGAAGAGAGATACATCCAGTTATTTATAAGTAGATAGTCATTGAGAAAGGTTTTATAAATCCAACTAGGGTGGTGATGTAGATTATTGTGAATAAGGGATATAAAAAATTATATAAGGAGCCAAGTGCATATAGAGTGAATTTAGTGCTGGAATGTTTTTGCTAATGCTAAAGATGCATAAAATAACAAGTGCCCTGTGAAATTTAAGTGGATACCATTTGATTCTTAAAGTACTAACCATGTTTATAATTTTATGGATATGTAATTTGATGAGTATAACCCCTTTAGTTTAGCAGCCTTTGATGCTCAAGAGTTGTTGAGAGTTTTGTATGAGCGTAGGAGTGAAGCTATCTGGAAAGAAAGGAATGGGAAGGTGATTAAATATTTTGCTTCTTTAACCTAATTGCCTATGGCTTGGCACTGCTATATTTCTACTCTCTTTGTGCCAAGAGAAAATATTAGTGAGGTTACTAAGGATAGAGGCTTATTGAATTATGCTATTCAGGTTTGACACTTTATTAAAGTGGGAAAGCTTATTTATTCTTCCTTGTTATATATTATTAGGGGTACTATGTCTATTGGATTAGGTCATCCCTCTCATATTTATCCCCTTTGTGTTGCTACTAATGTCAGAGGTGACTCTGGAGAGGAGCAACTATTTCCCATTTCTTCTCTAAATATGAAAAAAATAGAAGGCTTTAAGAGGAAAGGAGATGAGTATAAGGAATGAGAACCTCATGAGCCCAGGATCAAGTCAGCCTTATTGTAGTAGGTCGAGTGCAAGGACCCAAAAATCATTAGGAGAGCATGTGATAGAATTGAAGATTCAACTGGATAGAGTGAATATTTTTTTTTGAAGACAACAGGGGATGCCAGGCACATTATTTAGATATGTAAGATATACCGCCACACCTCTAAATTCAATGAAGCATTAGTGGAAATTTTTAGGTGGAGCCCATTTACCAAAAATATGAATCAGCTTAAATTTTTTAACATCCCATATTTATGATCCTTTTGTTTGGCACCCTTTTACTGGTGATGATAAGGAGGACGAAGAGGAGGATGGGAAACTCTAGTTTATGTTATTTTTCTTTATTTTTCATTATTTCATTGGCTGTTCTATATATATATATATATATATATATATATATATATATTGCTAGTTTTTGTTGTTGTTATTATTGGTAATTTTTATTTTTCTTTATTCTACATTTTCTTTGCTTAGGGAGATCCTCAATGGTACTTTTGGATGGCTATGATCACTATGGCTGTTGCTGATATTAGTGATTAGGTTATGGATGTTGATGCAAGTCTAGAGGGGAATAGTGTGTGATGCACTATTAGAATTGATATGAGGTAGTTTGAGATGCCTTATGCATTTGCTATTATTCTGAATCGAAAGGCATTTTAGTTTATTTTTAATATATACTTATATTATCTTATTAATTGTATATGCTATTTTATTATTGCAATTGTCATTGTTGTCTTGTAGTTAAAATTTTCATATAAGTTCCCTACATTGTGCAACTATTTCAATTATCCTCTCCATAGAGCTTGCACTTTGATAGCTAAATGATCTAAATTAAAAATTGTAATTAAAAATTATTTAAAATAAGAATAATACAAACCCTAGGAGTTAAATTGCACGAACAAGTGATAAAAAATGTTATTTTGAAACTCATTACAATCAACTAAACAAAACATTAATGTAAATATCTCATCTTTAACATCAATTACCAAACACTTAAGCATAGATTAATGAAGATTGAATAATTAAGTTTATGAAAACGTGTATGTAGATTATGAAAATCAACATAAACTCCAATTTGAAGTTAGTGAGTATATAATTCTTGACAGAAGAAAGCAGTCAAATATTCTAAATCATTATTAGAGTACTCAGATAAGTTTCAAAAAATAAAATCAAGAAAATAAGCAAAATAAAAGAAAAAAGGAAAAGAAAAAATAGTACTTCATCAAAAATAAGTATCTTATGTAGTCACATTCCTAAAAGAACTGTAATACTTAAATCGAAAGAGGAGGGCAAGTAAACTAAAAGATATGAAGGGTTCTAATTTAACTAAAGGCACAAAAAATTTCTAAATGAAATATTCTTCAGCTCTAAAATCAATAGTCAACAACACTATTATACATGTTGGAGATGTGTTCAATTTGCATGTTAAGAAGGATAATTTATTAAGATGATTACTTATAATTATTTAAATTAAAATTGCAATACTTTGATCATTCCAATTTATATCTAAATGGTAGTATATTGTCTTATATTTTAGATAATATTAAATTTCCAAATTTTTATTTGGTATAATGAATCTAATCAATAGGTGAATAAACCATTGCTTTTGGGAAAGCAAGAGCTCAAGACGGAGGAAATTTATAAGTGAAAATTATGTAGTATTTTATTATCTTAAATTCCAATAAAATAGTTATTTTAAGTTGATATTGTGCATGAATGACTTAGGAAATGTAGAAAAATTCACAACTTTTAGACTAGCATTGCAATACCATAACTATCAGTGTCATTGTGTATTCAACATCCCGATGATAAACCTAAATATTGCAACATTGAAGCCTAAAAAAATGTCAAATAATTCAGTGCCCCGATGAAACAAAAGTCAACACTGTAATACTTTACTATGTCGTAGCACCATAAATAAGCATCATATTGTCAAAGTTTAGAGAATTTGATTATCGATGTGCCAAATTGCAAACAGTCACTACATCGGATTACACATTAAAGCAATATAGTGCTCAACTTTTGGAGTGTCATTTTAGCATATAACCATGCCAGATCATTCATGTGTGTAGCAGAGCCTACTTAGCAGCACCAAGGTGCAAGTTCATATTATAACGCTATGGGTCCACAATACCGAGCATCATGGTTCCTCAATCTATTTATAGATTTAATATAAATATATTTTCAATCTTTTTGTGTGTGTGTTCTATCATTTCAGTGAGGCTTGAGTGCTTAAGTGTAGTACCACCTTAGAGTCAAGTTTAAGAAGGACCTGAGCAGAGAAAGATATAATAATTAGAATGATTGGCCTACCTTATTATGAGAAAGAAAGAAATTAAAGAAGATAAGAGTGTAAAGAGTGAAGTGCATTATCATGGTGATATTTATTATACTTCTCTCTTGTACATTCATTCGAGAGTAATTAATGAAATTTATTTTTTTTTTATTTTAATTTCATGGCTATCTAAAATTGCTAATTTTTGGCTGATGATGTGAAGCCTTAGCAATTACTATTGTAGACTCTTATGCTTTGATGAATTAAAGGATATTTTTAATGTCTCAAATTGATAATTTAATCTATACAATGGCCATGTATAGAGTTAAAATATAGTGTGATATATTGCCTTGATGGAAGAATGTTCGAATAATTAGGTGTATTGAAATAGAACTCTTATATGCCAAGGAATAGGATGTTTAGTGTTCTAAAGTCTATGAAGAAATATAAAAAATAAGGAGCCCTTAAACCTTCCTTCTATTCCTTACAAGCTTGATAGAGATCTAAGGATGCATAAGCTCTGATACATAAACAACATTGGAGAGTCTACTTAGAAAAGCATTTGAAATTCACGAACATTAGTCCAAAAATTATCTACCAAAATCATATCTTTCTTCTACATATCTCAATCAAGACAGAATCCAAACTCAATTTTATTGTGTAGGATAAACATTGTACTTTAAATAGGCATTACAAGAACATTTGGATTATAGCAAAACATTTCCTCATGGCATCGACACTTTCTCATATCACTTTTATTACTTGATCGACATGTCCACTTATATTATTTAGTGGGCCTTTGTACTAAAGGAAACCTAAGAATATTTCATACACCTCTACATGCCCACCATAAAAAGCTAGCAATTTGAGTTCCAACGCCAAGTGCCACATGCCCACCTCAGAGCAACACTATAATGTTTACAACTCTTTTGACTTGTTAGTCATTTTTATTTGGCCTAGTTCCATAATGTTCCAGCACTCAACGCAACTCTGTTAGACCCTTTATATTACTAGCTTGACCATTTTTCTTTCATTTTTTTACTTTGAATTCTTGTATCCTTTCAAGGGTTCTTTGTGCTTTCATGTTATCAACCCTCCACATTCTCAATGGCACATAAAATCTCAATGAGCAAGAAGTGTGCCTCCTCTTACTTTGATAAGAAGATGCTTCATAAGTGCTGAAGCTAAAAAAAGGTATGTCATTACTATTATATTCAGGAAGTCGAGGGGGAGCTACAAATAATACAATTATGAATAGGGGATAGGCTAAATTTTTTGAGGAACCCTTAGTAGATGTAGTGCCTATTGTTAAGGAGTTCTTTGCTAATGCAAAGGAACCCCAAAATAATAGATCTTTTGTTATGAAAAAATGGGTCCCTTTTAATAGTATCGGTATTAATATGGGTTTATGGGACTCAAAATTTTGAATTTTACTAGTATAAGCCCTTTATCAATTCCCCTATAGACCCTCAAAAAATTCTAAAAGTTTAACTAGACCACTTAGTAGGGTTGTGTGGAAAATAAGGGAGGGTAGTATTATTAACTTTCCTGCATCAGCTTTCACTAAGTGTAGAAAGCTTAACGTTATTTTATTTTTTCTAGATTTAGGTTAAGCATAAATATTAGTGAGGTGACCAATGAAAGAGGATTTTTGAATTATTTTATTTAGGTTGGTCACTCAATAGATGTAGGAAAGTTTATACAATCCTCCCTCATATATATGACTATAGTTTCTAGTATAGTAGGTTTCAGGCAATCCTCTTTATTTTAATCTTCATGCTTATTAGTGGGTGATATGGCTGAGTCTGAGGAAGAGCAGCTCTTCCCAATTTCTCACTCAAAATAAAATAAAAAAAGTTAAGGATAGCACTTGGGAGGAAGAGGAGGGACCCAGTCAACCCAATATGCCCAATTCGTGTCAGCCCAGGTCTAGAGCCTTTATAACTTTAGGAGACCAGATTGCCGATCTCAAAGATAAAATGGATGGAATGCATACTTTTTTTGATGAAAATAGGTAATGGTATTAGAGAATGACATAGCAGATGTACTACTTGATGAACATGCAACAGTAGCAGTGCTAACATGCTTCTATCTTGAACAAAGAATTAATTGGAATTGAAAGTTTGATAGGAATGTTAAGCCCTGATGAACTAGTCCCGAGGCTAACCAAGAGGGGGGTGAATTGGTTATTTAAAAATTCAAGAGCAACAATAAAAAATCTTTTCGATGATTTACAGCGAAAACAAGTAAAACACACAAACGAAAAGATCAAATATAGATTTCACCCAAGCAGTTAATAACAGAAAACTAAAGTGTAGAAAGTAATTAGAAAGAACACATCAGATTTTTATAGTGGTTTGGTCAACTTGACCTACGTCCACTCCCTGGAGACTCCCCTCCGGGTATTGCACTAACTCAAAATGTCTCTCCTTTTGCTCCAACAGCAAGGCGGAGAAGCCTGTACAAAAACTCCATTTTACCAACACGGTGAGGCAGAGAACCTAACCTCCTTTTGCTTCCTCCTTAAGCAGGAAGAGAACCTCAAACTCGTTTCGCTTCCTCCTAAAGCAGGTAGAGAACCTTAACTACTTTTGCTTCTTCCTGAAGCGGGCAGAGAACCTGGATCTTCTTGCCAATGATCCTCCCAAGAAACATTGATAAGAACAGAGACGACAGGCGGAGAAGATGACTCTGATCCTTGCTTGGAGCAACCTTTGTGAATCCCTCACAAACTCCTCCTCACAAGATCCTCTCTCTCTCTCCCAAACTCTCTCTCTCTCTCTAGGGTTTCTCTAGAAAGGAAAGTGGCAAAATATTTTTCTTGTTGAAAGAAAAAGTTCTTTTATAGGAGGGCTCAAAATTTGCCCTAAATCTCAACTGGTCGGCCTAGATCATCCAGGACGATCGATAGATCATCCTGTATAATCTGTTCAAAATCAGTTATTTCAGCCTGGATGATCTGGCTCTTCTAGACGATCAGTGGAAGAAGTTGTTCTGATCGTCTCGTACGATTATGCGATCGTCCGGTACGATTAGTGTAAATTTCGGAATTTCATCCAGAAGACTGCTCTGGTCATCCAGAGAAACTTGTGCTGGATGACTCAAAAATGACTTGATCATCCGGGATGATGCGGATATCGTCCTGTATGATTAGTTTAAAATGTGCTCAAATCATCCTGATCACGGCTCTGGACGTACAGCTGAAACACACTAGACAATCATGATCGTCCAGGACGATCCTGCGATCGTCTAGGATGATATGATCGAATCAATCAAATATTAATTATTTTCCTTAATTATCAGACTAATTTAGGCATGATTGTACAGTATAGTCCAGGATGATACACGAATCATCCGGGATGATCAAACCAAATATCTTAAAATAAAAACTTGCCTAACTTAATCTGGCGGCTGTGAATTTCAGATTTGAGTATATCATCCCGTACGATATCAGGATCGTCCAGGATAATCGGCTTAATCAGAAAGTCTTAACTTGGTCGCCCTAATTAGGGTTTCTATTTTTACATGATCGTCTAGGACGATGTGAATATTATCCAGGACGATCTGAATAAAAATTGAACAGAAACTCTAATTCACTCAAGCTCTCCCCCTGAGTTTGTGTGTGCAAGTTTACTTAGCTAGGGGATCAGTTACATTACAATTGACTCAAGAAAAGAAAAATAGTACATTTGGACACACTTGGACCCGATCTTGAGTTGGCTTGAGTTGCTTTTGATCATTTGTACCTGAAATGGGTTAGCCAAGCAAAACATAATAGAAACATATTTTTCATCATCAAAACCAGATTTGCAATAGGAATGTTCAGAAATTGCATGCTATTTAGACTCTTAATTAGTATTTTTCTCTTGTCCCACCCAGGAGAGTCATGTATTTCATATTTTAGTTCAATGCAATGTTATTTCATTACTAAAACTCCTTACTGCTTGCCTTAGCTTATTGATTTGTCTTAATACTTATTCAATGATACTTGAGATTATTAATTTAATTACAAAAAATTGCAAATTAGATTAGTTAAAAAAAAGAAAAATACAACGCTTAAGGTGATTAATTAAGTAAGAAGTGGAAGATAATTAAAGATAAACCATCATAACAAAAACTAATGATAATTAATAAAATTAATAATTCTTAATAAAATTAACTTCTAAACCACTAACAAGAACTTAACTACTAGGTTTAGGTTTAAATGGCTAAATGTATAATAATCATATTTATTATAAAGTTCATTTCAAGCAGTAGTTATGGCATTATAACTCTTTTCAATTAAAACTTAATAAATCCTAATTTAAATTACATTAAGGGGAGAGACAGCCAGGTATTCAACATCGTTGCAAAGGATATCTATGAAAGTAAAAGAAGATGAAAAATGAAAATAAAAAAAGAAATAGATAAAGAAAGACATAGTGAGTATTAGAATATAAAAAATTGGTACATAAATAATCTAACTCTACCTGATGAATCTACGTTTAAAATTAAACTAATGGAAACTGTATGACTATAATATATAAGAAAGCTAGAATTAAACTTGAAGATTTAATGAATAGGAAATTTTCCTGAATCTAAAATCATTAAATTTAACTATGCTAGTCAACCAATTCACATACACATTTAGGAGATGATATTAGTAAGAATATTAATTGCAATGATGAATTAGGATGATTGTTAATTATTGTACTGATTAAAGTTATCAAACACCAAATTATTGAAATTAATATCCATAATGAAGTATTATCTTTCTTTTAACATTTTCAAGTTTTCAATTTTGTGAAATTAAACTGCTATAATAATAAGTGCATTAAGGAGTAGAAATTAGTTTTGTTTGGAAGAATTTGTTAGTGGAAACTATTGTTATAGTGTTTATATATATATTCCTATAAAAATTGTTGTTTTGGTTATTTTGTGTAAGGAAATCCAGTAAAAAAGGACTAGAAATGTGGAAAAGTACCTAGCACCACAGTGCTATGTTATCAAGCATCACATCAGCATATAAACCACTCAGGCACCATAGTACCAGTTCAGAGCATCAAAGAAACTATGCTCTCACATTTTTTCTAATTGAATTCTACTCCTCAACTCTCTATACCCAAGTGTTGCAGCTGCACCAGCGCCCTGCCGCTAGAAATCTAACACTACAACAGATATTCTCTTAAGAAATTTGGAATTTTTACCTTGCTATAGTGCCATATCTTCGAATGCCACAACACCTATAAGAATCATAGTACCTGTGAGTGCCACAACACCAATTTGAATGTTACACCATAGCACCACAGTGGTGCCACATACCAAATAGCCATGATGTTATGATAGAGAAGTTGGAATGATTTATTGGGGAAATGGTATGTCATTTCAACCAAGCATTGTGGAAGAGATAAGCAAGCAATACCAAATTGATAGTTAAGTTTGTAGCATTGTGGAGCTAACTTTTTTGGCATCGCAGCATAAGTCTCAATTTATGCCTTAAATATAAATAGTTTTTTTACCAAACTTATGAATGGAGCCAATTTGTTTGCTTGAATAAAATAGTGAGTGAGCATTAATGGAGTGTGTGGAGGGGGGGTGCTTAAGGGAGAATGATCTAAAGTATGAAAAGTGTTTGTATTGAATTTCTAAAGCTCTTTTGGGTGACATCCAACACAACTCTTCTTTGTATTTTATTTTGATTGTATAAATGAAATCTATTTTGTGTATTTTCTTTTCCATGGCTAGCTAAGTTCTTGATGTTGTACTTGTGATGTGTGTTATAAAGCATGATTTACAAAAGTAAACTCTAGTTTATGTAATATTTAGTGTTATTTTTAATTAATCCCATTCATAATTTAATTATTACCTCGATCATGTTCTAATGTAAAATTCAGTGCATCTTATTGCCTAGAAGGAGGAAAAAGGGAATAATTTGAAGAATTGAAATAGAATACTATCATGCCTAGAGATAGGATGGCTAATATTTTGGATTCTAGAGAGGTATAATCATTATAGTCTAGTGTAAACTTTATTTTAGATTTATAAAAGCTCAATAGAGATATAAGAGGGCTTAGGCTCTGATTCACAATATACTGTAGGAGAGCTAAACTTATGTAAACATATTGTTCATCACTAGTAGAGGTTTAAAATAGTTTATTAACTAAATTTTAACTTACATCAATTGTAGTATGAATTTTATAAAACTTCTACGTAATTCAGATTGGTAAGTAACTATAATGATATGAGTTGACAGAACTAGGGTAATCCTAGCATAGCTTAGTTCCATGTGGTATCGACACTCTACTTTAAACTTTATTACCTAAACTACACATACATTGGCATTTAATTTATCCTTTACTTCATTTTTGAGCTTAGCATATCTTACATTGCATATAAAAAAGCTAAGTGTGTTGCTAAAGTATTACATCACTCTTCTATAATGATTTTTAAGCAGTGTACATTATGCACTTTTTTAAGGCTCACTCAATCTTTCTAAGTCAATTATATAAATGCTATTCATTCTAAAACTATGCAAAATATATTTACTATCAAGAGAAATCAAACATTTTTCATAAAAAGTTTTTGTATCAAAGCTCTTATCACAAAGTTGACTAATGTTTAGTAAGTTTTGTTTTAACCCTTCTTCTAATTGTACCTTTTCAATAGTAAAGCCATTGAGTTTACTATTAGTGCCCATTCTAATTACCTTCCTTTTAGTATTATCTCCCAAGGCTGATATGCCTCCCCTCCTGGAGTCTAGCATAATAATTTTCCTTACATGTTTTATCATATGAAATGAAAATCTCTCATCAAGGTACATATACCTTCACAAGACCTCTTGTGAAGGCATGCCTACAAAATAAATTAAGGTGAGCATTTTTTAGCCAGACCAATTTGGGTCTCAAAGTGTAACAAAGAGCTGTCTTGCCATACTATGCTAATAAGGCCTTAGGCCTCCAAACATATTATACACTATGGTGGACTCAAAGTGGAAAAACTCATGCTACTTATACTACCATGCCACATGAAATGGACGTAATACCAAGGACTGAATGAGTAAAATAAAGCCATGATGTTTTTTCCTTATGTGATGAGTATGCATGTGGTTCTCTCTAAGGTGATGGGTCCATGGATCTTACTACATTAGTCTTTAAAGTTTTAATTTCTGTTTATACTAATTCTTATAAACTTTATAAATTTTCAATTTAACACATATCGCATGTCAATACTATCCAAATTCAAACTTACTTCTTGAAATTCTTTAAACAAAAGTTCTAAATCAATATTATTAAGTGTTTTATCCTTGAGATTATTTTTCAACTCCTTTAACTCTCTTTGAAAACTAGAATATATATATACTAATGTTGTATGATAATTTTTTAAACATGCATTCAACTTTTTTTAAGAAAAAATTAATTCATTATACGTGGAATTACATACCTAATCTCTATATGAATCTCCAATGCTACCTTTAGTCATTAAAAATAAGATTGTGACCTCTTCTTGTGCTTCTAACTTAAAAGAGTTAGAATCTTAATTTCCCTATAAGACTCTTTGAGGCTTTCTTTTATTTTTCTTATTATCAAATTTTCCTTAGATGATTGAGTGTTTAGATTGGAGTAATTCACCCTTATGTCACTTAGGTTTTTGCATTAAAAATAAATGAATTTAGTAGAATCTTTTTTGGCTTTTTTAGGTTTCTTTCATTTTTCGATGTGTGTCCTTTACTTCTTTCAAAGAAAATTCTTGAATTGCCTCATCGTCAAGGCTATGTCGTCCTCTCCACCTCCTTTAGATTTGCTACTATAAAAATCGTTGGCCTTAAACATAACTATTTGGTCCTTTCTCTTTTCTTGTGTATATGTAATTCTTTGAATAATTTTCTATTTATGTTTAATTAATGATCCAAGTAAGTTGTCAACAAAATAAGAATTCAAATCTTTTTATTCAGATATCTTCATCGCCTTGGAGTCTCAATATTCAAGCAAGCATCTAAAAATCTTATTAACCGTTTACACATTACTAATTTCTCTTCCCTATGTACGCAAAGAGGTAATATTTTTTATAAATGATCATACATATCAATAATGGTTTCACCGGGTTGCATGCTAAACAGTTCATAATCATAAAGCTAAATATAAATAATCTTAACTTTATTTATTCTTTCATACGTAATACACAATCTATCCCTGATTTATTTTTTTGTTGTGCAAGTGGATACACGTATGTAGTCTTCAGACTTGAGTGCATAAAAGAAATAATTTTAATATTTAGCATTTAATTATGTAAGTTCTCTATCCTCTAGACTCCATTAAGTAAATGGTATTTCAATCTTAGTGCCATTCATGACATCATAGGGTGATAAATATCTAGTTTGAATTAAATGCTAATTCTGATAATCAATTTATTGTACAAAAGTAGGCATTTTGATATTCCACAAGTCAAAAGAAATATTATCAAACAGTGGTGGTCAGGTAATAGAGAACCCATCCAAAGTGTTCTAGTGGTCGGGAGGGGGGTGGTTAAGTTGCATTTTTAGGAAAAAATCTTTAATAAAAGAACAACACAACTTATAGTGAAAGTAATTTTGAAAACAAAAATAAAACTTTAGAGCTGAAAGTAATGAAAAAATATATATATTTTTAGAGAGCTATTATAATTACTTAATGAGAAATTTAAAGCAATGATTTAAAGAAAAATATTCTGTTATGTTGAAAAATATTATGAAGAAATATTTTTGAAATAATTTCTTAAGTGAATTAACAAAAATATTTTGAATTATTTATCTAAGTAATAAAGAAAATGCAAGAAATAAAAATGCAAATGTAAAAGAAACACAAATTGAGAATTTTTTTAGTGGTTCGATCAACCTAAACTACGTCCACTCCCCAAGTTCCTCATACTTACGAATTCCATTATCAAGTGCCACTTTTACCCTCAGTAAGGTGGTGAAGCCCTTATCCATTCATGGTTGGAGGATGATCCTTACAAGATCTTCTTTTAGATAAGCCTAAACGCCATCCTTCTACTTCCCAACACATTGAAAATTCCTCCCTTCTTATGCCTCCTTCATGAAAAATATGCCTTCACCCTCCTTTTGCTCCTCATAATGACATAGATGCTTCACTATGGAGATGCCTTCACCCTCCTTTTTCTCCTTGCAATGATGGAGATGTTTCTCCCCTAGCCTCCATGGCTAGTCACAATCTTTCACATAGAGATTTTCTTCCTAGAGCTCTCAAACCACAACCCAGAGGAAAAAGGTGCAAGCTAACAAGGAAAACTGTGTGAATGCACTCAATGAACCTTTAACTCCCTTAGTAATGACCTCTCAACTTTACCTTCTCTCTCCCAGGTGGATTGGATAAACATTCTCAAGCAAGCAGAAACTCCTCTCCCTCTCCCAAGGACTCTCTTATAGAGAAAAATGGCTTTGGATACTCACTTGTCTCCCACACAATTGCTATGAAAAGAATGAAAATTAGCTATATAAATTAAACCCTAATTCTTAATACTAACATACTGATCGTAGAGTATGAAGTGTGGATAACACTATCTGATTAATTCAATACCCATTTTTGTATTTTGGACTATTGGATTGTATGAAATGAATTGTATTTTACGATCCATTGAATTAGATCTAAGATCATCTAGGACAATCCACTAAATGTTATGCTAGATCATAAGGGATGATTTGGATTATATAATATGAATGCCCATTAGGATTTGATCCTGATTTGATTGCTTGATTCTTGGATCAAATTTGGCAATTTCTTTATATTCATATAATACGATCAAAATCTTATAGTATAATTAGTTCAAATTTAAAATTTTCCTATTTTAAAAATTCAAAATTTTTAGTGTGTATTAATCAAACTAATTAATTGACTTGTGCAATTAAGGTCATATAAAATGATTAGTTAAACTATATTTTAATTTTATTAATTTTATCAAAAAGTTGATTTACTTTCTGGAATAACTTATTGTATAGTGTAATTTAATAGAGAAACTAAGTATTCACTTTTCAGTATCTCTCACGAGTGTGTGCTCAGTAATCTTGCCAACGTACACCTAAATACATAAAGACTTAAGAAGAAATTAATGAATCTTATTACAATTTTTTACTAGAGTTCATGCAAATATTCTTGAGTTATCTTTTTCACATGGCTCATTCAATGTTGTACCTAAAATGTTAGTATAGTAAATACGATCAATATATATTGCAGAGAATAATGAGTGATCTAATCAATAATGTTTGGAATCATCTGAGTACTTGGTCGGGCTTACGGGTTTCAACAAATGTATTATCATATTCTTCATTGGAAAGCTTATCAAAATATCCCATCCACATATCGAATATCATCTTCTAATAAAAGCATTTTTCTACCATCATCCTTAATGCAGTTCACCTTAACTAGATTCTTACTTCTCATATGTCATTACTTTGTTAACTTATACTTACATCTTTTTCCCTCTATATTATCTAATTTATTATATAAATCATTAAATGCTAAATTCTTTGTATTGAATATTTCTTTCTTAGAATTGTTATGGGCCCATTTATATCTTTCTCAATTTTCTAAGCTTTTGCACAATCAAAATCTTCAGATCATGAAACTTACTCTCAAACCTATTTTTTTAGCATTGTTTATATTCCCTCATCTAATCATAAGATAATATTTTACTTTATTTTTTATATTCTGCCCCTTCATCTTATAATCGAAAACTAAAAAGAAATGTTGGGCACATAAATTTTCACTCGAAATTACTTTACACTCGTTTTAATCTAAATAATCTATTCTTATAAGAAAATAATCGATCCAAGTTTTACTATATTCATTCTTTTAATTGTGTGATGCTCCTCTCTTCTATTTAAAAAAGTTAATAGCAATTAAAAATTCATAAGCTAAAATAAAATCTAATATGATCCTACAATCTTCATTATTCTCTCTAAACCCATCAGTATAATAAAATCTTCAACCACTCTACCAACATGTCCATTTAAATCTCCTTCAATAGGAACTCTCTCTTTAAGAGGTTTCCTTTATACTAGCTCTTCTAAGTTATTCCATAATTTTAATTTTGAACACACATTCAAATCTACTTGAGTGGTATAAATAATTATAAAATTCACAATTTTAACATCAACACTAATCTTTCAAGCTCTAATTCTATCTCCAATTCTGTTAATTTTTATTACATTATCCTCCAAACACTTATTTATCATCACACCCACATCATTTCTATTATGACTCCTACCTGAATAATATAGTTTAAATCCTAAACTATAAATGTCATTAGCATTCTCTCCAGCAAATTTAGTTTCTTAAATGCATGGATTTTTTATCTTCATATGAATCACAATATGTATTAATTCCATTAAGTTTTTTAAGAGAACCTATATTCCATGATTTTATCCTAATTCTCATTTTATGTACTAGATTTTTTACTCACATTTATCCATAATATGCGAACCCTTACTTATTTAACATTACACCCAAGCACCTGTGCAAGGACCCTTACACACTTCATATTGTATTGAGGGCATATAGTGTGTTGCTTTTAGGAAATAATCTACCATTAATATAATATACTAAAGAATTCATGTCATGATTATTTGACAAGTTGTATGCTAGTTATCAACCACCTTATGTAACCCACCACTTTTCTTATCCGTGGTTTAGGACCTAGCAATAGCCATGCTATTATAGTAGATTAAATGAGTAAATAATCTGTAGGAGTAGGTGGTTGGTAGATTACATATAATAAATTTCTTATTTATGATATGGAAAGATTAGAATTAGAAGTGTATAGAGCAACTCATATGGATTTTGGTATGCTTACAAGGATGATTATACAATCTACCTTAAAAGAGGGGAGTGAAAAAGCTCTAATGGCTGACAAGGAGTACATGAGATTGATATATTGTGTTAAATATGGGTGGAGACATGCTATTTGTGGATTATCATGGAGTGTTAATCTCATAGAGGCCAATTACAAATTTCTAGTGGTGTAGGCTTAAGGAGAGAAATTGTGTATGAGGCTTATCGATCTTGATATTTATCCATCTTGGGATTAGCAAAATATAAAAAAATATAAAATCCATATTTTGGTAACTAGTATTGAAAAAAGAGGTAGCTAATTTTTTATCAAGGTGTGGAGTTTATTAGATAATGAAAGTGGAACATTAGCAACCAGGTGGTTTATTGCAGACTAAACCATTCTTGAGTGGAAGTGGGAAGCCACTTAGGAGAAAGAAGTTTAGATAGATAGTTCATCCAGATAAATTTGATTAACGAGTATATAAATTGAAATGTCAAAGATGATATTTTTTTTAATTTTTCTAATATAAATGATTGTTGCATTAATAAAATACTCTTAGATAGCCCTTAAAACATATTTTAAAATGATTTGAATAATAGGGTAATCATATAATGAGATTTCCTAATGATATTGGAATAATTCTCCAAAAATGTATTTGGACTGATTTAACCTATAATATTTAAAAAAACTTAAGTTATTATAAGACTAAATTGAAAAATATATTAAGCACATCATATAGCATATTTTACACCATCTCTAGGATGTTTTTTCTTATATTCATGAGAATTAATGATGTGATAGTAATTGGTTACTTATTCAAGTGAAATTTATTAAGAAATTGATGCATGTTGGTATAAGTGAATTTTTTGGGACAATATGAGGTTTTTTTTTAAACCATTTTCACTAGAGAATTCTATACATAATATACTATTTCATAGATGAATATATAATTTGTGTAATTTTTAGATCTATTAATCTCAAGTTTTAAAAGAATTTACATAAATGTTTGGCTTAAAACTAAATAATTCTCAAAAAAGATAAATCTAACCTAGCCTTATATTATTAAAAAAATCCTAACACACTATAGAATCCTTATAATCATGTTTCATTTTTCTTAACTATGGATGAAAGGGAAGAGAAAAGGGGGAAAAGAGAGGAAGAGGAGAGAGAAAAAGAATCTACTATTAATAAATCTTATCAACTACCTTTCCTCTAAATCTACTACCAAAAATTTCCTTCATAGCACTTTCACCAAAACTCCCCCTCTTAACTCACCATGGAACTTATGGCTGACTATGTTTTCAAGTGATGGAACCACTTATCACAAAAAAAACTTTAACCTCTTGAGTGCATCTTTCTTAGCTGCTCCTTGTCCCATTAAGATTCATTGCTTTATCACATTAACCACCAAAATTTTCATCTCTCAATGTGTCATCTTTCATGAACACATCTTTCCCATCAATTGACTTGCACTCACTTCCACTCCACCCTCCAAATCTTCTAGCAATATCCACTTAACTTCTCTCAATTTCCATTTTAGCTCCCATATAATATCATTTTGATCTTCTAATACACCTAATTTTACTTTCACTAGCTCCAGCTCACACACTCAGTTGTTGTCAACCTTATAATTCATATATAGATCTCCCTTATTCTTAATCTAGCATTTTTTCCCTCAAACATCCATCAAATGGCCACTCACTAGAAAACTATCAACCTCAAGCCCAAAAGCAACTACATTCTATCACATATTTTACATTCTTTCTTTAAATTCCTTCTTTCAAGATCTAAATTTCTTGAGTGGCAATGTGTAATATCTACTAAATTTCTAGCACTTAATTGATTAAGGCACTTGGTCTAATTTTCCACCTCCTTTAGATCATAATATTCTAGGTTATCATTTAACATACAAAAGCATACTAAAATTTCATGGTACTCTTGATCACCATAAATCTCACTGAGTAGCTTACGGTTTCAAGCAACAATATTAATTTGTAACACCCTGGTGCCAAATTAGGACATTACTACACCAGAGTCTCAGAAAAAAGAAAATTAATTTAGATCCCTGATAGATCCAAGGCTAGTGCTGAAGTACTTCATAATGTCGTAGTATAAGAAATCAAAATCGCAACACTGGAGTCTCAAGAATTTGAGAGCCCAAGTGATGAACTACACAATCGCATAGCATTGTATGACACATTCTAGTGCTACAGTGCTCAATATTTGCAATACTATAATGGAGTAGTTGATGAAATATGAAGCCTTATTAAATCAACCAAATGACATACTAGTTCAGCCAATAGCTACATTAGTTCATTCGAGTTCTATAACATAGCTTACATAGTAGCACCAAGGTTCTAGTTCATATTATAACATTGTGGCACCAGTTTATTGAGTGCAATGTTGCCAAAGTCAATCTATAATAAATGAAAATATTTTTCTATTGTTGTGTGTGGGTGTGTTGTAGTTTTTGAATAGTTTTTTTGAGAGGAAAGGCCAATGAAAGATACATACTTTTGAGTGGTTGACCAATATAATAGAGAGAAAGAAAATAATTGTAGAGGAGAGAAGTGTGGAGAGCAAAAGTTATAAGGGGAGATTCACTTTGGGACAGATTCAACTGCTAGCTCGATTTCGGATAATTCATTCTGAGTGATATCTTTTTACTCTTTTATATTTGTACTACCTTTCTTGAGCAAGTAATGGAAATGATGTAGTTCTATTTTAATTCTTTTGTTAGGAAAATTCATAATTTTGGACTAATGATGTGGAAACCTAAGTAATAACTAATGTAGAGTCCTATGATTTGAATTATGAAGTGTTATTTTCATTATCTCTCACTCTTAATTTAGTCTTCATAGTGACCATGTGCAAAATGAATGCCTTGTGTGATATATTACCTTGATTGAGGAATATTAAAATAATTAGAAGAATTGGAATGGAATATTTACATGCCTAGACATATGATATTTAGACTTGCAAGGTCTATGCAGATAAAAAAATTATATGAAGGCCATAAACCTTTCTTTACATCCTAACAAGGTGGGTAAAGATCTAAGGATATATATGCTCTGATTTATAACAAATTTTAGAGAGTTTAATTAGGAAATCTTAAGAGATTTCACTATAATTAGTCTAAAACACTTTATCATTTGATTTCTCCACTTTTCCTTTGTAAGTCTCATTTCGACAACATCAAACCTAATTTTTATTGTGAAGGATACTTTTTGTAGCTAGAAGAAAATAGTACTACAATAATTGTGTGAAGCAGAATACTTCCTCATGGGATCAACACTCTATTATAGTACTTTTATTACTTAATTGACACATGCACTTATATTTTTAATGGGGATTTATATCAAAGAAAATTGAAGCATAATTCAACCCATAATAAACATACTTACACAAATCCATCGTCAAGTTTTTGGAGCTCTTACTTGGCAAGTAATGTGCATTTTTGTAATTATTTCTATATTTCTTGAAAAAAGTTGCATAATTAATCCAACTTATATATAGTTATCATCAATTTTATTTATGAATCTACGAAGTCATGACTGTGTACACCTCACTATTTATATTTTTATGTTATTTTGGTAATTTCATTTTAATTTTTATTTATTATTGGTGTATGCATTATATAGCTAGTCAAGAACATTTATTATTTGAATTAGAGATTGAAGGACCCTTACAAAAATAAAATAAATTAGACATATTATATTATTAGAAATTGTTGATCCAAATCTTGATCAGGACCATCTTGGACTTCTTATGGAATATGTCAATCCTATAGTAGATGGAATTCATCAATGTATCAAATGACATACTATCCAAGCTAATAACTTTTATCTAAAACCTACCATAATTCAAATGGTCTAGAATTTTTAGTTTAGGGGAACCCTTGCTGACGATCCCAAGTTACACTTAACTAATTTCCTAAAAATATGTATAACATTCAATTCTAATAAAGTTGGCAATGATGCTATTAAATTACTTTTTTTTTACCATTTTCTTTGAGGTACAAAGCTAAGATGTGGTTCAATTCCATTCCTCTAAGCTTTATATCCACTTGGAATGAGTTGGCATATAAGTTCTTAGGCATGTATTTTCCACCACTATAAATTGACATGCTTAAAAATAATATAACTTCTCTTTTCCAGTTTGAAGGATAGTCTACTTATTAGAAAAGATTTAAGATGATACTTAGAAAGCACCCTCATAATACTTTTCTAGATTAGTTGGTGATTTAGATGTTTAATAATAGGCTTGTTGGATCACTTCAATTAATAATTCATGCTACAACTTGAGGTTCTTTGATATAAAAGCCTTTTGAAGAGGCTTATGCCTTGATAAGGGAGATGATAAAAAATAACTTTTGGTGGCGTTCTGATAAGGTGAATCTTAAGAGTGTAGCATGTGCCTATGAGTAGGATGCTTTATTTATTTTAGTAGTTAAGGTTGCAGCCGTGTCAAATAAGTTAGAAATTTTTTTGGAGTTAGTCTAGGTTTAGGATTAACTATGCATTTGGAGAAGCATAATTTGAATTTTGTTTGTGAGTCTAGTGCTCAAGTGATAGAGAATGTGAATTTATTGAATGATAAAATAATATTTTTAAATACTTATAATCCATGTTAAAGGAACTATCGTATATTTAGTTGGAATAATAATAATGATGGAAATAATTAGTGGAATGGAGGTCAATCTAATTTTGGAGGAAATTGGAATCATCCTTAACCACCTCTAATGAACCCTAGACCATCTTATATCTTAGGCTCTAATCAAAAAATAAGTTTAGAGATAGGAAGACACGTTTTGAAGACTTAGTGATTTAGATGAAAAACCAATTCTAGAGTCAAGCTACTTCTATCAAGAATTTAGAAAATTAATTAGGATAACTTGTAATATCCTTTAGCAGTAGGCCCCATTGTACCTTACCTAGAACTACTGAAATTAATCAAAATAATAAGGGGAAAGATCATAGCTTGGAGAATTTGACGAGTAGATTGATACCACCTAGCCAAAATGAAATATCTATCCAAGTCTACATGAAGTTTAGTAGCACTGTATGAAGGCAAGCCAATTCTATTAATGTTAAGCCTATGTTTTATTGTTGAAATTTTATTTATTATTGTATTTTTATTATTTTTATATGGTAATTATGAAAAAAATCATGTATTCATTATTTGTAAGTTACTAAGTATGGTTATGACTAAAATAATTACATGTTATTTTCTTAAGAAACTACATAATTTGAAATTATATCGAGCTCCGCAGTGTTGGGTCTTAGAGCACCACAACATTTGCTTATAAAGCATTATAACACCTAAAAAGGGTACCACTACGTTGAAGTCTCAAGAAAATTGGTATAATATAATGTAGCGACGCTGTATATTTAAGAACCATTGCACAAACTTGCACTTCACAACACTTCAACGCTCATATGTGTAACACTCCAACTCCAAATCTTCTATTTTGCTATAGTACTACAACATTATATTCAACATTATAGTATGGCACTCCTTTTTCATTATGACTCTTTATTGAGCACTGGAATCATGGGTTATAACATCATAATATTAGGTCAAAACCTAATTACTAACTATAGCATCACAGTGGTAGTCTTTATCCAGCCTCGAAGCACTTGTATATGTCAAAAACCGTGGTGTTCTAATGGTCAAAAAGTAATGCTTTGTTTTCCCATGCAAATGTAGTAGTGTCATGTGTCAGATAACACCACAAAATTCACAAGTTGACCAAACTACTGCTAACAAAAATCATCCTTCAGTTTCTCACATTTTGGTTAAAATTGATATAGAAAAGGACATTCATCAAAAAATCTGGATTGGTTCAAAAGTTATGGTTATATTCAAAAAGTTATTTTTAAAACTTTCCTTGGTTTTTGTACTCATTCTAAACCTCTTGAACATGATTTCTATGAATGCTTTATTGCACATCCCTCATTAAAAAAAAAACTTTGAATCAATTAGTGCCTATAAACTCAAATGATCATATGCCTATAGCAAGTGCCTCTAAACCTAATGTGAAAACTCCTTTTGAGGATATGGTGAAATCTAATGTTAGTGTGGATTTTCATGAACAATTAACTTCCTTACCTCTTGATCCCTCTTTAAATCCTAGTTTGAACATGGATATTGTTCCTCATAGTATTAATATTTCTTCCAATATTTAGGATGATTCACCTTCTTCTCAACTATCACAATCTCATAATGGATCTCTCTCATTGCCCTATCCTTCTGAATTCAACATGATGAAGTTGTTATAACCAAGGAATTAAATTTGGAAAATGGAGAATGTGCCCTTAATAAATCACTTGCTTTGAAATCTAATTTCAAAGATTGTGATAAAAAAGATGAAGGTAATCAAATGGCTCCTTTTGTTAGTTATGTTCCTTCTTATAGTAGTGTAGACATCTCCAATTTATTACCCATACTTTTCATTCCTATTTCATTTTGTTCTGATACTATTTGGGAAGTGGGAGAGATTAATTGTACAAATGATAGTGCATTTAAAAAGATGTTGATTTAAAAGTTATACAGGTTGCCAAAGATGATTACTCACTAGTTTTTAATAAGAAAATGAGGAAAAATTAAAAAAAAAACATTAATAGAATTTCAACTGAAGTTAGAATTATTAGATTAAATGATGTTCTAAAAATTAGTTATAATGATTAGAATTATCAAGTGTATGATCTCTCTAATTAGAATACCTCTTGGTTCCTTTTAATATCTATTTTATTTTGGCTCCTATGCTAAGAATTTTTGGGTGATGGTTACCTCTTCTTCTCTTTTTTTTTTATCCTTGAAGTGGTTTTTTTTAACTGTTGATAATGTTATTAATTGGTTTTTTTGATAATGCCTTTTGGTGTTTATTGTTATCCATCAAATGCACCCTTAATTTTTTATTTTTTGCTAATTATCATGGTGGTGTTGGTTGGTTACTGTGGTTGGATTATTAGGTTGGTATTTTTTGTTTTAGTGGATGATTGGGTTTCATATTATTGTTAGCGGTGGAGTTTGTGAAGGTGACTTCTTGTTTTCATTACTGTGTTATTTTGTGATATGTTGTTTGGGTTTTATGGTGCTATGGTTTTCTTTTGGTTCCTTGTTGTGGTGTGGGTTGGATTTTCCATTGGGTTGTTGAGTTGTTGCCATTTGTGCTACTATTGGTTAATGTTATTGGTGGTTGTTATTTTTGGCTTAATAATGGGCTTGTGGTTATTGTTGCTGGGACTATTTATGGGTATCTGATCTGCAGGAAGTTTTGTTTAGCTTTGTCGCTATCTGATTGGAGTTTGTATTTAGCTCGGCTTTATTTTTTATTTTGGCATTTATTCTATGGTTTTCTAATCATCCAATATGGTTTTGTTTTTTGTGAGAAATTTTTTTTTGCATATCTATTGAGGATCTTAGTTCATTGCGGTTGATTGGGTGGAAGGCTGATGGGTTGTACCAGATGTTGGAAAGTATGGGTTTTAAAGTTGATTGGAGCTATTATCATTAGACTTTTTGGTCATAGCTTCTTCATGGCCTTTTTATTCCTTTATGATTATAACTAGATTGAGATCTTTAATTCTTAGGTTTTCTTTTATTTTCTAGTACCTCTTTGAGATATGTATCCCTAATAAGGTCTTGTAATCCTTTTAGTTGAAGTAAGATGTAAGCCCTTATATGGGTCTTATCACAAATAAATAAAAAAATAATTAACTATTTGTTAGGAGCTTGGCCAAGATATATGATGCAAAATTTTACTTAGACAAATAATTTGAGGTAAAGTTAAATCTCTTAAGAGTTTATAAAATTTTATTCTAATTCATTGAATGAGAGAAAATTATTTCACATGAATCCAAAATAAATTATATTAAAAACTCCATTATTCTTTTATAATTGCTTGTATTATTCTCAAGTCAAGATGAAATGATTGAGGGTGATTTTAAAATTGTCATTTTTTTTGTCAAAAATTTTTTTTTCTCATCCCACCACAACTTTAAAGCATAGAAATATAGTAAGGCTAATGTCTCAATTCTCTTCTTTGTTATTTGAATTTAGTCATCACCTTTATTATGTGAGTGTGTAAGATAACTTTTTAATTTGTTTACTTCCATTGACTAATTGTACATTCATAGTTTTCTTAGATGAGTTTATCAATTCTCGATGATTAACTTAAATTGACCCAAGTTAAATGATTCATTCATGCAAGTCACTAAAAACATGGTAAAGTCACCACCATGTGAGTGTGAGCTTGCCATTAAGATCAAAAAAAGTAAAATTTGTAATAATAACTATCATATTTGATATCCTAAAATTAAAACTTTGAAGGGTCGAATATAGGTAGACTAATGTCTCAATTTCTTTCTTTGTTATTCGAACATGGTCACCACTTTTAATTTGTTTGTGTGAGAATATTCTTTAAGTATATGTGCATACTTTGACAAAATTGTACAATCCTAATTCCTTTAGTTGAGTTTATTAAGTTTGATTGATTAACATAAATAGGGATCAAGATTAGTTTTCCAAATTTGAATAAGATCAAGAAACGAATGTCGCTAAAAATATGACAAACCACCAAGTTCTATTTGGCCAAAATTACATACCCAAATAGTCAGGCTAATGTCTCAATTCCTTTCTTTCTAATTTGTAGTTGATCACTGCTTCTGATTTGAATAGAAACCAATATATATACTCTATGCACTATAATTGCTAATAAACTAGCTAAGACATAAATAATAAATATATATATATATATATATATATATATATATATATATATATATATATATATATATATATATATATATATATATATATATATATGTATGTATGTATGCATATAGTCTAGATTGTTTGATTAGATTTTAAAACTAGTTAAAGTGACACACATTAGGTTATTTGAATCTCTAAAAGTTTATATAGATTTGGTTACGATAGACTATATCTTTTCCTTAGATGAATTATTACCTAACGATGATATTAGCCTATTATCTACAAAGAAGTCTTAGCTACTTGTAAAGTCGATACAAGCTTAAAGCTTCATAAAACCTAACATAAGATAATAAATCCTTCTAATATTAATCAAATAATTTAGGTCATTCACTTTTTATTAAGCATTTGTTAAGTTTTTCTATGTAATTTTATTCATATTATGTAAACGTAATTATTTCTATAGCATAATTCTTTGAGCAAAGCCTATAATCACAAACTGAGCCTAACATAAGTACTCTAGTTTGTAGCAATTCTGATTCAAGCACTATGATTTTAATGATAAAAAAAAATTATTTTTTCATTCTTGAGTCATATCATGTAATTGGGTGGATATCATTACTGAGTAACCTTGTACACACACAGGGGGAGAGAGAGAAATATTTTTGAAAGAGTTTTTCTTTTTAAGTAATTCGTACTGTATGATTTTGACTTCGTACTGTAGGATAAGTGTATCGTACTGTATGATTTTAATTTATACAGTACGATTGGTTGAGCTCTATCAAAACCCTAGCCTCCAGAGGTTAAGGAGGATTCTAAATATGTTGATCGTACAGTACAATTTGGTTCGTACTGTACACCCTAATTAAAATCTTTCTTAAATTAACCCCATGATATTAGGCAATCAAATTAGGGATAATTAATGTCATCGATCATATTGTATGATTTATATCGTTCTAAATGATTAACTGAGTAGGACTTTGGTCGTCCCAAAGATCATACCGAATGAAATCCATAATTTTTGAACTGATCATATGGTAAGATATCCCAAGTGCTATATGATTTATAGAGTACTGAACTTGCCATCCTAAGCATCGTCCCAAACAAATAGAAGAAAATTCTACAGGTCGTACCGAATGATATTCTAATCAAGCTATATGAAATGTACAAAGGATGAATAGTTCATCTACATGAACTTGTTGGATGATTCTAAATTATACTGATTATATTATATGATATGTGTATCATACAGTACGAACATAAGACAGATCTCTAAAAAATTATGGTTTTTTTAAGCACACTACATAAGGATTTCTAATACTCGTATTAGAAATCTTTTGCTATTGAATTGATCTTAGAGTGAGCTTAGAGAAGGAAGAGAGAGAGCTTCGCAGAGAGAGAGATCCTTGTGAGGGGGAGTGGTGAGGGATCCACAAAGGTTGCTCCAAGCAAGATTTTCACCATCTTCTTCAAGCTGCTTTCCTAATTCCTTAGTGGCTCTGGGGGAAACTTTCATTAGCATCAGATCCAGGTTCTCTGCCTACTCTAAGTGGGAGTAAAAGGATTCCAAGGTTCTCTGCCTACTCCGGGAGGGTGTAAAAGGATTTCAAAGTTCTCTGCCTACTCCAGGAGGGGGTAAAAGGATTTCTAGGTTCTCTGCCTACTACAGGAACGAGTAAAAGGATTCAAGGAACTCTGCTTCGTTGGATCAGTGGAAAGATTTTGTAAGGGCTTCTTTGCCTTACTGTAGGGGCAAGAAGAGTGACACTACTTTTAGTGCAATACCGGAAAGAAGGTTTCCAGGGAGTGGACGTAGGTCAAGTTGACCAAATCACTACAATTCTAGTGTGTTCTTTCTATTTACTTTTTTGCATTTAATTTTCATATTTTTCTATGAATTATTCTTTGTTTAAAATCTATGACATTTTTGTTATTATGAAATTGATCTATTTTCACATCAAGGGGTTTTTAATTTTCTTTTGTTAAAGAATTTTTAAAAAACCAATTCAACCCCCCCTCTTGGTTAGCCTCATGACTTGTTCTTTAGGGCTTAACAACCCTCATGAACTTTCAAGTGGTATCAGAGGGGGATTCAAAAACTAAGTTTTGAAAACTTTTAAAAAAGATCCATGGCTAATTTTGGTAATCGTAATACTATAGAAGGATATTCAATCATACGACCATCTTTATTTGATAATATACCTTTTTATTTTTAGAAAGTTTGCATGTCCACTTTCTTATAATTAATTGATTATTCCATGTGGATGTTAGTTCAAGATGGATATTCTGCACCCTTTAGATTAGTAAATAGCGTTAAACTAAAATACCTTTTTTTGAATGGAGTATTGATGATAGAGATTTAGCCCAACTGAATGCCAAATGTTTGAACTATTTTTTCTATGCTTTAAATATAAAGATTATATACATGTTTCTACTTGTTCAACTGGTAAAGAGATTTGGGACAAACTCTACATTACTTATGAAGGAACAAACAAAATTAAGCAATCTAGGTTAAACAATCTTCTCATTAGTATGAACTTTTTCGCATGAAACCTAGTGAATCAATTACTCAAATATATACTAAGTTTAGTCAGATTGTTACTTCCCTGCATGCCTTAGGAAGAGAGACTAAAAATTATAAAAAAGTTAACATAATTCTTCATTGTTTACCTTCTTCCTATGATGCAAAAATCATTGCCATTACTGTATCTAAAGATCTAATATTTATTCCATTGATAACTTACTTGGGTCAGTCATTGCCTACGAGTAAGAAGTGAGTCAAAGGCATCTTGATGCAGGTGAAAAGAAAAAGAGAAATCTGTAGCCTTAAAGGCTAATGATTCTAATAGTGATACTTCTGAATCAAAAAATGATAACATTGCATTGATGACTAGACAATTCAAAAGCTTCTTCAAGAAAAGCAAAGGCTTCATCAACAGTGGATCAAAGGTAAAAATAATAAAAATTCTAAATACTCCTTTGATGTTATATAGTTTGAATGCAGGAAGCCAGGGCACTTAAAGTCTGATTGCCAAGTCTTAAATCCCACCAAAGCAAGGAGAAGGGTGAGGAAAATGCTAAATTCAAGAAGGGCAAGCAAAGGACTCAGATGGCTTTCTAGGCAGACTCTACTTCAAATTCATCTAAAACTGAAGTAGAAGAGAAGTAACCAACCTATGCTTAATGGAAGATGATCATCTTAATCATACTGATTAAGTGGAGGTATGTGAGCTTACTTATTATTAATTATTTGAAGTTTCTAAATGAATTCATACTGCATATAGAAAGTTAAAAAAATAACATGCCAGCTTTAAATCTGACTTTTCAATTCTACAGAAAGAGCATGAATGCCTAAGAAAGGATCATTCCATTCTGGATAGTAATCACATTGATTTACTTAATTAATTTGATACTTTGAACAAAAAGCATCTTTATTTAACTACTGAACATGATTCCTTGAAAATATTGCATGTTAAATTAGAGAATGCATTCAAGAAATTAAAAACTCTTGCATCTCAATTAAATAGTAGGAAGCATGCATTAAATTTGAAAATTCATTTCTTGAAAGTGAAAATAAGTTTTTACAAGTTGAAGTAATTACTTTCAAAGAAAATAAAACACCTCCCAATAATTGTATAGTTTCATAACACATCATCACAACATGTATTCAAACATAGGAAGAGGCACTATTACCGAATTAGATTAGTAAACCCTTTTCCTGGTGTTAGATATTTTTCTTTTGACATACTAGGACACATCTCCCACACTTGCACTATCCATTGTAGAACATAATTGGCATTGAGACAAAAATTGCATAGTTCATAGCATAGCTTACATGCATTTCACTCTTCTGTCGATAAGATGGGACCCAAACCTATTTGGATTCCCAAATCTGACCACTAATGATTTTGTAGGGGAACTCTCACAAAAGTCCTCATGAGGGCATGTGATACCTGGACAGCGGATCTTCAAGGCACATAATTGGAGATGCAAATCAATTCATTTGGTTGGAGGCCGGGGAAGGTGGAAAGGTGATACTTGGAGATAACACCACTAGGAGAGTGATTGGCTCATGTATAATTGAGAACTCAAAAAATTTTATCATTGAAAATGTTTTACTAGTAGATGGCCAAAAATATAACTTACACAGCATAAGTTAGCTCTATAATAAAGGCTTCAGCATCAAATTCTTATCAACCAGCTGCATAATAAGTTTAAATGATAAAATTATTTTATAGGGAAGGAGAATCAATAATATTCACATAATTGATTAAAATTGCATAAAATCTAACACTACTCTTTGCTTAAAAATAATTGCTGATGAATCATGATTATAGCATAGAAGATTGTGTCATGCAAGTATAAAAAGCCTTAGAAAAATCACCCAAAAAGACTTAATGAGAGGAATTCCCAAAGTAGAGTTCACTCTATGTGATGCCTATCAATTAGCACTAACAAACCCTTAGAAGTCCTTCACATGGATCTCTTTGGACTTGTCAGCACTGCAAGCCTAGGAGGGAATGTTTTTGGGTATGTGATTATTGATGATTTCTCGAGGTTTACTAGGGTTAAATTCCTATCTCATAAAAGTAAATCATTCAAGGAGTTTAGGTTATTTTCACTTGGATTCAGAGGAAGCTCGGTTGTAAAATTCTGACAATTCATAGTGACCATGATTGAGAGTTTGAAAATAAAAAATTTGAATCTTATTATAAGGAACAAGGGATAAATTACAATTTTTTTGCTCTTAGGATCCCTCAGTACAATGGGGTAGCTGAAAGGAAGTAAAAGACCCTAGTAGAAGCTGCTAGAGCCATATTACCTGAATACTCACTTCTTAAATTTTTTTAGGCAGAAGCGGAGAATATAGCCTATTATATTTTGAATAGTGTTAATACTAGATCCAAGCTAAACAAGACACCCTATTAAAACCTTAAGGGTAAGACACCCAACCTCTCTCACCTTCATTTCTTTGGATGTAAAGTGTTCATTCTAAATAATGGAAATCTCTACTGGGAAAGTTTGACCCCAAATCTGATGAAGGAGTGTTCCTAGGTTACTTAAGTCTTAGGAAATCCTATAGAGTTTTTCATAAGAGAATAATCTTAGTAGAGGAGACCACTCATACTGTGTTTGATGAATCTCATCTGGAGGGTCTATGATAGAAGAAGAAGTAGTAGTAAAAATCACCCAAGGAGTAGAATCTATAAATCTAGAAGAATGGTAGAACCTGAAAAAATACTGCCTAGAGAATGGAGATATTCTCATGTCATCCTAAAGAAACTGATCTTAAGAGACCCATCTGAAGGTGTTAGAACTAGGCATGGACTTAGAAAAAAAGTAAACTACTCTGCTTTCATCTTAATTACTAAACCCTCTAATATAAATCAAGTCTTATCTAATGAATTTTGGATCCTAGCCAAGCAAAAAGAGTTAAATCAATTTGTAAAGAATAATATTTGGAAGCTAGTTGAAAGACCTAAGGACCAGAGTGTTATTAAAACTAAATGGGTTTTCAAAAATAAAATCAATGATTCTGGTGTAGCTAGATTAGAAGTCATTAGGGTGCTACTAGCCTTTCCTTATTTTAAAGGATTCAAACTGTACCAAATGGATGTCAAGAGTGCCTTTATAAATGGAGTTCTAAAAAAAGATGTATATGTTGAATAACCCTCCAGCTTTAAAAATTCATAATTTCCTAATTATATGTTCAAATTAAAAAAGGCATTATATGACTGAAATAAGTAACCAGAGTATGGGGTGAAAGATTAAGCACATTCCTACTAGAAATAACCTTTGTTAAGGGGAGCGTAGACACAACCCTATTTTTGAAAAAGGTAAGAGTTAAACTATTGATTATCTAAATTTATATTGATGATATTTTGTTTGGATCCTCTAATAAAAGCCTTTGTGATGAATTTTTAAAAATAATGAGTAAGGAGTTTGAAATGAGTACGATGGGAGAACTGACTTAGTTTCTTCGATTTAGCATAATGTAGAAGGACGATGGAACTTTTTTTAGTCAATCAAAATACATTAATGACATCCTTAAGAAAGATAAAATGAATAAAGCCAAGCCAACCAACACTCCCATGAGTTCCACTATTCAGTTAGATAGATCTAAATGGAAAATATATTGTTCAAAAGAAATATAGAGAAATTATTGGATCACTACTTTACTTGACTGCTAGAAGACTTGATATTATTTTTAGTATTTGTCTCTGAACTAGATTTTAGGCTGATCCAAAAGAGTCTCACTTGACTACTGTTAAGAGAATTCTTAGATATCTCTTAGAAACTCAAGACTTAGGAATCTAGTATCCTAGGCATAGCACCTCCTTTGAAATCATATGATATTCGTATTCAGATTTTGTAGGATGCTGAGTTAATAGGAAAAGTACTTCTAGAATATGTCAATTCATAGGAAAATCCTTAGCCTCCAGGTCCAGTAAAAAAAAGAACTCAGTTGCCCTGTCTACTGCTGAAGCTGAGAATATAGCCTTAAGAAGTTGTGTGACCCAGGTCCTTTGGTTAAAGCAATAAATTTTGTATTTAGGACTACCTGTAGGTACAATTTTGGTCCAATGTGATAACACTAGTACCATCTTCATTTCAAAGAATCCAATCTAACACTCCAGGACCAAGCATATAGATATAAGGCACCATTTCATTAGGGACCTGAAAGTTCGAGTAGGTTGCTAGACCTTATAGAACTATCCCAAGGCTAACTAAGAGGGTGGGTGAATTGATTATATAAATATTTCTTAGATTTTGAAAACCATTTTGAATTTAAGAGAATTAAATCGGTGATCTTAAAATATGCAATTATTTAGATATGAATATAACAAAAATATTTTTCAACCACAAAAACATTAAAGTGCAAAAAATAAAAATGCAATAAAAGACAAGAGAATAGAAGAACACCAAATTTTATAGTGGTTCGGTCCAAGACTCCTTCTCTAGGTATTACACCAAACATAAGTGACTCTCCTTTAGCCCCAACAATAAGGTGGTGAAGCCTTTACAAACTCTCTTCCACCAACCAGGTGCAGTAAAAATAATCATCCTTTTTTATCCTCCTAGTGAAGGCAAAAAACTGTCATCCTTTTAACCCTCCTAGTGAAATCAAAGAACTGTCATCCTTTTTCACCCTCTTGTTGAAGGCAGAGAACCTTGACACAATGTTGAGAATCTTCTCTCAAAAGTATCGAGAGGAGGGGAAGAATTTAGAAGAAGACAAAAAGATCCTTGCTTTGGGCAACCTTGTGAATCCTTCACAACTCTCCCTCACTACATCTCTCACACTTCACTTTCATAATCTCTCCCAAGCACTTACACTCAATGGTCACTCTCAAGAGAAATTTGTAGCAAAGGGTATGGATGATAGTTTTAGGACTCTTTATATAGGAAACATAAGAAAAATCATCAAAAAACTAAAAATTACAAGTGAAATAACTTCAGGTCGTACAGTACACTCGTGGATCTATTGTATGAATAGTTCTAAAAATCCTGGAACGAACCTGTACAAACCTAATTTTGTACACTATTAGTCATCTGTATGAACTAAGATTATACTGTACGAACAGTTCAAAACTAAATGTATTCATCTGGTACGATCGTGTATGAACTTTATTTCTTACGCTATTAATCATTTGTATGAATGTATATCATCCCATATGAATAGTTTAAAAATTAGGGCTTCTTCTAGTACAATCTTAGATGAGTCCATTTTCATACTCTGTTAGTCATATGTATGAACTGACATCATATAATATGAAGAGTTTAAAAGTACAAGCCATGATTTGATTAACTATATTTTGGAGGAAAAAACATGACAAATCTTAATTTTATTACATTACAATTAGTTTAAAAGTTTACAGTACGATTGGAAGTTGTACAATATGATTAGTTTAAAAAATTTATGTTTTGACTCTCTCCCCCTGTTTGTGTGTGCACGGTTATCCAATTACAATCACACTCTTTTAGACTCAAGCAAATAAAAATAAAGTTTTACAGACTTTATTACATAAATTTCCATTCTACTCTGTCTTGAAGTATTCAATAATTTGGAGTATGATTTTTCTAAAATATTAGTACACATAAAAACAAACAAAAGTATCCAATATATGCTAAGAGAAATAATAAAAAATCAACATAATAATTAGTTTTGTTATCATCAAAAATCACAAGCTTAATCTTGATTCCTGAGTTACAACAGGACCATGTTACCAATGGAGACATAAAGCCACACCATATAGCCACTGAAAATCAACTTGCTGATATCATTACAAAACCACTGGCTTTTGAAACCTTTAGCACCATAAGAACCAGATTAGGTGTGATCGATATTCATGCTTGAAATTCACACTTTTTATTTTTATTCTTTTGTATGCCTATTTCTATTTACGTGTTTTTTGTTTTATGCTTTTATTTTTGTTGTATTATATTTTTCAAGATTTTATTTTTCATTTTATTATTTTGGGAGTTCTTTTGCCTTTTTTGTTTTTATTTTTTTATTATTTGTTTTATTTTTACTAATATTTCTCTCTTTTTGATTATGGCCTGATCATCACCCAAATCACTTCACTGAACCTGATTATTTTACCTACAAAGCAAAAAAGCTTCATCATATATCGTATAATACGAATCATCATCATACTGTATGAATACTCTTTGCACTGTATGAATCCCATTCATATTGTACAAACTGCACACCACTACTCTGATCTCCACCATTGGTTTAATGGATGGCCCAGATTGTATCTATGATTAATAATCGTATCGTATGAACACCTATTCGTCTGAATGATACATAGGTCTCTAGATGAATTCATTTTAATTGGTATGATAATTATTATTGAAAGTATTATACGAACACCCATTCATAATGTTCGAACCTTATAATCAAAAGTCATAATATCTTACTCCTCTGGATGATCTCCCTATCTTTAATCATCTTATATGAAGTCTGATCGTACTGTACGATCAGACAACCTTTTGATCGATTGCTTGGCATAATTGATTACTCTCGATCGTCCTGTATGATTCTGATGAAGCTGCCTACTACAAATACAAAGTAGCCAAAATCACTCCTTCCAGGCTTGTCAACTAATAGGCCCTTAGCTTTCCAGTAATGAACCATTTCAATTCCACTGCACTTCAATTCTTCCTCACTTTAACCTATCCCTTCCAATTTGAGATTCTCTACGAGTTTTTAGCAAACCTTAGGATCATAGGGATGCTATAGTGATGTCTTCCCATGTGTGTTATTAGAATATGGAAATCACCAAATAGGATATAGGAATCCATCTTCAGTTAAACACCCAAGGAAATTCACCCTTTATTATGGCCTCTAAATCTTACTTTGACTGAAGTGCTATAAATCCCTTACTTTAAAATGTTTCTTTGAACTTCCACCAATCCTTGGTTCAGACACTTAATCAAAATACCAGTGTCATCCAGCAAGTTCTCAGAACACCAATCATTCCTAAAGCTAGAGACCGGATAAATATGACTCCCCTACTTTTAATTGCTACTTATTTCATTATGTCAAACACTCAAATGAATGAAGCCAAACTATTAATTGACTACATCTAAAATCCTACTTCCATTCAACTCCCATGCACTAGGAGAAAACAAGACATTACCCTAGTACATGTGATTGGATATATCTTAGATAAAAAATATAATATCACATATCCTGCTCCTCATGACCACACTCCAATCTTCTTTTTAGATGCCTCCTTTTGGATGCTCTTTCATAGGAATCAGGAGCCAGAAGAACTGCTATTTATTGAAGAAGGAGAAGCATCCCCTACAGCTAATCCTGCACCTGCACCACCTCCTCACCACTATCTATATGAGGAGTTGATTCAGTGGTTTGACAAACTTGTGACTCGCCTGGATAAATAGCAAAAGCAACATGATAATAATATGGATTAGTTCAAGGAGAAACTTGGAGATATCCAACAGCAGTTCACCACCATCCAGCAGCAGTATGATTGCTTCAGTTAGTTCTTCCTACCACCTCTACCGCCACCTTATGATCAAGATCCACCATTGTTCAAGTATTATTTTAGTTTTTGTTGTGATTATAATTTTCTTTTTAAATCTATACTTGTCTGTGTTTACCTTATTTTTGCAATGAATTTTTGTTTCAATCCTACTTATGTTGTTTATTTTCTTTTTAGTCAATTGCCTTAAAAAAAATTTCTTATTTTCTTTTTCAAGTGATATCTTGGCTTATATGACTTATTTTTTGTGCTCTTTACTTGAGAAATTTTTAGACTAATAAATTGATGTTTCTGTTGATCGTACTATACGAATGAACTCAAACTGGATGAATGGGATCGTACTGTATGAATGAACTTGTACTAGATGAATTAACTCATACCGTATGACTAAGATCATATTATACGAATGGCCTCATATTGTACGAATGAACTCGTACTGTGTGACTAAACTTGTACTAAATAGTTCTCTTTTCTGTTTGTGTAAACATACTTTTATTCTTACTTAAAAGTTTAAAAAATTAATTGCTGACATTTTTAAACTAATAGGTTAGAAATTTATGAATTTATATATCCCTTCTTATTTCCTTGCATGATAATTCCTTGTATATACTTTAAAATCTAAATCGAATTGAAATTAAATTGTTTGAAATGAAAGCTTATTCACTCTACTATATATTTCTATATCATGGATATATTCTGCAATTTGACGAATGAAATTCATTAATTTTCTATGTCAGGGTTTTATTCCTATTAGAAAGCTCAAGTTTTCTTTGTAGATTATTCCTTCCTATATAAGTGAGTGAGTTATTCTTCTCTTCTATTTGGAAGATAATCTTACAATGAGATTCTTAAAGATCTAGAAAGGAAGCGATTTGCAAAAATCAAAAGAGGCATAAAATGAGCCCAAAATCAAATGATGCACAATGACACCAAAAGTAAAAGATGCACTAAGTGTATCAAAAACAAATGATGCCTAATGTGCACCAAAAACTAATAAAAGAGTACAAAATGAGCCCACTTAAATTAGCTTTTCTTTTTGGTAAATCTTTAAATCTTAGAAAATCCCTGTTTCATAATATGTTTGATACTTGATTTTGGAAAATCCTGGTTCTTCATTAATCACTTTTACAAAAATTTTTTATTTGATATATTTCATGCTAGTAGTCTAAAAAAGTTTAAGTATCCCTATATAATTGTAATTTTTAAGTTTGATTTTTGTTTAAATAATAGGCTTTAGCCTGTGAAGATTTTAAGCTGAGTGTGCAAACTCTAGAATCAAAATTCTTTGGTTACAATAAAGTCAACACTTATCTTATTTGAGCTTTTTCTATTTGTAAAGTAAGTTTATTACATTATAAAAATGCCCACGCAAGTTAACTCCATTGTGATATTTTCTTTACCTTGGGTTCCAGTCTTTTTGAATCTATTTGTTTTCTATTTTTGTTTATGTTCCTGTTTTTGTCCATTTGTTTATTTCTATTTCTTTCTGTTGTTTCCCTCTTTTTGTGATGTTAAAAGGGGAAGAATTATCTTGTTTATTATTTCTTGATTAATCTTGTAATTATTTATTATTTTTTGTTATTATTTATTATTTTTTTATACGGGAAAGTTTAGAGGAAAGCAACCATTTAAACATCCTAAACAATAATATTTGTCATCATTAAAAATGGGGAGATTATTGTAAATCTGATTCAAGCACTGTGATTTTGATGATAACAAACATTATTATGAATGTTACTGCTTTTTCCTATTTCTATGATATTTTGTTTTATGTTGTATGTACTAACATTTTAGGAATTTAATCCACCATTCACTTGCAAGTTTGATCAGCTCAAGACTGCGGAGACTAGGGTTACAGTCTATATTTTCAATTAATTTTATATTTTTTCATTCTTGAGTCATATCATGTAATTGGGTGGATATCATAGCTGAGTAACCTTGTATACACACAGGGGGAGAGAGAAAAATATTTTTGAGAGAGTTTTTCTTTTCGAGTAATTCATATTATATGATTTTGGCTTCGTGCTATACGATATGTATATCATACTATATGATTTTAATTCATACTGTATGATCTATTCAGCTTTGTCAAAACCCTAGCTGCTAGAGGTTAAGGATTATTCTAAATATGGTGATCGTACAGTACGATTTAGTTTGTACTATATGCGCTAATTAAAATCATTCTTAAATTAATCCCATGATATCAAACAATTAAATTAGGGACAATTAATGTCATTGATCATACTGTATAATTTATATCATCCCGTATGATTAACAGAGTGCGACTTTGGTCATCCTAGAGATCATACCAAACAAAATCCATGATTTTTGAACTGGCCATACAGTACGATATCCCATGGGTTGTATGATTTACAGAGTATGAAACTAGTCGTCCCAAGCATCATCCTAAACAAATAGAAGAAAATTTTATAGGTCGTACCGTACGATATTCTCATCATATTGTATGAAATATACAAAGGATGAATAATTTATCTACATGAACTTACTAGACGATTCTAAATTACACTAATTATATTGTACGATATGTGCATCATACTTTATAAATAGAAGATGGATCTCTTGAAAATTAGGGTTTTTTGAAGCTCACTACTTAAGGATTTCTAATACTCCTATTAGAAATCTTTTGCTGTTGAATTAATCTAAGAGAGAGCATAGAGAAGGAAGAGAGAGAGAGCTTGGGAGAGAGAGAGAGATCCTTGTGAGGGGGAGTTGTGAGGGATCTATAAAGGTTTCTCCAAGCAAGGTTTCCACCACCTTCTTTAAGCTACTTTCCTGGTTCCTTTGTGGCACTAGGGAGACTTTCATCAGTATCAGATCCAAGTTCTCTAACTACTCTAGGAGAGAGTAAAAGGATTTCAAGATTCTCTACCTACTCAAGGAGAGAGTAAAAAGATTTTCAGGTTCTCTGCCTACTCTAGGTGAGAGTAAAAGGATTCAAGGAACTCTGCCTCACCGGGTTGGAGAAAATATTTTGTAAGGGCTTCTTCGCCTTGCAATGGGAACAAAAGGAGAGACACTACTTTTAGTGTAATACCTAGAAAGGAGGTTTTCGGGGAGTGGATGTAGGTCAAGTTGACTGAACCACTATAATTCTAGTGCATTCTTTCTATTTACTTTTTTTGTATTTAATTTCTGCATTTTTTGTGAATTATTCTGTGTTTAAAATCTCTAAAATTTTTGTTATTGTGATACTGATTTGCTTCCGCATCAAGGGGTTTTTTATTTTATGTTTTGTTAAAATTTTTTTTAAAATAACCAATTCACCCCCCTCTTGGTTAGCCTCAAGACTTATTCTTTATGTTTTAAGAACCCTTATGAACTTTTATAGTTTAATCTTATAGCTTCTTGCACTAAATTATATATTTCTAATCTATTTTTGATTATTTTCTAGGCACAAACATCAATAATATTTTGGTATTATCTATAGAAAAATTTGAGTCTAATAACTGTTAGTTGTAGAAAGGATGGAAACACACTAAGAACTGGAAGTCATGCTTTGGAATGACAAGTTGAAAAGGTTGTATTAGTTATAATGAAAAATGAAGTCATTATCACTAGTAACTAATATAATCAAATAATGGATGGACTTAGTTGAATTATTTAAGGAGTTTTGTAGAATGTTCTAATAACCATTCTATATGTAAAAACTTTTTAGGATGGATCATTGTATTCAACGACTTACTAACTACCACCAATATTTTTAGCATTAACTTGAACTCTAGCAATTTACAAGACTTTTCTCTAGAAAAGTAGTAATCATAAACCTCAAACTTAGAGGATTGAGAAACATACCATTTCATCAATTTAAATTCTACAATTCTTTCATAGAAAAACATTAAAGAAGATTCGAAGAGAACATTCATGTGAGAAGATATAGAAACTTCTCTTGAGAATCTCATTAGTATTTCTACCTATCGAAACTCTTAAAATATCTCATTAAAAAATATATATATATATATATATATATATATATATATATATTTCTTTTTATACTCATTTTTACAATGGATTCTTTGTTGACCTTTTATTTTTGAGAAAAATGAATTGTCTCATCTAAAGAAACTTTGTACATTTGTAACTAAGGATAAAAATAAAATTTCTAGATTCTTTATAATTAGGAGGAAGGTTGAATCTCTTACACCCCAAAAAATTTAAGGAAGATGCCTAACACTTCATATCTTTCAAAATAATATGCTTTTTCTAAAAGATCATGTTCATGATAGGTAGAATGAGAGACACATCCACATCTTTAGTTGGGCACAGGAGAAAAGCAGACAAGGAAACTATGGATGAATATTGAAATAAATAATTTTTTTCCTAGGTTGTTCTTATCAATAGTGTAAGAGGAGCAGAAGTAGAAACTTTCAAGTAGCAAGCCTTCAATAACTAAATTTAAAAGAAATAAACTAAGACACTAAATATAAATCTCCTATCACTAAATTCATCCTAATTACTTTTTATGATGCAATAAGCTAGTGAAAGGAAATCCCTATAATATTGTTATAGCCATCACCACTTCGATTTCCTTGTTTCAATTTGGAAACATTCTTATTAACATACAGAATTCCATGTACATAATTAAAAATATATATAAGTTTTTTAGAAAAATGAACCTTTTTTTTTATTATTGTTTATTTTTTTTGAATAAACACCTACTCTATGGTAACCTGTTGGTATCTTTGGTAAGGGCAAGGATTGAAGGAATAATCATTTTTTCAATCACATTTAGAGAAGGAGAGAATCAATTTGTTGATCTAGTTAAATTTATTATTATTCATCACTTTGATAAACTATAATCCAATATTTGGAGCTCCTTTCCTCAATAAATTTAATAGTTTTGACTTTTCATGCTAATATTAAGTTTTCAAGGTGAGGATGAATTATGACTACATAAGAAAATGTACCACTATTAAAATCATGTTATCTAAAGGTTATTTGGAGTAAACAAGAAGAATTTCTCTAACTTGAAGTTTAGAGAGGATCTATACTTAATATTTGAAAATGAATTTTATGAAGTTTCATTCATTAAGAAAGTTCCTAATTGCAATCTTTAATTACACTTCTTCAAATTTATAATAGAGATATGAACTTTTTAACACCCTTCAAGCAATTGTTTATATGTTTGCATGGTCTTCTTCAAAAGAGCTAGAAGTATGCATATACCATACTTGTAACAAAATAAAAAGTGAAAAATCATATAAGCTAACCAAATAAAAGATCTAAAGAGTTACTATAACTCTTTCCAAGCCAGTTTGCTATGAAGTTAAAAAACAATTAAAGGTAATATTCAATAAGAAAGTGACATATCATAAGTAGGTGTTTTTTTTCTTATTATTGTTAAAAAATTAAAGAAGAATAGAATAAATTTTTATTTTACAAATCTAAACTCTGACACTCTAAAGGATTATTATCCCCTTCTTAAATTTCATGAGTTGGTATACTGTGTAGTTATGCTTTTAGCCATTAGCTTTATAGAAACCATTTTATGCTATAACAAAATTAAGATATTTCCAACTAATTTAGAGAATATATCTTTTATCACTAGTAAGGATTTGTAGTGCTACAATGTCAGCTATTAAGCCTAAAAAATATGGGAGCAACTTATCAAGAAAGATTAATTATTTTTTAAAATAAGAAAGTAGGGATATTAAAATGATTTTTAATAATATACTAATGAAAATAAGAATTCTTAAATAACATATTCTAAATCAACAAGTGAAGTTTACGATTTTTTTAAATTGAGTCTTGAGTGCTTAAATGTAGTGCCATCCTTGAGTCAAGTCTGATGGGGACCAGAGAAGAGAACGATATAGAAATTAGAGCTATTTGTGTACCTTATTATGAGAAAGTAAGTAATTAAACAAGATAGTAGTGTGGAGAGTGAAGTAATACTGTCCTAGTGATATCTATTTAGAATTTTATCCTTGTATTTTCTATGTCTTTTAATCAATAATTGATACATAACAACAAATAAAATAAATGAAAAAAATAAAAAATAGGATAAAAGGTACAATTAGTTCTAAATATGCACTTATTTCAATAATATATTAAATATTACAATAAGCAAATTTTGTCCTCAGCAACGGTGTTAATAACTTGATGGAGGTGTATGTGGGCAAGGCTTTGATGCATAATGTATAATAAGTACTTATTTTGTTAATGTAAGTAATGCTTAGGTTTTCTTCGATATATCAATATTATAAGCCCCACCTAAAATGTGTGCAAGTATACGTGTCGAATCAAGTAATAAAATGATGAGGTAGAGTGTCGAACCCATGAGAAAGTGTTATGCTTACCTACAAAAAAACTACGACTACTTACTCTGAATGCATAAGTTATCCTATTGAAATAAAACTGATATTTTTGGAGCTTTTCACTTGATCAAAATAGTAGAATAGTTGATATAGTGTTTAATAAAATATTTTGGGTTGATGAATAAAAATATTATATTTTTCTTAATGAGAATCTTAATTATAGTTTTGATTCAGAGCATGTGCACCCCTAAATCTCTATCGATCTTGTAGGCATGAAAAGGATACCCACTAACCTCTTATAGTTATAATATCTCCTTTGGAACCTAGAATATTTTAATATACTATGTCTAGGAATACCAACATTCTATCTTAATATTCTTGCATTCCTTTGTCAAGGCTTCACATCATTATAGGTTTTGACAACACACATCGCCACTATGTGCGTTAAATAAAAAATGAGAGATAATTAAGAACATCATTAAATCTTTAAGAGTCTTTATTAGTACTGAATATGCTCTTTGCATTAAAAATTCAAAATAAGAGTTTGCCAGACATAAAATAAATGACAAGCAAATTCATTTTCATAAAATTCATAGAAAATTCAAAGTATAAGAGAAGTAGTGAAATTTTATCACTAGGTAAGTTCAAAGTATCTCCTTTACTCTCCTTCTTCCTTCACTTCAAAGTTGCTTCCGTAAGTACATGATAAACACTCCAATGCATTGTATCTTGTACTTTCCTAGCCTCCCTTTGTTTTACTCAAAGAGGGTTTAAAAGAAGCAGACTAAAAGTACCAAGTTTTGTACAGGTGACTTAACTCCTTTACAAATAGAACAAAATATCTATTTATAGAAAAACATAGAAGAGGTATCTAGTGCTGCGACACTCGAAAGTGAACTAGCGCCTCGATGCTGAAATATTTGCTCTGCTATGGTGCTTGAAAACATGGAATGATTATTAAGTGAATAGATGCATCTTCTCACTTGAGCAATATGTCCATTGGAAGTTATAACAGTAGTGCTACAGCATTGTGGAAATTAGAGCGCTCCGATGCTGAGTGGTCGAAATGGCATTAAGGAATTGAAATTTGTGGCACCGTGACATTAATTTTCCTTTAAACTTGGCATGGAAAAGCTAATTTTTCAACATAGTGGTGCCTCAAATACTGCATCATTGACTGTGATACCATTGCAGGGCTCGTGAATAGTTAAGATGGTGTTGTAATGTCCAAAAGTTAATGCTTCAGCAATGTTGATCAGAGTGTAGTAGTGATGTTTCATCAGCCACCATGACGCTGAATGTTGATTTGTATTTTTTTCTCATTTTTGAGTTTTTCTTGTACAAAATTAACTAAAAAGACATGTTTTCACTAAAATTCAAACATAAAAATAGCACATAATTTACACTTCTTCGCTCTAATGGTGGTTGTTGTCATAATAAATGATAAAAAGAATAATTCTTTTAAATTAGATTCTAGAGCATGACAAACTTAGTATCATAGTAGTTGTTTGAATAATTGAATTATACACTAGAGCTATACGAATTAATTATGAATCAACTAGATCGTAAAGATCATTATTGATTGCATGTCTGAATTATTTAGAATGAATTATGTAATAGTGAATAGTTAAAAGTGACCCGTAAAAAAAATAAACCAAACAAGCAACACAGTGTAGCTCCAATACCGTTAGATAGTGTTATGTAGTTTGTCAGTGTTCTAGCATAGGTAATAGGTGATACACAAAGCAGGCCATTTGGGAGTAAGAAGGAAGAGGGGGTAAGCATTTATAGATATTTCATAAACATAAGCCCCACTATTCAAGTTAATTTTAGGACCCCATGCTACAAAATATTGACTACTTATAATAGAGAACTTTAACAATTTATAGTATCTAGAGAATAGAAAAGTGCCACTAGTAGTGTTTTTATATGAAGAAGAGGCTTACACATGCTGAATAAGAGAGTTGTGAGAGAAATTTTGGAGAAAACCAATGCATATATTACTTGGGATGAATTCACTATAATGTTCAGGATGTGGCTCGTACCTCCTTCAGCTAGATAACATATACATGAAGCTTTCATCAGACTGAAACAAGGATGCAAGATAGTGATATAGTATGAAGATGAGTTTATTTTATTGGATATATACACTCTTCATCTGATCCCTACTACTAAAGAATAGTGTTACAAGTTTCTAAAAGCATTGAATAGGGATTTGAGACATCTATTAGTGCCTTTGTGGATTCATGAGTTTTCTATATTATTGGAATGAGCCAGACTGATAGAGATAGATTTGGAAGTACTGACATCCAAGTATGATGTGGGTTCTATATATGATGTGAGTAAAACAAGTAGAGATTAATTAAGTAAGGATAAATAAAGTGTTACTAATATGAAAAGCAGATATAGTGATTCAAGATGATCTAGATCAATAACATCTGCATACAGTTATAATGAATGTATTCATTATTGAAGAAGACATTTAGGTCTGTGCTACTTATTAACAGGATGGTGTTTTCACTATGGACACCAAGGACATAAGGTAGCAAATTGTCCACTAAAAGGAAGAATTGATTTTAGAGTAAAATAGTCTGGGCAGACTAAAGGATAGAGGACTGTAGGATTGAGAGTAAATAGTAAAAAGATCTATGAATAGGACTAATAATAAAGCTAGTAATAATCCAAAACCAACAATACCTACTCCAGTGATGCCACGAGTGTATAACTTTTTGTATCAAGAAGACAGATTATAAACTGAGAGTTTGGCTAGTAAGAAATTTAAGGGCTATTAATGATCCGAGTTGACTTCAGTATATGTATGTTCATGTTTGAGTTTGTCTATTATCAGCTTGATCAAGTTCAGTTCGAGTTTTATTCATAATTTTTGGTTTTTGTTTAAGCTTCGTTCGTTTAAATTAATGGGTACTTATATTTGGTTCATGTTCGGTTCATTTTATGCTTATCTATCTTTAAACAAACGAGCCTTAATGAGCTTTAAATGAGCCTATTCATGAACATATCTTCATATTCTTGAGCTATCAAATGAGCCCATTCATGATCATATCTAAATAGTGTTTTTGAACCACCAAATGAATCATTCATGGAGGGCTATTTATGATTTTACAAGAATGGAGGAAGTAAAAATAAAATTTTAAACGATTTTATATAGGATTTATAAAAATATAATTTTAAATTATTAAATTTAATAATATTTAATTTTTAAAATTCTAATATAGATCTAATCGAGCTTCTTAGGTAAGACTTAATCGAGCTTCTTAACGAGCTAATTCATAAGCATTAAACTATATTGTTTGTGAATATAAATGAACTATCAAGCTATTCAAGCACATTTGTTTAACTATCAAGTATTTATCAAAAGTGTTTAAGCTCGTTTGTTTATCTTATCAAATGAATATGAATGAGATCTTATAGAGCCGAGCCATGAGTAGCTCAATGAATGCTCAGTTCATTTGCAGCCCGAAGAAAGTTATTTTGAATAATTGGTTAATATAATATTTCATTGCATAAGTGAATGGTATGTGATTAAATAAACTGCATGACTGTAGGATAAATAGTGATTTTTGGGTTGATATGAGCCCTTCAATAAGTTTTTGATTTAATTTTGTTTTGATTTAAATATTTGTATAGATTTATTTTAGAATCGATTTATTTTATATCAATTGGAGCCTAAATTGTTAAGGAAAATATCGAGTATGTTATTTTTCTATGGTGTATAGATTATAACAACCTCAAGACTCTAAATTGAATTTAAAATAAAAGTCTAAAATTTATTTGACCTGCAGCACTGTGGTGTTGAGCTTGTGCATGTTGTGGCTCTAAAACTATAATCGTAGTGATGCTAGAAGTTGTTGTTATAGTATTGAAGGTTCTATTCTATAGAAATTCTTAATTTAGCATTTAACACTACGCACTAGGTTGTGGTCCTATGGGGCTACACACTAAAACACAAACACACAGACACACAAACATATATATATATATATATATATATAAGCCCGTTTCTCTCTACTTACTCGCTTGCTCACTCCACTAGCACCATGGCTTTCCATGGATGGACGAAAGAGAAGGGGAAGGAAAGAGGAGAGAGAAAAGGGAAAGAGAGATTTTGACTAACAATTTGCTTTTTCATTTTTATGAAAATTGCTCAAGTTGTGATAGGTGACTTTCATCTTATTCCAATATTCAAAGATTTTGATTCCAACCATTGGATTTCTTCCCAATTAATTTTATTGCACTTTCTCAAATTTGGTGAACTTCTGCTACGTAACATTTTATATGTTATAGCACTAATTATTATTGATATTTTGTGTGCTCGATTCCATAGTTTTACCAAGTAAAGTGAATGTTATTATATTTTATGCAATTTACAAAGAATTAAATTTTTGATATTTTTATACAAGTATACTATTAATACAAGCATTACAAATGAATATGAGCATGTGATTGGGTAATAGATGGTTGCTATTATTGTTATTATACCTTAATAATATTATGTGTGAGAACAAGTAAATGCTAGTTTTTATTGATGTTGGTTGCGTATTGACTGACCTGTATGAGATGGTGGGCTGATAGGCTTCCCTTTAAATACTATGGTTAAGGATTATGCTGTATTAATTCATGTGATTCATTAATTAGGAGTTATAAGAAATTATTATTATGCTGATGAGAGCAATTATTGACGACTTAATTTATTGAGCAAACAGTTACTGATTATTGATTAAAAAAATATCATGCAAGCCTAAACTTCATACTTGTTTAGTATGCTTATTAGATTGCATGTTACTGCATTAATTTATTATTACTACATTACTACCACTATACTGTTTTACTGTTCTACTGATTACTTTATTGTTCATGTATTATTTTACTTTTATTACTATCGATTTAATAAATATTGATTTTATTATTGAGGATACTAATACAATTACTGATACTACTATTAATTCACTATTATTGTTACTATAATTGATTCATTGTCTAATTATTTACTATTATTAAGCACGTAATTTCTATTACTAAGCATATAATATAAGATAATGATTGATACTGATACAGAATAGTTGAATATCATGTGCATACTCTTAAATGATGTTATTGCATTGATATGATTCTGACAGCCTTTATAGATGTTTTAGTTTTACTGATTTATATGATTTTCTTATGAATATGATAATACTACTATGATGACTGCTTTATCGATTCAAGTTTTCTAGTAGTTTATAAATTTTATTGCTATTGTATATGTTTTGCTATTTTTACATAGATTCATGATTGTATTGACTGCTACAGCTATTAATTGAATAACGAACATCATGCTGCTTATTCGCTAGGCTTTGAGTTCAGTTATAAGATCTAGTGACCTGCTGGCCTTTATAGATTATTATATATAATTTAAATGATTTTAGACCAGGGAAGAGGATCGGAAGTGTGAGACTGATATCTTACCGGATCCTCTAAGCTTTTCTGTTATTTTCTTTAGTTTATCTTTTGTATTCAAGACTAGATAGACTGATTATGTAACTCTAGCTATTACAAAAGATTTTGAAGTAAATGAATACATATGTTTATGGATATTTTGATCAATAAAATTATTTTCTCTAGCATTTAATATTGATAAAAAAATTAAATATCTTTGGTGTTGGTTGTTGTTATTATAAAATATTAAAAAATAATACTTTTAAATTAGATTTTGGGACATGACACTTGGTATTATTGTTGAGTTGTCACATGTTTTACAGAGAGGAGAACAAGATAATGTCAATGCTTTGTCTTTGATTCAAATATGAAAAAGATGACTATAATATATAAGAGATACCAAGTGGGAAGACTTTATTAGCAAAATAACCTCTTTTTTTTAGCTACAAAAAATAAACATTCCTCATATGGATTTTAAATGGGTTTCTTGGGTACATACTCGTCGTAGAGCTCAAGACATAATAAATTTATATCATTATCGAGTTGAAATATTCTACACGGTCTTTAATATGTAACTTCTATAATTAAATATTTAATTTACAGAGGCAAATACTGAGTTACTTCAATCGATTACCTGTTTGAATTCGAATAATTTATTTTACGCATTCAATAAAGAGAAGCTAATTAGAATGACACATCTTCCTCCAAATAATTTTCGTCATATTGATCTGACAAATTTTGATAATCAGATGGAAAAACTTATGTTTTGGACCAAATCAAGTGGGCTTACTTAATCCAATAAGAGTACTTATCTTTCGTCTGAAGCAAGCAGTTCAGAAAAGTTAATTTTTATATATATTCTGTTATCATCATTTCGTAGCGACGGTTTAAAATTTAGTAAAATCGCTTCACATATATTTTAGTTCTGCGATGCACAAAGAATGAAATGACTAGTCAGTTGGTTGGAGTGAGATGAGTGAATGCGTGAGTGATTTGCCAGCCACTTCCTTGTGATATTTTTACTCTTATTTGTAATAATTTTAATTATTTATCTATTTACTGAAAAAATAAATTATAAAAAAAATATTCAGATAAAAATTTGATCTTGTTGAATTGTAAAAAAAATATAAATTTATATTAAAATAGTTGTAATATAATTAAATATATTAAATATATTATATTTATTTTAAATTTTATATATAAATTTTTATAACTCAATTTTTTTCAAATATATAATATACTTTATAGAAATAAATGATATCGCATATAAATAATTCTGAAATACACATAAGACAAAAGTATTATTCCGAATTGAACCAAATCAGGTGGGCTTAGCTATCCAATCAGACTTTATATCAGTCAAGATTTGATCTGCGAGCTTAATCAGCATTAGTGATGTGCCTTTTCTGAGATCAGCTTTTTGAGTCTTTAAGTTGGATAATGGGATTGGTAAATCTTGGAATTTAGTGAAGCAGCCCCATCTGGAATCTATGATTTTTATGGCCTGCAGACATGGGGTGGCATGAAAGCAGGTTAAAATTTAATGGAATATTAAGAGATAAGTGTTTAACTATAAGCACATAAAGTTTTATGACCATTATCCCCTCCAAAGCTGACTCAAAGGCCACCTTAACTGATTTTTTTTTTAATTTCTGAATCAATTAAGACAAATTCATACACACATCACATACTTAACCTTCGAACCCAAGACCTATTGATTTATAATCAAAGCTCCCAATCAAAGAATCAAGTTGAGCTGCATACCTTAACTGCTTCAACAATACTCACTCCAATAGCATTAATGGGGAAGAGAACAACAATTTTACTTAATTCATTGCTTAAACTTTCAACGAAAAGAAATGCCAATTTATTAGAACACTTAAAGGTCAACTCTTACAGAACGATAACTCTTTAAGCATAATAGAAAATATTTCATTCAACTTCAAAATATCTTTGATTTTATCATGTCACATGAGCTGAGTCATGATGTTTATTTTGTGGAATCCTCATAAGAAATGGTCTTCTTATTTATATCTATGGAATTGGGAAAATTATATTTCAAATTAAGCTGTCACACTCAATCTTCAGGATAGTTTCATTTTCACCTTAAAGGTCAACTACAAAAAAAGCAATGGAAGGTGCTTAGATTAACAGTAAGAATGAAAAAGAAGTTAGATTAACCACCAAAAGAGAATAATTCTCTTCATAGATTCCACAAAGAATCATTTCAGAGACCAAACAATTTCTCGTAATTAAGTATTTGGATTCTCTCTTATTATTATAATAATTATGTAAGGAAGGATTATCTATCCTTATTATCTAATCTATTTTTGATTGTTAGAGTTAATATTATTAATTTTTTTTTAAAATATCTATAAATTTAACAATTAATTTTTGATCAAATCATTTAATTAAATATAAAGATATGATAAACATACTAATTGAAAAATGGATCAAATCACCTGTCTTAATCTCTCAAAACTCATCGTTTTTGGTTGTTAGGATGAGACTGAAGCCATTAAATCTATTTTGAGATTAGCGTAAAATTATTTATCAATGTATTACACTCATCTTAAAATGTAATAAAATTTTTGAAACTCATGATCATTAAAATTTTGATTAGAACATCCTTACAGAATTGTTTTTTTCCAACGTTAGAGCATATAACAAATCAGGCTAATATATCTTCCAATGTGGCCCGCCTGGATAACAGTTAGTGGGACTTCTGGCTCCCTTTTATTCTTAGAATTTTATCTCTTCAGATATGACTGTACACATTCTACGAAAGCTCATAGCGAAGGATAACACAATTATATTGTAGGAGTTATCATTGTTATTTTGATTATTTTTTGCTACGCCACCCTTTTCAATTGAGACCATATCATGACTGACATCCACCAAAGCTCACAGAATATTTGTAGGAAATCATTGAATTGGAAAATAAACAGTATATTGATACGGATAAGATTAGTGTCATCCTCATGGATATTGAGTTCATTTTCAGAGCATATTCGATCAGTGAATTGTAAAACTCATGACTGACATCTGCTAGAATATAATGAATTGCACATAAATTTGTTGAACACCAACCAGGTTTATTATGTTGGGTCATATTGTTGTATATCAACGTTCATCCTGATCAGTTTGATTAAGTCATCACAAAAGTATAAGGTTTTATTTGGGACAACATTCTTATTGCTTTCTACAATATCTATTTAGTACAATTTTTTTTTGAAAGTAGCAAAAAAAGTAGTGGCCAAATATTGTCCCAAATAAAGTCCAGGACTTCGTTTGGGAGTACTTTTTTACTGATTTTTAAAGCTACTTTTTAATAAAAAATTTCTTAAAAAAAGAAAAAAAACAGTGATCTAAAGCTTTCCCAAACGAAGCCTAAATTGGAATCTACAAATTGTTGGTCAAGAATTAATAAGGTATGCAACAAAAATTAATATTGCTCAAAGCTTCAAGTTGTGTAAAGCCGAATCTTGTCAACTCATGTAGAGCAATCATTTAGCTACCTAATGGTTTTTGATAAAAGAACTTGTCAATCTAGAATTTGCACAAAGTCATTGGGCAGTGGATATCTATCAGCCAAATACATCGACTATTTCCCAAAAAAAAAATACATCCACTAGATAAATAGCTTCATCAATTCTATTTATGTATTTTTCTTATATTTTATCCTGTAGCTCATCCTATAATACAAACCTTAACCCTCACCTATAAATAATGGGCCAAAGCTCGAGCATGGCTATGAAGAAAGTCAATACTTTTAACCGAAATACTATTCTAGTTAAATCTCTCAAACTCTTTTTGCTTTATCTTTTAACTTGGTTTGACCCATAATATATCGAAGGGATCAATCAAGTCTTTTTTGTAAATTATGAACAATGAAAGGGAATTCCAAACAAAACCCTTTGGTTCAATAAATAACTGCAGTAACATCTTTGAATTCTTCAAGGATAATGTCGGACTCAACATTGTTGAAGGTGATGTGAACGTGAAGATGGCTAGGACAACAGGGTAATAGGGCATCCCAAACAAAGGAATTCACAAAGTAAACACCTTGTTTACTGTGCTACTTCCGAGCAATTCAACCACAAAGAGAATCAACTTGCTAAAATGATCTTAAAAAATCTATGAACAACTTCATAGGTTGCTCCAATTTTGTAGTCTCCCCATCACTATAGGAAAAACCTAAATAGGAAAGGATAGAATTTCCTAACACAACATAGGTGGAAGTTTCATTAGAATTTATATGGGAATTATCAGCTAAAATTCCACTAGAGTCTTTCCAGTGGATAATTCCATTAAAAAAATAATAATAAACTCCATTTTATGCTTAAAGTTTTTCCTTAAAATTTTTGCTTGAAGTTTCTGCTGGAAAATCCACCAACAGGGCCAATTCAAGCAAAAATTCCCAAAAATTCCATTTTCCTGCTCTCTCCCTATCTAAAGTCCATGCTGGTTCAAATCTATTTTAGCACAAATTTCTCAATTTCTTCTGGGATATAAAGGAAAGTCTTCATCTTTCTATCAATTTAAGATTTCCTCTGGTAGATTTTTTTTCAAATGATTTGATGTTTTTGGTTTTATGTTCCTTTATTCTTTGCAAGTTTCTTTATATTTGAGTTTTTTTCATTCCTTAAGATTATACTACTGATTTCTTAATATTGGCCTCATTATCTTAGTTTTAAGATTGAGATTTGGCATATTCCTTTTATCTGCTACCTAATTTCAAAAGTTACGAAAAAAATGCCGTAATATTTTGTGTAAAATAGAAAAATGGGCAAAAAATTACATTGCAAACAACCTGTTAAAAGAAATTCATCAGCATGTTTGCATTTTATATACAAAGTACAAAAACTATACATAGATTCATCAATTCTTAACATATAAATCAAATACAAATAGTTTTGCACAATTATGAAAACTAAATATTTAGGAACTCTGGGATTAAATTAATTATTAGGAGAACAGTTTTTCAAAGCTTTTAGATAACATTTACTCGATCAACAAACAAATTGTTTTGACAATGAGATAAATCAAAAAAATAAATATCTTGAATGTTATTACATTGAAAAATTAATTCTGTACAACACCTCATTCTCATTGGTCGAATTATATGAAATCTACCCTCATGCGAGGAAGTGTAAAGCAAGGATAGAAAAAATGGTTTAATATGCATGCAAACCCGAACAATCTCCAGTTTACTTTCTTAAAATGTTTATCTTTATGTATTATTTATTCCTACATTTTATTTTTAATAATGAGTAGGAAAGTCTTTTTTATTCCTAAGAGCCTATTGTGGGCTCTGAAAATTCGGCCCCCGCCTCCATGTTGCTTTTCGAGGAGTTTTAACATATTAAGTTTTTGGGTAAAGTTTGGAAAGGCAGATTGGGATTGTAAATAAAGCACTACCCCAACAGTTCACCCTCATTTTGTGAGGACTTTATGATCTGAGTTCTGGTTTCCTATAGGCACAAGCCCCTATAGTTAATTACCCCTCCCGATAACGAGAGAGAACTTTAAATTAAGGCTAGTCATCAATAAGATACATAGAAATATGTGTCATCTGGCATATAGTAGCAGCATGGGTTTGGGTGTTGGAAAATTTGATATTTAAAGTTAGAAATTGGCCACCTTGCACTTAAAGTGGATGGGGGCGGGGATGGATAATGGACCCGATCAAGATCCCATGGTTTCGTCATCCCGGGTCATCATGGCTCCTAGTCTACTTAGTCAGAGGAGGTAGTTGACCCAACCAGATAGAAGGATCTTTGTCAGCAGCCATGGGTTGTGTCGTCCATGGGTACCATGTAGATCTGGGGTATGTATTTGTCTAAGGGGGAAATTTTGAATCCACCTTAGCTAACAGAGGGCTTTGTGCCCTATTGATTATATCATATTGATTCTTATCTAAAGGACTTGATGCCATTGGGGAGCATATGGGCTCTGGCCAAAACCATAATTTAGTGGTGCCATTTGGTACCAAACCACCTGGTTCAGAGGACCCCGATCATAACCGTTTACCTGTGGCATCATTTGGCAGCAAAACTGCCGGTTAGAGGACACGTTCCATATCGTACTAGTAAGAGATGGTTTGAGATTGAGTCCTAGTGATATTTTTGATCAAATATTAACTCTTTATGAGCTGAAATGTATTTTTAAATTTGTCAACCTTGGTAAACTATTGTGGAGGGTGGATGGGTTTTACTTTAAGTGTTTGGGTGGTTAATTTTGATTTTAAATATTTAGGCTTTGCGATTATTTTTTGGAATTTTAAATTTTCATGGGCCTTTGGGAGGCATTTGAAATATTTAAAATTAACTCCTTCAGTTAAGACCTACGTTCAACATGGCCGTCATCGGGGTATTATGGTTAATTACATTTTATTTATTAACCTTGTCGACTCTGTTAGTTGCCAATAGAATATCGGGTTTGTTTCCGACTTTGTGATTTTATTGATGAAATTTCCTTGTTCAAGATCTTGAAAGATTAATATGAATGTATAAAATAAATATCCCAGTCGACCTTACGACCAAATATTTATTTAATAGTTTGAATTTTATCGACTTCTATCAACTTGCATAGAAGGATCGAGTTCAAACTTAAATTTATTTATTGACCTGTGCATCATCCCTAGACATCATGTATGTACCTGTAACACGCTTGTCGGGGTCCATGTGAGTATCTGATTGCATATGCACTTCTTTGTGTTTGTAGGCATACATATATAGTGCACGTGTAAGGGCATTTTAAAATATTTTAGCTGATCAGTTGTGAAGATAACTATCATTTGAATGCTTGCAATGCTCTATTTGGGAACTTATAAATGCCTTATGTTCACTTGCATAGATGTTACAGATCCGGTGGCATAGCATCATAGTATGGTCATTTTCTCATTTCAAACAGGTAGACTATCATACACTACTTGATGTTTTCTGCAGGTAGATTGTAGTGCACTAACAAATCTCCTTTTATTGCTTGTAGATAATTGCATTCACAATGGACATGGTGTCTTTGTTTGTGGTCGAGATTCTTTACATACAAATCTTTTAGCGCTGGCCATTGGCACTTGTATTTGCTAAAATTATGTGACATTTTGCTTATGGTCAATAAATTGGGTGTATGATGGGTCTTCTACGGTAGCTTCTATGAGCTTGCATTTATTGCAGTTCTTCTCTATTTTCTCATAGATGACATATTGAGTGCACGATGAATCTTCTATAGTGGCCCGTAGGCATTTGTATTCATTATAATCACTTGGCATTTTGTTCGTAGATGATATTTTGAGCATGTAGCAGGTTTCCTACAGGAGCCCATGGACATTTGCATTTGAAATATATCATCCACCTTTGGCTTGCAGAAGATCAGTGTATTTGCTGACCATTGAACAGTGGTTGTTCGTAGGAGTGTTGTAACACCTACGAACCACTACTGACTAACACTTGTAGGTGTGTCATTATGCATATAATGAACATTATATTATTGTTAATGGGTATTCGCATTCGCTATGATCTTTTATCTTTGCTCATAGACGATATGTCACATATTTGAGTCCATTGGCGACACCTACACTGCCATTGCTTGCAGATAGGATTATCGCATGAACGAAGCATCTCCTAGCGTGGCTTGTAGGAGTTCGTACACTTTGCAAGTTCAAGTGTATTTACTTGCATACTAGCTTCTTTGCTATCCTACACATAAGATCCATAAGACTATTATGTATGTCATAGCCCCTCCTTGTTAATTCTAAGATGATTTACAACATGCATTATATTTTGACTTTAAATTTTCATAAGAAATTGATGCATTTGTATCCATGATTATTATTGATCATTACAAGCAGGTCATCTTATCCGTTGAGAGCATCATATCACCACATAAAATCACCTCAAGCATGGAACCACTTTTAGAAGTTAAAGTTGTGTGCCATTTTTAAACACTAATAAAAGATGCCAAGGCCAGGCTAGCATCAAAGAAGGCAATTCTGTAGGGCGAAGAGAATGTCTTTAAATTAGTAGAAGCTAATTTTGCATTTATAGATGCAATACAGAGCTCATTGGTCCCAGAAAGCAAGCCTTTGCCAGTAGATTCCATCTTACTATGTGACAGCTTCCATTCTTTTTCTTTTGGCATGTGCAAAGGAGTGATATGCAGAATCTAATTTTGTAAGAGAAGTCAAGTAAGTTTATTGCCATGTTCGAGAGTTGCCAGTAGTTTGTCCAAAGAATTTATCTCCACAAGTCAATGAAAGACAATCTTTAGATGATGCATACTTTGAGGGCATTGGATGAGCAATCCACAACAACTTTATTCTCCTTAATAGATGATCATGGAATTCAAAAGGAATTCCAAAGCACTTTGTTGATGATCTGCCAGTGTCGATAGTATTTAAGCTAGCACAAGCCCATATCATAACCCTTGCTACTAATCCATCTGTTAAAAAATAAGTTCTCTCAATAGTTTGTGGACACTAAAGATCTAGCCACCGAGAAGATTGAAGACTGCATCTTCTCCAACAATTTCCCCCTTCATATCTTCTTCCATGAGATAGACTTGTCATTTATCACCCTCACTTGAGATGGGTTTCACATTCATCATATTCACATGAGATGAATTTCTTATTCATTTCTTCTTTTTTGGAATGAATTTCAATTGTTCTACAATATAATTAAGGACCTCCAATTATGCCACCAACAATGTTTAAAATCTCAGGAATAGAATTCTTTTTAAGAAAAGATAATTGGTGCAGTGTAATACTATCTCAGCTCTTAGTCATTAGTTATGGTCACTCATAAGTAGATTATTGTGCACATTACAAGTCTTTTACTTGTGAGTGAGCTATCATATTCATTATAAGTCCCTTGTTCATTCACTTATTTGAATGCATTGAACAGTTGTTTGGCATTTGTACTTCCAAGTTCATTATATATTTTAGAGTTTTAGGGTTCAATTCCCTGCTAATTCATTTTAGTCCAAGTTCTTATTAGTCATTCAATTCAAGTTCTTTATTAATCACTTGATATTCATATTCAAGTCCTTCAAGTTTCCTGCATCATTTTCAAACTTGAGTTCTTTGTTCAGTTGTTCGAGCTCAAGTCCCCTATCATTCATTCTATGCATCCAGTTCACTATTACTTAGTTCAAGCAAAAATTCATTTGAGTCTCAGTCGGTTCAAGTTCCAGTTCATAAGTCTCCTGTGTAGTTCATTGTGATTTACTTCAATTCAAATTCATTTAAGTTTAGTTCATCATTATTAGTTCAATGCCAAGTCTACTTATTGTCCATTTGATTCGAAGTTCATTCAATTTTGGGCACACTATCATTTAAATAGCTAGTACAAGTCCCCTGTATTTGCTCTGAATTTTGTAGCCTGCCGCCGTCTCCCTTGTTTAAGGGAAACTACAAGAGTCATAGCTTGCTTGCCACATCAAGAAAGACGTGCATGATCAGTGTTGTGGGACACCATGGCCATAGTCTTCGTCCCCGCCACGCCAAGAAAGACATGCATGGGTCTTCTAAAGCAGCTTTTTGAAAACACAGTTGTTTCCCCAACGACACTAAAGCGCATACGGGTACATATATTTTTGTTGTGCCATGCTAAAAAAGTGTGCACAAGGCTCACCAGCCTCACCGTAAACACTGCACCGACTTCCCTCCTATCATGCTAAAAAAAGTGTGCATAAGAGGTCCCTCGGCACGTTGTAAACACCAAAAATAGGACTTTAGGGGGATTACCTGCCTCGCCGCGAGCACTGCAACAAACTTCCTCCCACCATACTAATAAAAGTGCACATTGGTGGTTATTCACCATGCTGCAATCACCGAGGGCAAGGTTTTTGGGTTTAGAACATTTTACCTATGTGGAGGGACATCGGTGGAGTTGGCATGCATATCGAGGTAAGCATTTCTCTTTTTTTCTTTTCTCTAAAATTAATTACAAGTAATTATAACTAAAATAATTAATTAGAATTCAAAATAATAATTAATTATAATGAGATTTCATTAATTATGATTACTATATGATTAATTAATAATTAATTAAAATTAAAAATAATTAATCATAATTAAACTTAATTAATTTTGATTAAAATAATTTTAACTATAAGTAATTATAATTAAATATATTTAATTATAATTAAATTTAAGTAATTATAACTAATTTATAATTAATAATAATTAATGAAAATAAAAATAATTATTTATAATTAAATCTAATTAATTATAATTAATTAACAAGTTTTATGTAGGATTAGAATAGGATTTGTGCCGGATTTCAGCCGAATTTAGCCAAATCCTATTGCACATGGTTAATAGAGAGTTTAACTCTCTTAAACAAAGAGTTAAACTCTCTTAAACAAGAGTTAAACTCTCTGTTTCAAGTGACTTGGTTGAAGAAGCTCGCAAGGGAGATGGCTACCTTCGATCGAGCAAGCTCCCGTCTTCGCTCCCAATAAAAAATGTCATAACTTCCGATCCGACTAGGAGGAATGTCATCTAAGGGGGTGGATTCACCTATGGTGTGGAGGTCAAATGGTCTAGGGTAGAGATTGGGAAGAGCAGAGGGAATCAAAACGCTTGCGATGGGGAAGAATGAGTTTAGTTCAGCTTGGAGAGGGAAGATTAGAAGTTTGTGTATATCGGATGGCACTGGGCTTCAGCAGAAGATGGGGTTCGGTCAGTTTGGTTTGTGGATTAAAGAGGTAAGTGGCAGTTGGAGTTGTGATTTGGCTTCAGAAGTATTGATGTGAGTTCAGCAACGGTTCGATAGTTGCAATAATGTCGACAACTTGAAGGAGGTCAGATGGTTGCATTTTGTATAGGTGGAGGCTGACAGGATTAGGGATGGCATCGATTCGACAATTGGAGGCAATGTGGGGTTGGGTAAGCTTTGGCTTAGAGGAAGAGTCAGAGCTTTATGAGAGGAGGCATGTGGGATTTTGAGCGTATAATGTGGCAAAGAAGGAGAAGCCCAAAGGAGGAGAAGGGTCATTGGCTAGAGTTCACGTGTGTGAAGAAGCGAAGAAGAAAAAGCTTCATTTTTGCTTGCTTTTAATAACACAAATGAGAGCAATTTAGTAGGATTTTTGCATGCGAAAGATAGGACAGGTTGCAAGTTCAGCGATGTTTATACAGGGAATATGCAAGTACTATAGTTAAGTCAAGATTTGAGTGAGACTTGGGTATGGGTAGTGATAGGTAATCATTTTAAGCTATATTTTTTTATCTCTCTACTATTTTCTTTTGGCTGCTTGAGTAGAGGTCAATAAATGCTCCCCAAAAAATGTGATATGATTCTAGAGAAAATCATATTTGTCGCAAGTTGATGTCCTTGTGGATCTCCAAAAATTTATCTTGGATGTCACACACAGGTTTTCATTTGGCAAATCTCTAAGAGCTTGTTTGGTTATCACGCTGAGATTCAAATTTTATAAATTTTTTAAAGCTTATTTGGTTTTCATGCTGAAGGTTTGATTTCTTAGATCTCCAAGAGTCTATCTCTACGTCTTTATAAACCTTTAGATGTACTTATAGTCAATAATATGATTGACATGTTAGATTTTGTCAAGTAGGGATCTATATGAGAGTGATAGAGCACTTCATACTTAGGTCCTTTGAGCATTACTTTATAAACTGACACTTCTAGATAGCATTATTGCTCCTTTCTTCTCTTTCGACACAACCATCGCTTGGATTTGAAGCCTTTTTATATATACTCAACATTCTACTTTATCGTAATCATATGGGGATGTGATATTTCTTCTATATAATCTCCTGTATCGTTTAAATTATCTGAACTTTGTAGACTCATCAAGTAGTGGGGCTTTGCTGCCACCAATATGGATTATATATTACTCAAATTATACTTTTTGCTGATGGCACATTCAGTTTATAATGGATCTTCCATTCTTCCCTTTTTTAGCTGCATTTTGGCAAGACAATTTAAATATTTATTTGAGAATCTCAGCATGTGGTACGATGTTGACCCAAATAAATAATTAAATTGCCCCCAGTCTTTAGAGACACTTGTAGATGTCATCCAAGAAGCTTCATTTTATAACTTTAGCTTGGGTCCTGAGATTTTGGTTCTTTTTGTCTTATGCTTAGTGCTTTGGCCCTATGCTTCTTGCTTTGGCGGGCCTAATAAAGGAGTAGATGTCGGTGAACTGAACCCTTTAGGTTTATACTAGGTTTGTACCAAAAAGTCATTGATTTAGAGCTTTGTGCATAACGGACTTTTTAATCATGAAATCCTCTTAATTCAGCCTTAGGATTTATGTGAACTTTAGGATATATTTTTTGGTCCTTTGCTCTGTGCTTTGGTGGATTTATTTAAGAAAGATTCCTTCTATCCTCGATTTAAACTTTGGGGATTTGTTGAAGGATTTGTAGGTTTTGGATTTGGCTTGTAGTACCAAATATAGATAGTATCTTGATTCTTAACTAGTTTATGAGACTTCAACCTGAGTCACTTGAGTTCATCAGATTAGGTAAGCTAAAGTTTGATTTCTCTTTATCCTTTAATTGCTGAAATGGGGGTTCCTTTGCTATGATTTTTCTTATGGCTTCTTGAGTAGACATTGCTGCCCATGATTCGACCATATTTAGGCTTATTTGATTAGATCTCTTACACCCATCCATGTTTTAAACTTGAGCTATAGGAAATGAGCTTTCTAATACTAAATCTACTGAAGTTCCTAGATTTAGAGTCCTCCTTTTTGGTTGAAGATTTGGAGCCTATATATATTCGGCAGTTTCTCGCGATGCCCCCTTTCTATTGAAACTTAGATTCTCTGGTCAATTAGGAGGATTTGGTATACTACAATCACTTGAACTTATCGAGTCGAATAAGCCTTCGTACTCCCTATAGTCCCTACTGACGCGTTAATGAAGTGGGGGTTCCTCTACAATGGTGTTTCTTGTGGTGTGTTGAGTAGACAGAGCTGCTAACAATCCGACCATATTTGGGCTTATTTGATCCAGCCTCTTACACCCATTCGAACCTTAAGCTTTTAGGCTATTGAAAGACTTTAATCTATTTTAGCTCGATTTAATAGAGTGTGTAGTCATAAAAATCTATTTTTTGACTTTTAAAACTTGGTACATTAGAGAATATAGTGTCCTAAACTTTAAGTTCACATGCATATACTTAGAAAAGGATTCATTGTATCCTTCTATCTTAAAGGAATATTTGCTTTGATGATTTTAAATATTTATTTAGGGATCTCATCATGCAGTGCGATGTCAACCTGAACAAATATTTAAAATGCCCCCTGTCTCACAGGGAGATTTTAAAATGGAATAAATTTAGAATTTTGAGATTTTAAATATTTATTTAGGGATCTCAGCGTATAGTATAATGTCGACCCAAATAAATATTTAAAATGCCCTTAGTCTTATGAGCGACTTTTGTGGGATCTTTGAAATGCATTCTTGTACTATAAGAGAATTTCAAAATGTAAAGTGTATATGCTTATAAACATGTATAAAATACATAGTACATTAAACAACACATTATTTTCTTGGGTAATTTTATGCGTAGTACTTCTTTAGGTGTTGACTGTTGATCATTGGTATGGGCTTCTAAATGTGTAGGTCAATAAGTTGATAGAGTCCTCCCTGGTACACCTTCTTCATGGTAAAGGGGCCTTCCCAATTGGATACAAATTTGCATCGATTTTTTTGGTGTGGGATGATTGGCCTTCTCAACACCAGAACCAATTACCCTTCTTGAAATACTTAATGATGCACCATTCGATCAAAAAGTTTTGCCATTCTTTCTCTATAAATTTCTTGGTTTTATTGAGCTTGAAGTCTAATCTTGTCAAGTGCATCAAGTTTATCCATTCTCAGGTGAGCATTTTGTTCTTGAGTGAGATCTTACTGAATTACTATTCAAAGTAATGGCAGTTCGATCTCCTGCAACAGTACTGCTTCAACCCCGAACACTAGTAAGTATTGAGTGGCTTTCGTTAACATTTTATTAGTTGTACGATATACCCATATTGCTTTTTCCATCTTAGTATGCCACTCTTTTTTATTTTTGGTGAGAATCTTCTACAATAGCTTTACCAACGTCTAGTTTAAGGCCTCCACCAAGACATTTGCTCTTGGGTTATATACTTTATAGAATAAACTTATAAATTTTTATACTTTTTAAAGCTATATAGTTGGCCTAGATTATATGGTGTGGCATACCAAATCTATAGATGATGTTGTGGGTAAAGAAATTTATCATGTGCTTGAACGTAACTTCTTTTAATGGAGTTGCTTCTGGCTACTTTGAAAAGTAGTTCATCGCTACCATGATGATGCAATGCCTCATAGATGATGGCGGATTTATAGGCCCAATTATGTCTATACCTCAGCATTCAACTGGCCAGGACGCTACTATTGGGTGCAGTGGATTTGGCGGTTGATGTATAACATCACCATGAATTTGATAATCATGGCACTTCTTGGCATGGTTGATATGATTTATCACCACTATTGGCTAATAGTAACCCATTTTCTTAATTTTAGTAGCCATCTTGAGACCTGATTGATGTGCGCCGCAAAGTCCTTCACGAACTGCTACCACTCTATTAGCTTCTTTGGTCCCTTGTCACCTTAGCCACATTTGATCAAAGCCTATCGATACAGCATTTCATTGACAAATGCATATCATAATGCTCCCTTTCGGATTTGTGTGGCTAGAGATTTATTTGTCAACAGTTTGCTTTCTTTAAAGTAGTTGATGATTGGTTGGTTCCAATCATTTTTTACTTCAACATGTAAGTAATGTAGCCACGACTCCGAGCATCTACTAGTCTTACGTCTCTTGACTACATGGTTTTCTTTTGGTTTATTTTCAAAAATGCTCTGTTATGGAGGTTGAGGATTAACCGAGGGTTGTATCCTGTTGGCTTGAATCTGGTATTCCCTTTGCCTATGAGAATTGCAAGATTGTCGTCTTTAAGACCTGACGGCTATAAACTCTAATATGTATGGGTTCTTCTTCGTGAGTATTCGCCACATTCTTTGCTAATTTGGCAAGAAAATCTGCTCTATTATTATGACCTAGAGAAACTTTAGCTATTTTAATATTTGGCACTTATTTCAAAAGCTAGAGCTCACGGGTCATATTGGGCCGATTCAAGTTTATAAATTTTGTAAATGCCTAAAACTTGATTTATCACAAGCTGCGAGTCATTGAAGATTTAAATATTTTAGATTCTGACATAGATTGTAATCTCCAGTCTTGCTATTAAAGCTTGGTATTCGGCTTCATTATTGGTCTGAGGTTCAGTCAAAATGAATGAAAACCTCATTGTGCCACCATCAGGCGATATAAAAATGAGACGAATGCCAGCTCGAGCCCTTGTAAGATTTGGAGGTTGGGTAGGTTTGATCGATGATGCCCCATCAAAATACATCTTCCAAAATTATAGTTTGTTATTCTCCTCGACCTACATGATTTCTTTGTTGGGCAAATCATCATTGAGTGGGGAATCTACTAGGATAGGATATGCGATGAGAAAATCTTCTAAGGCTTTTCCTTTTACCACCTTTTATGGTATGTATGCGATATCAAAATGTAGTAATATTACTGCCCTCCTAGCTAGACGACCTGTAAACTCTGGTCTTGTCATCAAGAACTTCGACTGATTGATCTTTGATATCAATGTAATTTTTTGAGAGAGCATATAGTGGTAGAGTTTCTGGACTGTAAAAATTAATGCTAGATAATTCTTCTCAATTAGAGAATATCGCACTTCTTCTCCGATCAATCTCCAACTAATGTTTCCCTCTTTATTATGTTGGGCTAATAATACTCTGAGAGACCCTTCTAGTATTATAGTATACTGAATAAGAGGCTTCCCCAGAATTGGCACTATGAGAATGGGAGGATTTAATAGGTATCTTTTTATACTATCAAAGGCCTTCTAGTATTCTATATCTCATTTAAAGTAGATGTCTTTCTTCATCAACTTTGAAAATGTCTGGCACCTATCTGACAGATTTGATATCAATTGCCAAATGAAGGCTAGTTTGCATTGAATAAAGCTATTAAAGATTTTTGCATCTCCATGATAGCTTTTTTTTTATTTGGGTCAATTTTGATACCTTGGTGTTAAACAACATACCCTAAGAATTTGTCAGAAGTGACACCAAAGGTATATTTAAGAGGGTTCATCTTCAGATCAAACTATTTGATCCTATCAAATAAGATCCTCAGAGGTCATTTAAGTGATCCTTACGGTCCATGCTCTTAACAACCAGGTCATCAATATATTACTCGACCTTTTGATGTATTAACTCATCAAAAATATGTGTCATTACCCACTGATATGTGGCACTAGCATTCTTCAGGCCGAAGGGCATGAATGTATAGTAGAATATGCCAATGGATGTTTTGAATGTTGTGTGCTTCTCATCTTCAGGCATCATTTTAATTTGATTTTAGCCCAATTATCCATCTGTAAATAAGAACATATCATTATTAGACATACTATCAACTAGGAGTTCTGATATAGGGAGCTGAAAATCATCCTTTGGATACGCCTTATTGAGGTCCCAAAAATTGATACAGATATAAATTTGGTCATTCTTCTTCTTCACAGGGATAATATTAGTGATCCAGTTAGCATATTTTTCTTCATGAATGAAACCTATTTCTATAAGCTTCTTCATTTCTGCAATCACCTCTTCTTAAATCTTCAATCTCATTCTCCTTGGAGCTTGTTTGACAGGTACCGCATCTGCTTTGATGGCTAATCTATGAACTACTACATCAGGGGATAAGCTAAGCACCATAGTATATGTCTAGGAAAAGCAGTTCCTGAATCCACAGAGAAGTTCTTTTATTTCTTCTATTTACTCCTTGGGTTGAAGAGAACTAATGAAGGTTGGGCGATGGTCCTCCTCAGTTCCTAAGATGACTTCTTTTAGCTCGTCCATAGAGGCTGCCTGTCCATAATCTTCCACTTCTTCTAGAGCAGGATTGGCTTCTACGGCTTGATCATTATAATCATCAACTTCATATATTTCCTCATCGTCGCTGCCGTCAGATTTGACTCCCTTGCATGTGATTGCTAAGTAAATCTCCTTCTAGGAGTATTTTCACACAATGAATCTGAGATCTCATTTAGCAAAAATATCCTTCCTTCATAATGGCTGAGGATTTCTTCGATACCAGAGGCTCAAGCAGAAATGCACTTATTATTTGGAGGAACTATTATTATCTCACTTTTGCAACATTCTTTGAATATTTCTGGTATTATACCTGGGAAACCTTATAGGTACTAATTCCCTAGAATCGACGGGCGTACAAAACCAGTCATAATTTCCTTCTTCTTCAAGCTTTCCAATTGAATAAAATAGGCTCCCCAGCCCACCCTTTTTTGTGAGGAGACACATAATAGGTTATGAGCTCTTCAATGTTATACACCTCTCGCAGAATGATTTCTTTGAAGTGTTGTAGGGGAATGCGTGCGACTACGAGTATGCTATCTGAAAATGACACGCTACCTATTCTTCTGAAGAATACACTTTACACCATGTTTGTATAGATAGAGTTATAGTCATAATCATCGTTTGAATATTCAGCCTCCCTTCTCCATTTGGTCGTTGATTGGTATACCCTCTAAAATTTGGTAGGGGTGACATCACTTTCACCTATGTAACTTCCTAGATGACGCAAGCATTTCTTTTCTTTAAGAGTGGTCATTGATTTGGGAAGAGTCAGTGTTGCCCTCTTTCTCCCCACTTGCTTTTCCTTGCCTTCTTATTTAGGTTGTTTTGCAATCTCTGGATTTGATGCCTAGGCCTCTAGAGAGCTCGGTGGCTTTAGTATTTTTGGAATGAAGTATTTGGAATCTTCATAAATGAAAGTCAAGTATATGCTTTGATATCACTTGAAAGATCGAGATGCGCTAAGAGTTCGAATATTTATTAATTTTTCAAATTTCTTACAATAATAACTTAACTAGTCAAATGCGGAAGCTGATGATTTGTTATATAAAGATGGTGATTATTGTCTAATTATCACAATGAAATAATGTTCTCAGATTTTCACCAAGCAGTTATAATAGAAAATAAGATGCAAGAAAATAAAGTGTGGAAGTAAAAATCAGAATGAACACACCAGATATATAGTAGTTAGGTTAAACCATGACCTACATCCACTCCCGGGAGTCCTCCTCTCTGGTTATTGCACTATCACTATAGTGTCTCTTCTTTTGCCCCCACAGCTAGGCGGAGAAGCCCTTACAAACTCTCTTCCACCAACCCGGTGTGGCAGAGGACCGAACTTCTTTCACAGGCAGAGAACCTTGACTTCTTTTCACCCTCCTGGTGAGGCAGAGGACCTGAACTCCTTTCTCCCTCCTGGTGAAATAGAGGACCTAGAATCACTTTCACCTTCCCCGGTGCGGCGGAGTAGCCGGGTCTTTTGACACCAAAGAGGTCTTCTTCTTCCCAAAGCTTCCCTCAAGACAAACCTTGACTCTTGGAGGAACTCAGGTGCAAGTTCGCCGGAGCAACAGGGTGAAAATCCCCTCTCACACTCCCTTGAAGCCCACAAGGATCTTCTCCCTCTCTTACAAACTCCACCCTTTCTCTCCCTAGCCCAAAGTTCTCTCTTAAAGCTTTCTTTAGAAGAAAACAACTCAATGAATGCTCAAAAAGACTCCTACAAAGTCTTATAAGAAAGCTTAAATAGAGGGCTTCAAAAAATCCTAAAAATCCAATTCAGCCGTCAAAGATCGTACAGTACGATCGCAGGATCATCCAGTATGATGTGCAGAATTTGACTTATTTGTACTGTACAATCATAGAATCATACAATATGATTAGTTCAATTAAAGTACAGTTCATCCAGGATGAATCCTGGGATGACCAAAATCGTCTTTAATCATCATACAGTACGATCCAGTTCGTACAGTATGATCCAAATATCAAAATTACGCAGATTTGAATGAATAATCACAAGATTAAATTAAGCAATGTTTTAAACATCGTATAGTACGATTAAGATCATACAGTATGAATAGAATAATTTTCAAATTCAATTTTTTTCCTAATTTAATGATCGGGGTTTCTAATTATACTTGATCGTCCAGTACGATGTGGTGTTTGTACTGTACGATCAGCTATTTTTCAAAAGAATTTTTTTTTTCAAAAAAATAAAATATTTTAATTAGTTTCTGTAATACCAGATCATACAGTATGATCCAGATCATACAGTATGATGTACAAAAAAATTAAAATATTTAACATTAAATTTTCTCCCCTTGTGTATGTGTGCACGGTCACCAGGCTATCATGCACCTTTATAGGGCTTGACTCAAGAAGTTAAAATAAATAAATAAAAATTACATTCTCTTTCAACATAACCTATTCTACCCAGTCTTGAGCCCTGAATCTTCAAAGACCGGTGCCTGTTGTACCTGAAATGTTAGTCAACACATAAACATGTATATACAACAAATACTAGGAGAAATAAAGAGCTAATCAATAATATTATTATCATCAAAATCATAAACTCGGAGCCCGAGTTGTAACAATAGATTGTTACTTCATGGACTGTAAATGGTTGGATGTCACCACAGATTATGATTTCTTCTCCATCCTTGAGGTACTTTATATAATAATTTAGTGTTAACTAGATGATGTCACACTCATGCAACCATGGGTGACCTAGAAGCGCCTTAAATGAGGTATCTACATCAATCTCATAAAATTTGGCATCAGTATGAAGTTCTTCAAATGTGAGGGAGAGCATAAATAATCTTAGGGTCTTCTGTCCCTTCTCGTTAAATCCATATACCATTAACTTATTTGGCTCGAGGTGTTCCATGTCGAGGCACAATGATCTTAGTGATTTCAGGATCATTAGATTTATGGAGGACCCCAGATCAATCATGATTCAACTAATTATCATTTTGTCACCCTCTACACTAATATATAGAGGATGATTATGATCTGCCATTCTGGGCATTATGTCCTCTTTGGTGAAGGTAATGAATGGTTCATTCTAAGCTTATAACAATTCAGTCATGTTGCACTTAACAAAATATACCTCCTATCTTTCGGGGTCGTTAAGAGCCTAAATCAAAGTTTGTCGAAGGTCCTTAGACATTACCATAGTATCGTATATACTGAGTTGTGTAGGGATCTTCCTCAGATGGGATAAGATATTATAATCTATCCCATTGACTGGAGTATCTTTCTTCTTAGGGTCATTAGGGATGATATTTTTGTTGATAACTATCTCATTCCCCCTATCTTTATTAGAGATCCCCTTTTTTTGGTGTAGATGGTAGTATTTTGCCACTTCTCAACTACACTTGAGTGACCTCCTCTAACTCAGACTCATCTAACTACACATTTTCTTCAGAGTCAGTCATTATCATGTCTGGAGATTCATTCATTGATTCAGTGTCACCAACTAGATTTACATGTCTAATTTTTGATGCTATGTCGGGTTCTGAGTCATTTTCCTTGGGAAAATATAAATCCTCTTTTAAACTGTAATCCATTGATGACATTATCATACAAGATTCAGGAGCTGCTTTCTTAGTACATTCTTTTTTATCGACATATTTGGTGCTACTGACATGACCTGACATACTTCCACTGGAAGAGAGTCTTCATCATTTTATTAAGCTTCATCTATTTTAAGCTCTCACATGAAGTCAGCGAGCTTAATAGGTTACCTTACAGTCTGGTAATATTTATATAAACTGTCAATAACTCTTTGAGTTGTTATCTTTCTCTCTCTTATCTTCTTCAGGTTGGTCTTCTTCTAGAAAGATTTTGCCATTCAAACTTTGAATAACTAGCTTTATTGGGGCACTATTTTGAAATAGATGCTTGTACCACAGATAGCGCCTTAGGATCTATTACCAGCTTAATGGGAAATCTCTACTTAACTCCTAGAACTCCTTCGACTGCTTCAGCATTTTCATAGTCTTCTTTGAGATCACAGTCTCCCACTGCTCTTCTTGAGTTACTTTTTTTTTCATTTCTTCTCTATCTTCTCTACAAGGCTTTGGCCTCCAGATTTTCTTTCCCTTCCACCAGGACCTTTCGATAGTGGATCCCTGAATACGCGGTTGACGTGTCACACCCCAATGCTCACTAAGCGGAACTTGCTTTCTTTCTTTTCTTTCCACTATAATAGAAAGACATTCCCTTGGCAGTGTTCTCCTGGACTCTATTATTAATGGCCGTTAGTATTTCATTTTCTTTAACCCTCTATCCTCGACCATCTTAAATATTCGATAGACTTGGGTGGACAGAGATCCAGCCTCTTTCTTCTTTGGTTGGACTGAGGCTTTAGGTTGTTGGTCCTAGAATGAGCTTTTTAGGTCACCAAAGGAGCTTTTTCTTTTGACCCATCTTTAGCTCACAAACTTGTTTTGGATAGGAATCATAGCTTTCAGCTCTTGAGCTGGCAGGTTGGATGGGTGGACAGGGAGTTATCGTTGCTGAGCTTGAAGCTCAGCATTCATTTTTCTCCTTTAGCTTCTTGTCAACTTTCTTCCAGATGAGGAAGCTTCAGCATTATGTTTCCTGAGGGAAGGTAACCAAATTGGCAGAGTAATGGTGTTGGCAGTCACCATTGAGATCCTTCAACCAGCCATAATTTTCTTGGTGGTCAGGGTTTCTTGTTATGATAGTTATTCTCATATAAAAATTCTCCTATGAGGATTCTAAACAGTAACAAGAGCAACAACTAGCGATGCTGGCATATGCATGTGATGTGCAATAGTTTTAGTAGAGCAGGGACTTCTTGTGGGCCCTTCAGAATCCATGCCATATCTTGGGATGGCGACATCCATTGCAGTAGCTACTTGGAATTCGAGCCCAATGAACTTGATGGTAGGTCCAGATCTTTAGTGTTAAAGATAGCATTTGCTAGTTGAATGATGGCGCCACGTCCCAACTGGACAATAAAAGTAGTGTTCTTTAGATCCATCTACAAAAATGAGAGGCAAGGGTTGGTAATCAGGATCTAATACATCACCCCAAACTTTCAAAATATAGAGATTTACTAAGGACATAAAAATAAAAATAGGCAATATAAGCATGTAATAAAAATGAATTTGAAACCCTGCTTAATAAGATATTAACAAATTTAGTGAGGGATCATTTTAGAATATTCAACATTTTGATTAATTAAATGGTCATTTTGAGCAATTTAGAATTTTGAGCCCAAATTATTTCAATTGTTACTATAAAACTTAGACGACTTGTCAAACATGTAAAGTGAAACCAAACCCCAATGGGGTCACCAGAAATCTGTGGGCTCCAAAAATTCAGCCCCGGCCTCCCCATTGCTTTTTGAGGAGTTTTAACGGATTAAGTTCTAGGATAAATTTTGTGAAGGCAGATTGGATTATAGATAAAATACTGCGCAGAGATTTCACCCTCATTTTGTGAGGACTTTATGATCTAAGTTCTAATTTCTTATAGGCGCAAGCCCCTATTGTTAGTTACACCTCTTGATAATGAGAGAGAACTTTTGATTAAGGCTAGTTGTTAATCAGGTACGTAGAGATACATGTTATCTGGCATATAGTAGCAGCAAGGGTTTTGGTGTTGGAAAATTGGATATTTAAAATTAGAAATTGGCCACTTTGCACTTAAAGAGGATGGTGGGGGAATGGATAATGGACTCGATAAAGATCTCATGGTTCCATCATCCTAGGTCATCATGGTCCCTGATCAACTTTGTTAGAGGAGGTAGTTGACCCAATTTGATAGAAGGAAAGTTATTAGCAGCCATGGGTTGCATCGTCCATGGGTACCTTGTAGACCTAGGGTGGGTATTTATCTAAGGGGAAAATTTTTAATCAACCTTAGTTAACAGGGGTCTTTGTGAACTATCGATTATATCATATTGATTCATTTCTCAGAGACTTGATGCCATTGGGGAGAATATGGTATTTGGCCATAACTATAATTTAGTTGTGCCATTTGGCGGCAAATCATTTGGTTTAGAGGGCCCCAATCATAATCACTTACCAGTGATGCCATTTAATGGTAAAACCACCAATTAGAGGACACGTGCCACCTCTGTACTGGCAAAAGATGGTTTGATAATGAGTCCTAGTGATATTCTTATCCAGACCTTAGCTCTTTATGAGTTAAAATGTATTTTTAAATTTATCCACCTCGGCAAAATGTTACGGAGGTGGATGGGTTTTTCTTTAAGTGTTTAATTGGTTAATTTTGATTTTAAATATTTTGGGTTTGGGATTACTTTTAGAATTTTGAATTTTTATGGGCCTTTGGGAGGCATTTAAAATATTTGGATTTAATCCCTCTGATTGAGATATATATTGAACATAGCTATCATCGGTGTATTATGGTTAATTGTATCTTATTAATTGAACCCTGTCAACTCTGTCAGTTCCTGATAGAAGAACATGTTCATTGCAGGCTTTGTGGTTTTGTTAATGAAATTTCCTTATTTAAGATCTTGAAGGCCTAACAAGAATGTATAAAATAAATATCTAGTTGACCTGACGACCATATATTTATTTAATGGTTCAAGCATAAATTCATTTATTGACCCGCACAACATCCTTAGACATCACGTGTGTATCTGTCACATACTCGTCAGGGCCCATATGAGTATATGATTGTATATGCACTTTTCTATGTTTGTGTGTATATATATGATGCACATATGGGGGCATTTTAAAATATTTCAGCTGATCAGTTGTGTAGACAACTGTCATTTTAATGCAGATAATGCTCTATTCAGGAACTTATAGATGCCATCTATTTACTTACATACATGTTGCAAATTCGATGGCATAGTCTCATACTACGGTCATTTTTTCATTTCAAACAAGTAGGCTGCCATGCACTACTTGTTATTTTCTGCAGGTGGATTACAGTGCACTAATGAATCTCCTATTATTACTTGTAAATAATTGTATTCACCATGGACATGATGTCTTTGTTGGTGGCTGAGTTGCTTTACATACAAATCTTTTAGCACTGGCCATGGGCAATTGTATTTGCTACAGTTATGTGACATTTTTCTTGTGATCAACACATTAAGTGTACGATGGGTCTTCTATGGCAACTTGAAGGAGCCAGTGTTTGTCATTGTCCTTCTATATTTTCCTGTAGATGACATATTGAGTGCACGATGGGCCTTCTGCAATGGCCTATAGGCACTTGTATTCATTATAATCACTTAGCATTTTATTCATAGATGATATTTTGAGCATGTAGCGAGTTTCCTACAGGAGCCTGTGGGCATTTTCATTTTCTGTATACCATCCACCCTTGGCTTATAGAAGATCAGTGTATTTATTGACCATTGAGAAGTGGTTGATCGTAGGAGTGTTGTAACACATATGAATAACTGCTAGCTAACACTTATAGGTGTGTCGTTATGCATATAACGAATCATCCATTATTGTTAATGGGTATTCGCATTCACTATGATCTTCTATATTTGTTCATAGAGGATATGTCACATATTTATGTCCCTAGAAGATCATTCACTACAATCTTCTATCTTTGTAGGCATAATTATCGCATGAATGAAGCATCTCCTAAAGTGGCTCGTAGTAGTTCATACACTCTGCATGTTTGAGTGCATTTACTTTCATACTAGCTTCTTCCTTATCATTTATAAAAGATCTGTAAGATTATTATGTATGTTATAGCCTCTCCTTATTAATTCCAAGATGATTTGCGATATGCATTATACTTTGACTTTCAATTCTCATATGAAATTGATGCATTTGTATCCTTGATTATTATTGATCATTCAAAGCAGGTCGTCTTATCCACTGAGAGTATTATATCACTGCATGAAATCTCCTCAAGCATGGATTCACTTTTAGAAGTAAAACTAGTGTGCCGTTTTGAAACATTAATAAAAGAAGACTAGGTCAGGCTAGCATCAAGAAGGCAATTCCATAGGGCCAAGAGATTGCCTTTTTAAAAGTCAAGTGGGTATTCTCGGATACCACTTGAAAGTTTGATAGGGATGTTAAGCCCTTATGAATTAGTCCCGAGGCTAACCAAGAGGGGGGGGGGGTGAATTGGTCATTTTAAAAATTCATGAGAAGTAAGAAAGATCTTTTGATAATTTGCAGCAGACACAAGTAAACACAGTAATGAAAAGATCAATCACAGATTTCACCCAAGCAGATAAGAACAGAAAAATAAAGTGCAAAAACTAATCAAAAAGAACACACAAGATTTTATAGTGGTTCGGTCAACTTGACCTACGTCCACTCCCCGCAGCCTCCCATCCGGGTATTGAACTAACACTAAGTGACTCTCCTTCTGCTCCCACAGTAAGGCGGAGAAGCCTCTACAAAAAATCCTTTCCACCAACACGGTGAGGTAGAGAACTTGAACTCCTTTTGCTTCCTCCTGAAGCAGGCAGATAACTTAGACTCCTTTCTCTTCCTCCTGAAGCAGGCAGAGAACCTGGACTCCTTTCACTTCCTCCTGAAGTAGGCAGAGAACCCAGATCTTCTTGCGAATGATCCTCCCATAGAGACACCGACAAGACAAGAGACGATGAACGGTGAAGATGACTAAGATCCTTGCTTGGAGCAACCTTTGTGTATCCCTCACAAACTCCCCCTCATAAGATCCTCTCTCTCTCCCAAGCTCTCTCTCTAGGTTTCTCTGGAAAGGAAAGTGGAAAAAGATTTTTCTTGTTGGAAGAAAAAGATCTTAAATAGGAGGGCTCAAAAATTAATCGTCTAGGACGATCGGTCGATCATCCTGTATGATCAGTTCAAAATCACAAGTATCAGCCTAGACGATCTGGTTCCTCTGGATGATTAGTATACAAAATTTATTCATATCATCCCGTACGATTATGCGATCATCCGGGATGATTAGTGTAAATCAGGAATTTCATCCAGAAGACAGCTTTGGTCATCCAGGGGAACTTGTGATGGACGATCTCAAAATGACTTGATCGTCCGGGACGCTATGGGTATCGTCCCGAACGTTTAGTTCAAAAAAGACAAAATCATCCTGCACACAGCTCTGGACGTACAAGTCAGAATATGTTGGACGATTTCAAAATAACTTGATTGTCCAGGATGATATGTCCATCGTCCTGTATGATTCGTTAAAAAATGATAATATCATCCTACACACAGCTCTAGACATACAGGTTGTAGGCACTGAACGGTCAAGATTTTTAACATATTGTCCCATACGATCTTACGATCGTTCAGGATGATATGATCGAATTAATTAAACCTTAATTACTTTCCTTCATCATTAGACTAATTTAGGCATGATTGTAATGGATCGTCCAGAACGATCATACCAAATCTCTAAAAAAAACTTGCCTAACTTAATTTAATGGCTGAGAATTTCTAATTTAAGCCTATCAACCTGTACAATATATGTGTCATCTAGGATGATGAGCTTTAACAAACTGACTTAACATGATCATCCTAATTAGGGTTTCTATTTTCACTGGATCGTCCAGGATAATATGAATATCGTCTAGGATGATATGAATAAAATAAGAAAACAGAGACTCTAACTCACTAAAAACTCACCCCCTGAGTGTGTGTGTGTGCAAGATTACCTAGCTAGGGGATCACATACATTAAATTTGACTCAAGAAAGGGAAAAATTATAACTTAGACACACAGAGACCCGTTCTTGAGTTGGCTTGGATTGCATTTGATCTTTTGTACCTGAAATATTAGTTGACCAAAAACCAGAGCACAAAAAATATTTGTTATCTTCAAAATTGTAATCCTTAAATCCAGATTTACAACAATCTTCCTCTTTTTGATGATGAAAATATTTATTCAATAGTTTCAAATAAAATAGACAGGAGTAATCAACGCACATACAAAAAAGTTTTCATTTCAAAGTTCACTAAACATTGACAAATAGTGACACTAAATATAATAAGAGAAATAACTACACTACAAAAATAGTAAAAGAAACTACTAGTAACTCAAAAACTAAGTCACCCTTTTGACATCACAAAAAGGAGGAGGAACGGACAAAATAATAAAAATAAGAAACATCACAACAACAAGAAAACAAATTCAGATTAAATAGAAACTAAAAAGCAAAACTAAAAATAACAATTTTTTTTTAATCGATCAGCTCCAGTAAATCAGAATTTTCCCTTGATTTTTAATTCAAAAGCCAATAAGAAGAAAATCAAGAACGCTGAAATCCAAAAAAGTTGGAAAATTGACTTTCGTAACTCCTACCTCAGACACCTTACAGGTTCAAATTCCTTTCAAACAAAAGTCTAATTTAGAAAAAAAAAATTAGATTTGAAGAGAGATCATTTCAAGCCTCGTTCCAGAAAAATATCTGATATAATTGTATTACAAAGTAAGGAATCAGAAATCATGATTTTTTGTTTCAAGCTTTTGAAAATATTAAGTGGCGCATAGATTTCTCTAAGACATTTAAAGATCTGAAATGGAAGAAAACTTATTTCTTTATGGGCTTATTTTGTGCCTCTTTTTCAATTTATTTGACGCTTTGCGCATCTTTTGATTTTTGATACACTTTGTGTATCTTTCCAATTTGGCGATATTGTGCATCTTTTCAGCTTTGGGCTCATTGTGTGCCTCTTTTCATTTTGGTGCTCTTTGCGCATCTTTAGTAAGCTTGCTTCCTTTCATAATCGTTAAAGAATCTCATATGTGAAATTACCTTCCGAACATAAGAGACGACAAAACTCATTCTCTACAATAAAGAAGAATAATTTACAAAACAAAAACCATACATCATATGATAAGTGCAGTCACTTGATTAAGAAAAACATAACACTAATTTAAAGCATTGAAAACACTATTTATATGAGGTAGATTACTGTAGGAAGATAAAATAGATCTCTATTTCAAAAATTAAGTTTTTAATTTTGAAGAAGATTTTTATCTAAAAGAAATAATACACCATTAAAGGGAGTTAGAGGAAGAGAAATAATCATAAATATTTCTTCTCTTTAACATATTTAGAGGAGTCAATCACTGCTTACAAGCTTCCAAATAAAAATAAGGTAAAACTCTCAGTCTGAAATCTAGTTTATCAATAGTAGTGAGCAGTGATCTGATTTTGAAAGGAATAAAATAATAAATAAATAACAAGTATGAAATCATATCAAAATAAATACTCAAATCAAAAAATAACAAACAATAAAAGGAAATCAGCAGTGAATAAAAATAAAACAGGAAATAGATAATCAAATCAAAAGACTAATAGAAATAAAAGAAAAATAGAAAAACTCAGAAATCATCAGTCATCAGAATCATGCATTTATGTCAATCTCACCCAATCTCGTCCTCAAAATGCTGAATGAGTCAAAGGCCAGTGGTTTAGTAAAGATGTCAGCCAGTTGATTTTCAGTTGCTATATAATGTAGCTCAATGCCCCCTTCGGTAATATGGTCATTTATGAAGTGATGCCTTATATCAATGTGCTTGGTTCTAGAATGTTGGATTGGATTCTTAAAAATATAGATGGCACTGGTGTTATCACATAGAACTAAAATTGCGCCAACAGGTAATCCTAAATCTAAAACTTATTACTTCAACCAAAAGACTTGGGCCACAAAACTTCCTAAGGCAATGCACTCAGCTTCAATAGTGGAAAGTGCAACTGAGTTTTATTTTCTACTGGACCAGGAGACTAAAGACTGTCCTATGAACTGGCAAGTTCTAGAAGTGCTCTTTCTATCCACCCTACACCCTACAAAGTCAAAATCAGAATATCCAATAATTTTAAAAGAAGTGCTATCCTAGGGTACCGGATTTCTAGGTTTGGGGTCCCTAAAATATATCTAAGAATTCTCTTAACAGCAGCCAGGTGGGACTCTTTGGAATCAGCTCGAAACCTAGCACAAAGATAGACACTAAACATAATGTCAGGTCAGCTAGTAGTCAGGTAAAACAGTGATCCAATTATTCTCCTAAACTTCTTCTGATCAACAGATTTTTCATTTGAATCCTTATCTAACTGAACAGTGCAACTCCTGGGAGTATTGATTGGCTTGGCTTTGTCCATTTCATATTTCTTCAAAATATCCTTAGTTTATTTAGATTGATTATGAAAGTTCCATCATTCATTTTCCTTATGCTAAATCCCAAAAAGTAGGACAATTCTCTCATCACACTCATCTCAAACTTCTTACTCATTATCTTAGAAAAATCATCACATAAATTTTTATCAGAAGATCAAAAAAGTATACCATCAACATAAATCTGAACAATGAGTAAATCATTCCCTACTCTCCTCAGAAAAAGGGTGGTGTCTACGCACCTCTTAACAAACTCTCTTTGTAACAGGAATGAGCTAAGCCTCTCATACTAAGCTCTGGGTGCCTGTTTCAATCCATATAATGCCTTTTTTAATTTATAAACATAATTTGGATATTAAAAACTCTCAAAACTTGGGAGTTGTTCTATAAAAATATCCTCCTTTATTACCTAATTCAAAAAGGCACTCTTGGCATCCATTTGAAATAACTTAAATCTTTTATAATAGGCAAAGGCTAGTAGCACTCTAATGGCTTCCAATCTAGCTACAGGGGCAAAGGTCTCCTCAAAATCAATCCTTTCAATTTGATTATACCCCTTAGCCACTAATCTTGCCTTATTTCTAACCACCACACCATAATCATTCATCTTATTCTTAAAGACCCACTTGGTTCCCACTACACTTTAATTTCTAGGTCTTTTTGCTATCCCAAACATCGTTCCTTATAAATTGATTCAATTCCTCTTGCATAGCTAAGATCAAAACTCATCAGATAGGGCTTGATTGATGTTGGTGGGTTCAGTCATTGAGATAAAGACAGAATGGTTTACTTCCTTCCTAAGTCCATGCCTAGTTCTAACACCTTCAGAAGGGTCTCCTAAGATCAGTTCTTTAGGATGACTCGAAGCATATCTCCAATCTCTAGGTAATTTGTTTTGAGGTTCTACCCTTTTCTCCAAATTTACATTTTCAACTCCTTGGGCAGTCTCTCCTAGATCTTCTTCTTCCTCAACTTAAGACTCCTTAGGATCAGAGTCATCAAACACCATATGAGTTATCTCCTCCACCACCAAAGTCCTCTTATTAAATACCCTAAAGGATTTCCCCACACTATAATAGCCTAAGAATACTCCTTCATCAGATTTGGGGTCAAATTTTCCTAAGGATGATTTCCCATTATTCAAAATGAAAAACTTACAACCAAAGACATGAAGGTGTGACAGGTTTTGAGTTCTACCCTTAATGATCTCATAGGGTGTCTTATTCAGTTTGGATCTAACATTCATCCTATTCAACACATAACAGGCAGTGTTCACCGCTTCAGCCCAAAAGTATTCTGGAAGTGAATACTCAGTAAGTATGGCTCTAGCCGCTTCCACTAAGATCCTATTCTTCCTTTCAGCTACCCCGTTCTACTAAGGGGTCCTAGGAGCTGAAAAATTATGACTAATCCCTTGCTCCTCATAGAAAATTCCAAATTTCTCATTTTCAAACTCTCCACCATGATCACTATGAATAGTCAAGATCTCACAACCTAACTTCCTCTGAATCTAAATGGAGAAGCATTTAAATTCATCAAATGACTCAGATTTATGTGACAGAAATTTAATCCAAGTGAACCTTGAGTAATCATAAACAATCATAAATCCATAGTCTTTTCCCCCTAAGCTGGAAGTGCTAATGGGTCCAAAGAGATCCATGTGAAGGACTTCTAAAGGTCTAGAGGTGCTGATGTCCTTAATGGAGTGGAAGGAGGACTGGACTTGCTTCCCTAATTGACAGGCATCACACAGGTGGTCGTTAGTGAACTTAAGCTTGGGGACACCTCTAATTAAGTCATTTTGGGTGACTCTCCTAAGGGTTTTCATACTAGCATATCAGAATCTCTTGTGCCATAACCAAGACTCATCAGCAACAGTTTTTAAGCAAATTAAAACATCAACTTTAAAGTAACTTACATCCAGCATGTAGATATTGTTGATCCTTTGTCCCTACAAAATAATTTTATCATTTAAGCTTATAATGCAGCAAGTGGGTAGGAATTTGATGTTATATCCTTTGTTATAGAGTTGAGTGATGCTCAACAAGTTGTGTTTCAGTCCATTTACAAGCAAAATATTATCAATAATGAAATTTTTTGAGTCACCAATTATACCTGTTCCTACCACCCTCCTGGTGGTGTTGTCTCCAAGTGTAACCTTGCCCCCAGCCCTGGCCTCCTGCAAAATGAATTGATTTGCATCTCCAGTCATATGTCTTGAGCATCTACTATCCAGGTACCACATGCTCTCATAAGGTCTTGTGTGAGAGCACACTTATAAGATCATCAAATGTCAGATTTAGGAATCCAAATAAGTTTGGGTTCCTTCTTATGAAAAAAAGAATGCAATGCATGTGTGTTGTGCTGTGAAGCATAAAATTTGGGCCTCCACACCCAATGTGTACTACGATGAATAGTTCAGGTGTGGGAGATGTGTCCTAACATGCCACAAGAAAAATATCTAACACCAGGAAAATGGTTAACTAATCTACATGGATGATAGTGTCTCTTTCTAGGTTTGAATGAAACATACTTTGATGATTTTGAAACAGATTCTTCAAAAGGTGGAGGTGCATAAAATTATACAAAAGTATGAGGTATTTCATTTTTCTCAAAAGTACTAATTTTCACACTCAAAAAATTTATTTTCTTTCTTCAGACTTGCAATTTCAAATTTCAGATGATGTTCACTACTATCTAAATCAGATGCATTAGTTTCTAATTCTTTAAACATAGCTTCTAATTCAACATGCGATATTTTTAATAAATCATACTCAATAATTAAATCAGAATGCTTCTTATTTAACTAATTAAATTCATCAAGTAGTGACATGTAGTTGCTATTAAGAGTAGAATGATCCTTAATCAAAATATCATACACTTTTTGCAAATTCAATAAATCCAATTTCAGGCTAGCATGTATTTTCTTAAGTTTCATATATGATGAATGAATTTTTTTAAAAATATCAAGTAATTGATCATAAGTAAGCTCGCATACCTCTTCTTGGTCAGACTGACCAGGATGATCATCTGCTATCAGACACAAGTTAGTAATCTCCTCTTCAGCTTTAGTCTCAGAGGAGTCAGATGCAGAATCTGCCCAGAACACTTTTTGAATCCGCTTCTTGTCCTTCCTGAACTTGGCTTTCTCCTCACCCTTCTCCTTGCTTGGGTGAGCATTAAGTGTAGGAAAATCGGCCTTTATGTGTCCAGGCTTCCTGCATTCAAAACAGACAGTATCAGATGAACCTTTAAAATTTTTACTACCCTTACCTTTATTCCACTTCTAAAAGTTCTTGTGTTTCTTCCTTAGAAAGTTTTTGAATTGCCTAGTGATTAAGGCAACATCATCGCTATCAGAACCGGAAGAGTCAGTGTCAGTATCTTTGGCCTTCAGCGATAGTTTTCTCCTTCTTTTTCTCACCTGCATCAAGCTGTCTTTGGTTCACCCCTTGCTCGTAAGTTATGAGTGATCCAAGTAAGTTATCAATAGAATAAGCATTCAAATCCTTAGATTCAGTGATCGTAGTTATTTTTGCATCATAGGAAGAGGGCAAGCATCTCAAGATTTTATTAACTTTTTCATAGTTAGTGAGTTCTCTTCCTAAGGCATGCAGGGATGTTACAATCGTGTGAACCTAGTATACATTTCAGATATAGACTCACTAGGTTTCATGCGGAAAAAATTTTTAATCATGAAGCAATATGTTTAACCTAGACTGTTTGACTTCAGATGTACCTTTATAGGTGATACACAATCTATCCCAAATTTTTTTACCATTTATACAAGTAGAGACACGCATGTAATCCTCAGATTTCAAGGCATAGAAAAAATAGTTCAAACATTTGGCATTCAGTTGGGCTAAGTTCTGATCATCAAAAGTCCATTCATTAAAACACAGTTCAGTTTTAACATTGTTAATCATTCTAAAAGGTGCTTCATAACCATCCTTAACAAGCATCCATATGCAATAATCTATAGATTGAAGAAAAGTGGCGTGCGTGTTTTCCAAAAATCAAAAATGTATGTTATCAAATAATGGTGGACGTGTAATTGAATAACCTTCAACAGTATTTTTATTACTAAAGTTAGCCATGGATCAAATTCAAAAGTTTTCAAACTTTATTTTTGAATCCCACTCTTATACCACTTGAAAGTCAAGTGGGTATTCTCGGATACCACTTGAAAGTTTGATAGGGACGTTAAGCCCTTATGAACTAGTCCCGAGGCTAACCAAGAGGGGAGGGGGTGAATTGGTCATTTTAATAATTCGTGAGCAACAGGAAAGATCTTTTGATAATTTACAGTGGACACAAGTAAACACAGTAATGAAAAGATCAATCACAGATTTCACCCAAGCAGATAATAACAGAAAAATAAAGTGTAGAAAATAATCAAAAAGAACACACCAAATTTTATAGTGGTTCAGTCAACTTGACATACGTCAACTTCCCAGAGCCTCCCCTTCTGGTATTAAACTAACACTAAGTGAATCTCCTTCTGCTCCCACAGCAAGGCAGAGAAGCCTATACAAAAACTCCTTTCCACCAAAATGGTGAGGTAGAGAACCTGAACTCCTTTTGCTTCCTCTTAAAGCAGACAGAGAACCAAGACTCCTTTCGCTTCCTCCTGAAGCAGGCAGAGAATCTGGACTCCTTTCACTTCCTTCTGAAGCAGGCAGAGAACCCGAATCTTCTTACGAATGAACCTTCCACAGAGACACCGACAAGATAAGAGATGACGAACAGAAAAGATGACTCAGATCCTTGCTTGGAGTAACCTTTGTGTATCCCTCATAAACTCCCCCTTACAAGATCCTCTCTCTCTCCCCCAATCTCTCTCTCTCTCTCAAGATTTCTCCGGAAAGGAAAGTGGCAAAAGATTTTTCTTGTTGGAAGAAAAAGATCTTAAATAGGAGGGCTCAAAAAATTTTCCTAAATCTTAACTGGTCGTCAAAGATCATCCAGGACTATCGATCGATCATCCTGTACGATCAATTCAAAATCACATGTATAAGCCTGGACAATCTGGTTCCTCTGGATGATTAGTATATAAAATTTGTTCATATTGTCCCGTATGATTTTGCGATCATCCGGGATGATTAGTGTAAATCAGAAATTTTGTCTAGAAGACAGCTCTGGTCATCTAGGGGAACTAGTGCTGGACGATCTGAAAATGACTTGATCATCTGGGATGCTATGGGTATCGTCCTGCACGATTAGTTCAAAAATGATAAAATTATCCTCCACACAGTTCTGGATGTACAGGTCAGAAAATGCTGGATGATTTCAAAATAACTTGATCATCCAGGATGATATGTTCATCATCATCCTTTAAGATTCATTCAAAAATTACAATATCGTCCGACACACAGCTCTAGATGACGGTCAGGATTTTTAACATATCATCCCATATGATCTTGCTATCATCCAAGATGATACGATCGAATCAATTAAATCTTAATTACTTTCCTTAATCTTCAGACTAATTTAGGCATAATTGTAATGGATAATCCAGGTTGATACACATATCATCTGGGATGATCATACCAAATCTCTAAAAGTAAAAACTTACCTAACTTAATCTGGAAGCTGAGAATTTCTGATTTAAGCCTCTCATCCTTTACGATATGTGTATCATTCAGGATGATCGGCTTAATCAAATCAACTTAACATGATCGACCTAATTAGAGTTTCTATTTTCACTGGATCGTCCAAGACGATATGAATATCATCCAGGATGATATGAACAAAACTTGAAAATAGAGACTCTAACTCACTAAAAACTCTCCCCCTGAGTGTGTGTGTGTGTGCAAGGTTACTTAGCTAGGGGATCACTTACATTATATTTGACTCAAGAAAGGGAAAAATTACATCTTAGACACACACAGACCCGTTCTTGAGTTGGCTTGGATTGCATTTGATCTTTTGTACCTAAAATATTAGTTGACCAAAAACCAGAGAATAAAAATATTTGTTATCATCAAAATTGTAATCGCTAAATCCATATTTGCAGCACTTTTAAATCAATAGAAGCTGATTTTGCCTTTATAGATACAATACAGAGCTCATTGGGCCTAGAAAGCAAGCCTTTGGTAGCAGATTTTATCTTATTATGTGACAGCTTCCATTCTTTCTCTTTTGGCATGTGCAAAGGAGTGATATGCAGAATCTAATTTTGTAAGAGCAGTCAAGTAAGTTTGTTGCCTTGTTCGAGAGTCCCCAATAGTCTGTCTAGAGAATTTATCTCCATGAGTTGATAAAAGACCATCTCTAGATGATGCATATTTTGAGGGCATCGAATGAGTAGTCTGCAACTTTCTTCTCCTTAATAGATTATCATGGAATTCAAAAGGAATTCAAAAACACTTTGTTGATGAACTGCCAGTGCCGACAATATTTGAGCAAGAAAAAGCCCATATCATAGCCCTTGCTAGTTGCCCTTTTGTTGAAATATAAGTTCTCTCATGAGTTTTTTTACACTTTAAATATCTAGCCATCGAGGAGATTGAAGACTACATCTTCTTTAACAACTTTCTCCTTCATATCTTCTTCCATGAGATAGACTTGTCATTTATCACCCTCACTTGAGATGGGTTTCACATTCATCATCTTTACTTGAGATGAATTTCTTATTCATTTCTTCTTATTTAGAATGAATTTCAATTGTTCTACAATAAAATTAAGGATCTACCAATCTTCCACCAGTAATATTTAGAATCTCAGGAATAGAATTCTTTGCAACAAAAGACAATTGGTGCAATGTAATTCTATCTCAGCTCTTAGTCATAAGTTATGGTCACTCATAAGTAGATTATTTTGCACACTACAAGTCCTTTACTCATGAGCGAGCTATCATATTCATTATAAGTCACTTGTTCAATCACTAATGCTTATTTGAATGTATTGAACCTTTGTTTGGCATTTATACTTCCAAGTTCATTATACATTTTAGAGTTCTAAGGTCTAATTCCCTACTAATTCATTTGAGTGCAGGTTCTTGTTAGTCATTTAATTCAAGTACTTTATTGATCACTTCATATTCAGATTCAAGTCCTTCAAGTTTCTTGCATCATTTTCAAACTTGAGTTTTTTGTTCAGTTATTCGAGCGCAAGTCCCCTACCATTCATTCTGTGCATTCGATTCAATGTCACTTAGTTTAAGTACAAATTCTTTTCAGTCTCATTTGATTTAAGTTCCAGTTCTCAAGCCTCCTATGAAGTTCATTGTGATTTACTTCAATTCAAATTCAATTATGTTTAGTTCATCGTCATTAGTTTAATGCCAAGTCTCCTTATTGTTGATTTGAGTCCAAGTTCATTCAATTTTAGGTATACTATCATTCAAATTGCAAGTCCAGGTCCCCAGTATTTGCTCTCAATTTTAGCTTCCTCACGACATCTCCCTCATTTAGGGGAAACTACAAGAGTCATAACTTTCCAGCCACGTCAAGAAAGAAGTGCACAATAGGTGTCGGGGGACACCATGGCCATAGTCTTCATCCCCAACCACGTAAAGAAAAGCGTGCATAGGTTTTTAGAAGCACATGTTTGAAAACATAGTAGTTTCCCCGATGGCACTGAGGCACGTACTGGTACTTATTTTTTAACCCCGTCGTACTAAGAAAACCACGTACAAGGCTCGCCCGCCACACCCTAAGCATCGCACCAAGTTCACTCCTACCACATTAAGAAAACGTGCATAGGGGGTCTCTCGTTGCGCTACAAACACCAAAAATACGACTTTAGGGGGATTATCCGCCTCGCCATGAGCACCGCAATGAACTTCCTCCTACCGTGCTAAGAAAAGCATACATGGGTGGTTGTTCAGTGTGGTGCAAGTGCTGCGGGAAAGGTTTTCTGGTTTAGAACTTCATACCTGCGAGGAGGGACGTCAGTGGAGTTGGCACACATATCAAGGCAAGCATTTCTCTTTTTTTCCTTTTTTTAAATTAATTATAATTAAAATGATTATTAATAAGTAATTATAATTAATAATAATTAATTAGAATTAAAAAGAATTAATTTTAATTAATTATGATTAATATATGATTAATTAATAATTGATTATAATTAAAAATTACTAATCATAATTAAACTTAATTAATTATTATTAAAATAATTTTAATTATAAGTTATTATGATTAAACAAAATTAATTATATTTAAATTTAACAAATTATAACTAATTTATAATAATAACAATTAATCATAATTAAAAATAATTAAGTATACTTAAATCTAATTAATTATAATTAATTAACAATTTTTAAGCAGGATTATAGTAGGATTTGTGTCGGATTTGAGCCGAATTTAGCCAAATTCTGTTAAACAGGGTAAACAGAGAGTTTAATTCTTTGTTTCAAGTGACTTGGCCGAAGAAGCACGCAAGGGAGATGGCTACCTTCGATCGACCAAGCTCCCATCTTTGTTTCCACTCAAAAATGTCGTAACTTTCGATCCGACAAGGAGGAATGATGCCTAAAGGGGTGGATTCGCCTATGGTGTGGAGGTCGGCTGGTCTAGGGTAGAGATTGGGAGGAGCAAAGGGAATCAAAAGGTTTGTGATGGGGAAGAATGAGTTCAGTTTGGCCTGGAGAGGGAAGATCAGTAGTTTGTGGATGTCGGAAGGCACTGAGCTTCAGCGGGAGATGGGGTTCAACCGGTTTGGTTTGTGGTAGTTGGAGTCGGGATTTGGCTTCGTAAGTAGTGATGGGAGTTCGGCGTCGGTTCGGCAGTTGCAATGAAGTCGACGGCATGAAGGAGGTCCGATGGCTTGTGATTTGCATAGGCGGAGGCTGATAGGATCTGGGACGGCGTCGGCTCGACAGTTGGAGGCGATGTGGGGTTGGGTAAGCTTCAGCTTAGAGGAAGAGTCAGAGCTTGGCAAGAGGAGGCCTGTGGGATTTTGAGCGTATAATGAGGCAAAGAAGGACAAGCTCGAAGGAGGAGAAGGGCCATTGGCTGGATTTCAGGTGTGTAAAGAGGCGAAGAAAAAAAAAAGCTTCGTTTCGGGTTGCTTTTAACTACGTAAATGAGAGCAGTTGAGAAGAATTTCTACATGCGAAAGATAGGACATGTCGTAAGTTCAGCGCCGTTTGCACGAAGAATGGGCAGGTATTGTAGCAAAGGCGAGATTTGAGTGAGATTTGGGCATGGGCAGTGACAGGTAATCATTTTAAACTATATTTTTTTTTATCTCTTTTCTTTTTTCTTTTGGTTGCTTGAGTAGAGGTCAACACCTATACGATACTCATGCACATGCACATGCAATAAAGAAACCTAAGAAAAACAAAAAAAATTTACTGCACAACCAATATAAACAATCAATCAAATTAAAGAATATAATGTCCAAATTCCATGTAGCAAGTGCCACTTAATACAACCAAGGGTCTACAGTAAGTAAAGGTAGCTAGGCTCCACAAACAATAACCTGAATTTTTAAACCTACGAATGACACAAGTCTTTTTTTTTTTACAAAGATAGACTGGTTTGTTTATTAGTCTTCAAGCCTTCTATCGCCAGTTATCTTATAGAAAGGCTTTCAAAAGAAACAAAAGTCATAGGTACCAAAGATGTTTCTTTGCTTTAGGTTCCTTTATCCTTTAACAAATAAACCAATTTTTTTAAGAATTTCATAACCCTTACTTGAATTACATTTTAAAATGAAAAATAAAACGACTCTAAACTATTTGTACGATTTGTATGAAAAAATAGTTTATAGAAAAAAACATCTCAAATCACATTACATTATCAATTGCTCATCTTAGAGAAACCTGTAAACTTGGCCACGCTTTTAATAATTAGGGAGCTAAGCAGCCCCATCTGGAATCTATGATTTTTATGGCCTGCAGACATGGCGTGGCATCAAAGCAGGTTAAAATTTAATGGAATATTAAAAGATAAGTGTATAACTATAAGCACATAAAGTTTTATGACCCTTATCCCCTCCAAAGCTGACTCAAAGGCCACCTTAACTGATTTTTTTTTTTGATTTCTGAGCCAATTAAGATAAATTCATGCACACATCACATACTCAACCGTCAAACCCAAGATCTCTTGATTTATAATCAAGGCTCCCAACCCAAGACCTCTTGAGCTGAGTCATGATGTTTATTTTGTAGAATCCTCATAAGAATTGGTCTTCTTATTATATCTATGAAATTGGAAAATTGGGAAAATTATATTTCAAAATAAACTGTCACACTCAATCTTTAGGAAAGATTCATTTTCACCTTAAAGGTCAACTACAAAAAAAAGCAACGGAAGGTGCTTAGATTAACAGCAAGAATGAAAAATAAGTTAGATTAACCACCAAAAGAGAATAATTCTCTTCATAGATTCCACAAAGAATCATTTCAGAGACCAAACAATTTTTCTTAATCAAGCATTTGGATTCTCTCTTATTATTATAATAATTATGTAAGGAAGGATTATCTATCATTATTATCTAATCTAATTTTGATTGTCAGAGCTAATATTATTAATTTTTTTTGCAATTATCTATAAATTTAACAATTAAATTTTGATCAAATCATGTAATTAACTAAAAGAGATATGATAAACATACTAATTGAAAAATGGATCAAATCACCTGTCTTAATCTCTCAAAACTCAACGTTTTCGGTTGTTAGGATGAGATTGAAGCCATTAAATATACTTTGAGATTAGTGTGATATTACTTATTTGTATATTACACTCATCTTAAAATATTTTCAAAAATTTTTAAACTCATGATCATTAAAATTTTGATTAGAACATCCTTACAGAATTATTTTTTTCCAACGTTAAAGCATATAGCAAATCAGGCTATTATATCTTCCAATGTGGCCGGCCTGGATAACAGTTGGTGGGACTTCTGGCTCCCTTTTATTATTAGAATTTTATCTCTTCAGATGTACGTGTACATTCTACGAAAGCTCATAGTGGAGGATAACCCAATTATATTGTAGTAGTTATCATTGTTATTTTGATTAGTTTTCTGTACGCCCCCCTTTCAATTTAGACTATGTCAATTATCACAGAATTTGTGTTAGCTTAGTGTTTCATTAGATATTTGTAGGAAGTCATTGAATTGGAAAATAAACAGTATATTGATACGGATAAGATTAGTGTCATCCTCATGGATAATGAGTTCATTGTCCGAGCATATTCAATCAGTGAATTGTAAAACTCATGACTGACATTTACTGGAATATAAATAATTGCACAAAAAAATTTGTTGAACACCAACCTTTTTTATTATCTTGGGAGTCATACATCTGTATATCAACATTCATCTTGGTCAGTTTGATTGAGTTAAGACAAAAGTATAAGGTTTTATTTGGGACAACTTTCTTGCTACTTTCTACACTATCTTTTTAGTACAATTTTTTTTTGAAAGCGGCGAAAAAGTAGTGACTAAAAGTTATCCCAAACAAAGACTAAATCGGAATCAACAAATTGTTGGTTAGGAATTAATAAGTTATGAAACAAAAAATAATGTTGCTCAGAGCTTCATGATGTGTAGAGCCGAATCTTGTCAACTTGTGTAGAGTAATCACTACCAAAACAATATGGTTTTCACAACATATTTTTAGACCTATCCCGGCGGTTATACCCGCTACTAAATTCTTTGCAGCGGTTTTCGAACCACTACACACCCGCTGTGTTTGCAATGCGCTGCAACGGCATTCCGCATCGGTTCAGGGAACGGTGGGGTAGGGTTTACGTGTTGCATATTTCAGCAGCGGTTTAAACCGCCACTATATATCTAGAAAGGTGGCGGTTATAACCGCATCAAATACAATAAAATTGAATAGATTCCCAGTATTGTGGTGGTTATAACTGCCACAAATTTGGAACAATGTGGCGGTTATAACCGCTACAATATATACGAATCACAGGATTGTGGCGGTTAAAACCGCCACAATTGCACAGATTTTTTTTTTAGATAACACAAAATCTGAATGTTCACCCTACATCTAACTAGATCAGTTGGTCAGCCATCAATGCCACACAAAACAAATCTGAGACATTCACAAATCTTCCTGCAAGCACTTTTTAAAGGAAAAAAATGTACAATATAGAGCTGAGCATCTTATAGTGTTCTTTTTCATAAAATAATTTGCCTAAACCACGCACCCTACCATTCCTCCCAAGCTTTTAAGCTCCATGAAATTCTAGCAATTATAGATCCTGCTACAAATAGGAGGCCAAAAACTCAAAAAACGAATAATAAAAAATGTTTATTAGCATATGAAACACATCAGGTGAATTTATCTCGATGGGAAGGAGCTTGATCCCTGAATCTTCAACAACAACAAGATTAATTTGCATAAAGAAACAAAGAACAAAGAAGCTCCCTAAAGTCTCGAAATTTGGCTTGCACGAAAATCAATTAGTTAATTTTCAAAAATGCAAAAAATAATTAGTAAATTACTCATATCAAATTTTAATTTTAGAGAAGATCAGCTTATGAGGAAGAACTCGAGAAACCTGATAATTCGAAAGGTAACCAAATAGTGGAGCAATACAATCCATAGAGAAGGGAACCCAAAAAATGGATGCGGACTTCACGATTGAGGTGTCCAACAAACCAAGTGGGAACGAGTAAAAGATAAAGAGTATTGGTGGTGAATAGCCATTGTAAAGACAAAACCAACAAGGTTGCAATAGAAAGCAAGTAAATCTTAAGATCTAGATGATATTTCAGATTCAAGTGAGGTATCTGAAATCTAAGGGTCAATTCTGAGTAGGCTGTGAACCCCAAATGAGTTGATCATAAATCAATATCATCCAATTCACAACAACAAGAGAATATTGATATGAACTTTGGAATAAATAGATTCCAACAAGCAAGTGTAATAACAAAAAAATGTAACTCATCTCCAAATGACAAGTCAAACTTAAGAAAAATTACTAGGAAACACTATGATTCATATATTACAAGAAAGGAAATGAGCACAAAATAACAACCTCTAGAGTTCAAAAGCAAAACAACATAAGTTCGACAATACATAAAATATCCATACAAGTAGAAGCATCACACTTAATACTACAGCTCATCAGCAGACTGTCAGGCATCAAATGAATTGTCATTGCCACCCTGAAAATAGTATGAAAATAATGAGATAATAATAATTAAGCAATTTACATTTAAATTACATAATTTTTTTTCATACCATTTCTGATCCTCCATAGGGTGGATGATTCATTTGAAATTCTTGCATGAACTGTCTCATCTCATCACGAAATGAGCTAAACTCTCTCATCTGATTATCACAAAATGATCTGAACTCCTCTCTAAGACTAGCAATCTGTCCAAAATTGCTAAATATACCACCACCTTCTTCAGTTTTGCTTTGAGGAAAGAATCTAGTTGGTGTGACACCAAACCCCTGGGTACAAACTCGACCTGACTGTTCAGGTCCCATAACTATAGCAAAGACTCTCTCATTAGCTTCAATATTGTCGTCTTCAGGTGTAAGCCCTTCTTCGGCAAGAAGCTTGCATGCCTACGTCTACAGTACAAATACATATAGTTAAATCTATTGAAGAACGATTTATTAAAAAAAATTGTAATAACTATATATATGTACCCATCGCTGCATAGCATCCTCAGATGACCAGGTACCATCTTTGTGCATCCTATTAATTTTCCATAATTGTAATCTGCCCTTGATAGACTACAAAAAAAATTATAATAATAATGTAAGTTTGGAAATAAAACATTTAGTACTAATAAATCAAACTTTAATTTTATACCGTTTCCTTCTGTCTTCGAACTGAACTCACACGACCCATTGTATGAGGACAAGTTTGTTTCTTCGCATTGGCAGAATTTTTCGAAGCCCTTTCCTGTGAGACAAGATAATGTTACATTCCAAATTTTTAAATAGTAATAAATATATAACAAAAATCTTAATTTCAATATTTACCTGGTCTTCTGGCTTTGACCATTGGTTAACAAGTTGACACCATTGCGTTTGGTCAACTCCAGCTGGAACTGTTTCCAAAATTTCCTCAATTGGCCTACTGTCCCAATGCTCAGCCTTTAAAGTAGTTTTATAATTACGCCATCTCACCCCAAGGGATTGAAGAATCCAATGGTGTATATGACCAGGAAACTCAAATTTAGACTGAATTGAAAATATGATTTGATTATTAATAATATAAAACTTAAAAAAATTTAAATTTACATTGAAATATATAATACCTCAACTTCAGCCAACATCTTTTTCTTGAAGGGCTCCATACCCTTATTTCTCCAATTAGGGAAAGCAATTGGAGCCAACATAGGATCTCTTGCGACAACACCAAGATATGATCCTAGCAAAATCGACTCAGGGATATTACAAGGGATGTTATTTTCATTTACCTCTATAAGAATTCGTATTCCTGGCGACATATTCTGTATATCAAAACATGTTGTTCTCCCCCTACGCCTGATAGGATTTCCTTGCTCATCTACATAATTCAAAATAAATGAACAAGCATGAATAAGCATGATAGGCCCTTGCTCATCTACACAATTTAATTAAAATAAAATGAATGTCATGAAAAGAAAATTATACCTATTAGCCATACCCCCTCTTCTAGGGACGGAGCTGTGCCACAAAATGAATGCCATGAAGTCTGTTGGCTCCCACTACACTCAATCTCCTCCTGTGAATCTGGGTGTACTGGAGTAGAAGGGGTGATTGATTCAATCTCCCTACTACTTTCACCTCTACTTGATCCTCCTCTACTAGATCCACCTCTACATATTGCCTTCTTTGCTCGTCTGAAAAGACTACCTCCTGTCATTTCCTGCAAACGAAAAAATCGAAAGTGTTTAGCATTAACAAAGAACAACATATAAAGAACAATTAATATATAAAGAACAATATAAAAAGAATAATATATTCAAGAGCAATATAATAAAGACTTACATTTATAACCAACATGAAGTTCCTAACATTTATGACATGTATGACTAAGCCTTGAGTAGTTCACAAGTGTATAACCAAATTCATCTTGTTTTATGCCCACTAAACTTGAATATGTTAGATTAATTAATTTGCAGGTTATGATAATAAAAAATGAGAAAAACAAAATAATATTACATTATATAGTCTTGTACGAAACATAAAACCTTCAAAATTTTAATATTGTGATGAAAGCCATCAACAAAATAATATTACATTATATTAAATACTTACATTTACAAGCATAAAGAAATATTACAATCAAATGCATCTCGTGGTTTAACTCTCACAACAAAATTCCAATTCTGATTTTTAACATCTTCAATGTAGAATACAGGCTCCACTTATGAAGAGAAAACAAAAGGATCATCTTGAATTTTCTGACCTGTATGAATAAGCCTTGAGAAGTTCACAAGTGTATAACCAAATTCATCTTGTTTTATGCCTGTTGTACTTGTGTTTGCCCAATCACATTTAAATAATATCACCTGAATATGTTAGAGTAATTAATTTCAATAATATCTTTAATTTTTCCTAATAGCTAAAATTCCCAATCTCCGTTGTGTTAACAACACCAAAATTCTGTGTTTTTTTTCCTTCATCTCATTCTTTTGTGTGAAAAATATAATTATTAATGAGAAGACACTTGTATCTATTTCCAATTTTGTTGGGGCCCTTAGCCAATGCTTTGATTTCTTCTGTGATTTCCAAATCATTGGAACTTGAAACCTAACAAGGAATAAAAAAATTAATTCACTATGTCAAATACTTTAATTTAATATCATTTATGAAGTTTAAGAAATATAAAATACGAAAACATACCGTGTCACGCAACCACTCGTGAAATCTTTCATTGATAAGTCTCTCTAAATCTGATATTGTTAGATGTGTATGCCCACGTCGCTTTCTCCTCTCTCTATCTTTGAAACATTGTCTATAGTATTCAAGATTATCACAATGTCGGAGGACATATCTATGTGCCTGAACAAATGAATTATCATCTAAGTTGAATGAAGTCACCTTTCCCAATGGAGTACCACCACTAGAAAATTTAAAAATAAATTGTTCATCAGCTATTGTTGCGACTTTATTCAAAAAATGAGACCCATCTAGATATTTGGAACAAAAAGTTATCCCTTCTTCAGCAATATAACCCTCAGTAATAGAACCTTCAGGATGTGCTTTGTTAGCTACATAGTCCTTTAATACTAAGAAAAATATGTAATAATAAAAATCATTGTGAATATTATGTAAATCTTAACAATAGTAGCATAAATTAATAATTACTATTGAAATACCTCTCAAACGGATACATCCATCTATACTGAACCGAACCACCTAATTTTACTTCCTCTGCCAAGTGAATAAGTAGATGAACCATGATCGTGAAGAAAGAGGGGAGTATTGATCTTTCCATTTTACACAGTGTTATCGTAATATTATTCTGTAGTATGTCCAACTCGTTCGGATCGATAACCTTGGCACAAATTGACTTCAAAAATTTTGAAATCTCCACAATAATATGTATAATTTCATCGGATGCAGAACATGACCTCAAAGCAATGGGTAGAATTTCTTCAATTAGCACATGACAATCATGGCTTTTTAGGCCCATAATCTTACATTCTGTAACATTAATACACCTTGAGATATTAGATGCATAACCTATGGGCATTTTCATATTTTTCAAAACTTGACAAAACATCAATTTCTCTTTTTTGTTCATTGTGAAGCAAGTTGGGGGCAATAAATAAGAACCATCTTCAAGAATTTGTGGATGCAGCTCACTTTTAATTCCAATATCAACTAAATCTTGTCGTGCTTGCAAGTTATCTTTAGATTTCTCAAGATCAAGTAAAGTGCCAATGAAATTATCACATACATTTTTTTCAATATGCATGACGTCAAGATTGTGTGGTAGTAAATTATACTCCCAATAAGGTAACTCAACGAAAATTGATTTTTTCTTCCAAATATGATGTTCATTCAATTCTACAGTACGTCCTCTTTTCATGTTTCTAGATTTGCCCAACGGAAACTGAACATTTTGTAATTTTTTTAAAATGTTACTACCAATATTCCTTGTAGGTGCTTTACGAATCTCTTCTGTATTGTCAAAGTACTATTTTTGTCGACGGAATATGTGATTCTCTGGTAGCCAACGACGATGACCCATATATGAGAATTTCTTTCCTCTATATAACCATAAAGACACTGTATTTTCAGCACAACAAGGACAAGAAAATCTGCTTTTAGTGCTCCAACCAGAAAGCATACCATAAGCCGAAAAATCATTGATCGTCCACATTAATGCAGCTCGTAACTTAAAAGATTGTCCAGATGTTGCATCATAGGATATCACTCCATTCCATAATTCAGACAACTCATTTATTAGCGGTTGGAGATAGACATCAATATTGTTTCCTGGATTCTTCTCACCTGGTATAATAGTAGACAGAATGAAAGACATTTGTTTCATTGTAATCCGAGGAGGCAAGTTGTAAGGAACCAAAAGTACGGGCCAAATGCTGTATGTACTACTCATAATCTTAAATGGATTAAAACCATCACTTGCTAAAGCGAGACGAACATTACGTGGATCTGAAGCAAAATTAGGATATCTAGAGTCAAAGGATTTCCAGGCTTCTCCATCAGCTGGATGTCATAACAACCCATCTATATTTCTCTGTTTGGCATGTCAAATCATCTCTTTAGCAGACTTTTTTGTTTTAAATAATCTTTGAAGCCGCGAAATTAATGGGAAGTATCGAACAATCTTAGAAGACTTCATTTGATTTTTCTTTCCTCTACCTATACTTCTTTTAGTACCTGCCCACCGTGAAGAATCGTAAATATGACAAACATCTTGATTAGATCTATCTTTCCAAAATAGACAACAATCATTTGGACATGCATCTATCTTTGTGTATCCAAGATCAAACACTTTCATTATCTTCTTTACTTCATATGTATTCTTAGGTAGCAATGAACCATCAGGGAAAGCTTGAATCAATAACTCAATCAATTGATCAAAAGATCTTGCAGACAAAGAGTGTAAGCACTTTAGACAAAATAAATGTAGGATGAAGGATAACTTGGTGAATGACTTACAGCTAGGGTATAATTCTGTTCCTGCTTCTAGCAATAAATCATCATATTTCATCGCACCATCATTTGTCAGATCTATGTTATTTTCATTATGTTCATCATTTAAATTGGCATTCCTTGAATAGAATGTATCTCTTAACAATCCTTCTATATCATTTGTTCTGGGCTGCTCACCTTGAGTTTGTACTTCAATAACATTACCAGTATCACTATATGTTTTTGATCTTGTAACTTCAACTACAAAATCATGTTCTTCTCCATGTCGATTCCAAACAATGTATCCAGGAAAAAATCCTTTGGAGAGTAAATGCAACTTGACACCTTTTACATAATGAAAATATCTGTTAATGCATAATTTGCATGGACATAGAATTTTTTGTGCTGAACTTTTACTTTGACTTGCAAATTCTAAAAAATTCTCAACACCTTCAATAAAATCAGTACTCCATTTCGGTTTTGATATCCAACTCTTATCCATCAAAATTGAGAAAATAATTTCCTAGCAGTTTCTGAGAAAAAAAAACCCAATTAGCTTATCTTAGCAAATTTTCCTACACATGCAATAGAAAATTCTCTTTGTATATATATCTCTAAGAAACATGTTTGTGCAACTTCATTGTTCAACATAAAGATAGCAATGAGAAAGAATAATAGACACATGCAAAAATATACTAATATACATATTTGCCACACATATTTTATCTAAAGATAGGAATTTTTCGGGTCGGGCACGATTTCGAGTCGTGTCAAATATTGACACCCCTAATCTCGAGCATATTTTATCTAATTTTTTACTCATAATCAATTTGAATACCAGATTGACAAAGATCTTGCTCATTATTAGACTCGAATCAAGATCAATCCGAGTCAAAAATTAACTCAATCTTCGAGCTAAATTCACATCCCCCTTAGTAAGATACATATTTAAAGTATGAGCTTTTCTTTTGTTTATTTTGCATGAGCGAAGTCTTGGACTTTATAATATTGTATAAGTTATTATAGTAATTAGAGTCAATACCATTAGTTATATTAAAAATAGTCTTATTTCAGATGTATCTTTCATAGCATCCATCTTATGAAATAAAAGTCATACCATTAGTCACCAGTTAAGTATATGACTTGTTCCTTGAGCTTTAAGAAATTGACTACTGCTCCATAATTACAATGAATATAACTATATACTATCCCTATCATTCTTCATTTCTACAAGCAAACATTTACAAATCCAAAAAAAAAAAAACCTTTCACAAATCCAGTTGAGTGCTAGCTTCGGTCATTGGAATATTTTAACTCCTAAAATCATACTTAATTTAATCAAAAGTATAATAACAATCCAAACTTTGAACAATTTTGTTTTGCATCATGATATTAAGTGGTTCTAAACTTTCTATAACTTTGACTAGTTTTTTCTTAATAAATGTGTCCAATTAAAACATCATCATGCCATTGAGAAAAGCACTAATACTTTACATATTAGCACTTTACGAGAAGAAGAATGAAAAGATGCACCTTAGTCCAACATCCATAATTTGATTAAATTATCAATAATTAGAATCAATGCATCCTTAATACGTTTCATATCAATTTCACTATTTTTTTCTCTTACTTTTTTCCCATTTTCTCCTACTTTTTCTATGATAAGCTTTCATTATGTATCTTTTTTTCCATGCTACAGGCAACTGATAGGCCTAGAAATTTGCTTTTATCAAAACACATGTGATGGCTCTTATTTTGGGATGTAAATCTACCTCTACCATGATGATTAATTTTATTTTATGGCTTGGTTTAGTTATCAACATTAAAAATAGAAGATGGAGTTGCATTTTACTCAAATCACTTAATGAATTCAGTGAGGATGAGGTTTTGGCATATTAAGTTTTATGTTGATCCATATAAACCAATAATAATTGTTACAACATCATTTTATCTTTCATGTAATTATAAAAGGAAATATAATGCATGAGCTCGTGATCAAAGCTGATATTCATAGAACTAAATTAAATTGTGACTGAGTTTACCTTATTGATGTGCTCAACTACATAGGCCTATTTAAGCATCCTAAAAATGAAGAACTTGCACATAAGATATAACATATTTATGGTAGAGGGTTCTCTGATATATTTGTTACAATGCCTTTATCACTCCTATTGTAGTCATTTAATTTAAAGTTCTGAAAGTGATTTTCATTTATAAGGATATCATTAATACTAAACTATTCATTAACTCTTGCACATCAAATCGATAAATGAAGTCTTGAATCCTTTCTAAGTCAAAGAAAACTTTCTTTAGAATCAAACATACCAAATACTTTCCTTTATGCTTATTCTATACTTTCTAAATTCAAAAACTCTTAACCCTAAATAATAATAAAAAAAAATTAATCTTTAAACTTTGGAAAGAACTTCATCAACCAATGAGATATGTTCACTTCTCATCAAAGCATGCTAGCTAGCTAACATTATGGTGCAATGAAACCTCTTCTTTGAAGAATATCACTACCAAAATTAAAAAACCCTAGGCTAGGGGACAAACCGATCGGGTGCAGGAAGAACTTGAGGAGTTGGAAGCCTTTGACGTCGATGACTGGACTGCCAGCTCGCTCTTTGACGCTGACGACGGAGGAGAAGGGGGCGGGCGCACGGAGCTAGGGATCGGAGGAGGAGAAGGGGGCTCAGGATCGAAATGGAGAAATGAATCGCGAGCGGCGAATGTCCGCCTAGGTTAAGACATTTAAAGTAGAATTTTTGCTATCGGTTATTACCGCTGCTATAACCAGGTATTGCCAATGGTTTTCAAACCGCCAATAAGAAGTGCTGCGAAAGAGCTCATTTTTTGGTAGTGAATCACTTAGCTACCTAAAGCTTTTTGATAAAAGAACTTCTCAATCTATAATTTGCACAAAGTTATTGAGTAGTTGATTTCTATCAGCCAAATACATCCACTAGATAATTAACTTCATCAATTTTATTTATGTAGTTTTCTTATAGTTTATCATGTGGCTAGTCCTGTAATACAAACCATAACCCTCACCTATAAATAATGGGCCAAAGCGCCAGCACAGCTATGAAGAAAGTCAATACTTTGAACCGAATTACTATTATGGTTAAATCTATCAAACTATTTTTGCTTTATCTTTTAACTTTGTCTGACCTATAATATATCTAAGGGATCAATCATGTCATTTTTTGTAAATTATGAAGAATGAAAGAGAATTACAAACAAAACCCTTTGGTTCAATAAATAACTATAGTAAAGTCTTTGAATTCTTCAAGGATAATGTCGGATTCAACATTGTTGATGTTGATGTGAATGCGAAGATGGTTAGGATAACAGGGTTATAGGGCATCCCATGTAAAGGTCATCACAAAGTAAACACCTTTTTTACTATGCTACTTCCTAGCAATTCCACCACATAGAGAATCTACTTATTAAAATGATCTTAAAAAATCGATGAACAATCTTCATCGGTTGCTCAAGTTATTTAGTCTCCCCATCACTATAGAAAAAACTTAAATTTTCAGTGGAATAGAAAAGGATAGAATTTCCTAACACAAAATAGGTTGAAGTTTCATCAGAATTTATATGGGAATTGCTGGTGAAAATTCCACTAGTCTTTCCAGCGGATAACTCCACAAAAAAAAAAAACCATCTCAAAAAATTCTGCGCAAAATTTCTGCTGAAAATCCACCAATAGAGCCAATTTATATGAAACATTCCCAAAAACTACATTTTCATGCTCTCTCCCCTGTCTAATGTCTTTGCTGGTTCAAAGCAATTTTTGCACCGATTTCTCCATTTCTTTTTGGATATAAGTTAAGTCTTCATCTTTCAATCAATTTAAAATTTTATATGTTAGATTTTTTTCAAAAATGATTTGAAGTTTTCGGGTTTATGTTCCTTTATTCTTTGCAAATTTCCTTATATTTGAGTTTTTTCCATGTAATTTACTTTCCTTAAAATTATACTATTGATTTCTAAATATTGGGCTCATGATTTTAGTTTTAAGATCGAGCTTTAACATATTCCTTTTATCTGTTACCTAGTTTCAAAGGTTATGGAAAAAAGCTATTAAATTTTGTGTAAAATAGAAAATGGGTAAACAATACATTGCATACAGCTTATTAAAAAACATTCATCAGCATGTTTGCATTTTATATACAAAGTACAAAAACTATACATAAATTCATTAATTATTAATGAAAGTTCGATAAGGATGTTATGCCCTGATGAACTAGTCCCGAGGCTAACCAAGAGGGGGGTGAATTGGTTATTTAAAAAATTGAGAGTAATAATGAAAATCTTCTCTATAATTTGCAGCGGAAATAAATAAAACGATCAAACGAAAAGATCAACCACAATTTCACCCAAGCAGTTAATCACAGAAAAATAAATGTGCAGAAAGTAATCAGAATGAACACACCGAATTTTATCGTGGTTCGGTCAACTTGACCTACGTCCACTCCCTAGAGCCTCCCCTCTGGGTATTGCACTAACTCAAAGTGTCTCTCCTTTTGCTCCCACGGCAAGGCGGAGAAGCCTGTACAAGAACCTCCTTTCCACCTACACGGTGAGGCAGAAAACCCAACCTCCTTTTGCTTCCTCCTGAAGCAAGTAGAGAACCTCAGACTCCTTTCACTTCCTCCTGAAGCGGGCAGAGAACCCCTGATCTTCTTGCGAATGATCCTCTCACAAAGAACACCAATACGACGAAAGATGACGAGCAGAGAAGACGACCCCGATCCTTTCTTGGAGAAACCTTCGTGAACCCCTCACGAACTCCCCCTCACAAGATCCTCTCTCTCTCTCCCAAACTCTCTCTCTCTCTAGGGTTTTTCTGGAAAGGAAAGTGGCAAAAGATATTTATTGTTGGAAGAAAAATATCTTTTATAGGAGGGCTCAAAATATGCCCTAAATCTCAACTGGTCGGCCTAGATCGTCTAGGATGATCTATATATCATCTTATTTGATCAGTTCAAAATCAGCTGTTCCAGCCTGGACGATCTGGCTCTTCTGGACGATCAGTGGAAAAAGTTGTTATGATCGTCCTGTACGATTCTGCGATCGTCCGAGATGATTAGTGTAAATTCAGGAATATCGTCCAGAAGATAGTTTGGGTCGTCCAGAGCAAATTATGCTGGACGACCAAAAAATGACTTGATCATCCAGGACGATACGCGTATCGTCCGGTATAATTAGTTTAAAAAGTGCCAAAATCGTCCTGAGCACAGTTCTGGACGTACAACTAAAACACACTAGACGAACATGATCGTCCAGGATGATCCTGTCATCATCCAGGATGATATGATCGTATCAACAGATTAATTTAGGCATGATTATACTGGATCGTCCAAGATGATACTCGTATCATCCGGGACGATCAGACCAAATATCTTAAAATAAAAACTTACCTAACTTGATATGGCGGGTGAGAATTTTTGATTTGAGCAAATCATCCAGGAGTATGTTGGGATCGTCCAAGACGATCTGCTTAATCAGACACACTTAACTTGGTCGCCCTAATTAGGGTTTTTATTTTTACATAATCGTCCAGGACGATGTGACTATCGTACAGGACGATCTGAATAAAAACTTAAATAGAAACTCTAATTCACTCAAGCTCTCCCCCTGAGTGTGTGTGTACAAGGTTACTTAGCTAGAAGATCAATTACATTATAATTGACTCAAGAAAAGAAATAAGTACACTTAGACGCACTTGGACCCAATCTTGAGTTGGCTTGAGTTGCTCTTAATCTTTTTTGCCTGAAACATGTTGGCCAAGAAAAACACAATAGAAACATGTTTGTCATCATCAAAACCAGATTTGTAACAATCTCCCCCTTTTTTATGATGGTAAATATTTGTGTAGTAGTTTGAAAAATAAAATAACTAGGTGATCGAAAAATAAATTTTTTCAATTTTCATTTAACAACCAGAGCAATACAGGAAACACAACTATAAAAACATTACAAGTACAGAAACTACTACAACTAACTCCCCCTTTTGACATCACAAAAAGGAGGAGGGTAAACAGAAACACTGAAACAACAGTACAAACAGAAAAAAAATAACTACAAAACATAACACTAAAACGGAGGCGGATCCTGATCGGAAGGAGGAGGTGGAGGTGGTGGGTTGAAGTAACTATGAATGGCTATAAAGTGGGCTCCAATCCAGGCAATGTCATGGTCATGCTGCTGTTGCTGCTGAGCAGTATAGTTAGTGAAGCGCTGCAGGTCCTCAGCGTGCCGCTGCTCGTGCACAGCAACATAGGAGTCGAATCTGGCCTCCCACTGATCAAAGCACTACACCAGATGGTCAAAAGGAGAAGAGATGCAAAGGGGATCAGGTGCATTGGGTGCAGCAGGAATAGGAATAGCCTCTTCCTCTTCCTCCTCAACATCCGGGGCAGGCTCCGGATGTAGTCGAGTGCTGTATAGGACGTGGAATGAATTGTTTGTGAAGAAAGAAGGAGGGACATTAGGAGGGACTGGATACTGCAGGTCATATTTGGTTTCTAAGGCATATACAATGATATGACCTAAAGCTAGATTTGGGTGACGCCTATGATCCGGATCCCTAATAGTGGTGTGGTACTCGATGTATCGGATAATAAGGTTAGTGGCATTAAACTCTCCCTGTGGGCCAAGATGTAGTATGTGGTCAAGGATAGTAACGGGGTGATGTGAATTCGATCCCCCACCTTTGGAATGATGGAGGAACGAAGGACGTGCTGAACGGTCCGTGCATCCTTAAGAAGTGAAGTGCAAGCATTGTCATAGTAGGGTGCATTCGTATTACATAGGAAGTGATTGGTGACACTCCAATCATAGTCAGGGTCAGTTATAAGAGTGTGGAGTTTGTCGCCAGTGACAGAAAGTTGAAGAATGTTGTGAAAGTCTTGGGTAGTGAGTTCCAAGGGATGTTGATTGACATACGAGCGAAGAGTGGAATAATCAGCAGAAATGCACAAATTTGCAAAGAAAACTTGAAGAAGTTCAAGGATGAATGAAAAGGCTAGGGTAAGGATGAAGGTGAGGGAGGTGTGTGTGAAAAGATCAAGAATAGGATAAGTAAGGGTGCGGGGTTTACTATTTTTGAATGCGTGATCCCCACCTCATGATAGCACTCAAAGGCAGCCTAATCACCTGCATTGGGAAAGCGGGGATCAACATTCCCCTGCAAAGAACTCGCGCCCTTTTGTCTAGAATGTTTTTTGCCAGCCATGAGAAAGTAGAAGGGAGGGAGAGTGGAAGGAGAGGTGTGAAAAAACCTTAAGAAATCGGCTGTTTAAATAGAATTTAGCCTGATCGTCCTGTACGATCTCGGGATCGTCCAGGATGATATGGGCATTTATGACGGCCTGGACGATTGGTCAAAAAAGGTGGTCCAATCATCCAGAATGATTAGACATAAGCGATCGTCCTGAGGAGTCAGGCCAGACGACCGTTGACAAAATGTATTTTCCAGGACGATTTGGTGGATCGTCCGGGATGATGTGCAATAAGTGTGACAGACCGGTCGAATTCGAATCGTCCAGCTGCTGACATGTGGATCATCCAGAACGATGAGGTGGATCGTCCAGGATGATGACCAATAATTGGGTCAATCTCAGCCGTTCGATTAGATAAAGAAAAGATGGATCATATCATCCAGGATGATATAGGTATCATCCGGGACGATCACCAATAATGGGTGTACTTAGTGGTAGGATCAGTGTGGGGATGATTTGAATGGATCGTCCAGGTTGATTTATGGATCATCTAGGATGAAGAAGAATATCAAAGACGATGTGGGGATCGCCTAAGATGATTTGAAGAAAATAGGAAAAGGATGGAGGATGGAAATGAACGATCAGGATCGCAAAAACACAAACAGTAAAATGAAAAAACAAAACCAAATGAAATAAAATGTGAAACGAGAACACAAAAGCAACAATTTTTTTTTTTGATCAAGCTGCTCCAGTAAATCAGAATTTTTTCCTTAATTTTAGATCCAAAAACCAATAAAAAGATGATTGACAGCACTGAAATCCAAAAAAAGTTGGAAAAATCCACTTTCGTAACTCCCACCTCGGGCACCTTATAGATGCAAATCTCTTTCAAAGTAAAAATCCAATTCAGAAGAAAAGAAATTAGATTTCAAAAGAGATCATTTCAAGCCTCATTCCAGAAAAATATCTGATATAATAGTATTACAAAGTAATAAACCAGAAATCAAGATTTTCAAACTCAAGCTTCTAAAAATATTAAGTGACGCACGAATTTTTTTAAGGCATTTAAGGATTTGAAGGGGAAGAAAGCTTGGTTTGGGCTCATTTTGTACCTCTTTTTCAATTTATTTGGCGCTTTGCGCATCTTTTGATTTTTGATACACTCTGTGTATCTTTTAGTTGGCGACATTTCGCATCTTTTCAGCTTTGAGCTCATTTTGTACCTCTTTTTTAATTTATTTGGCGCACTGCGCATCTTTTGTAAGCTTTCTTCTTTTCATAATCCTTAAAAAGTCTCAGCTGTGAAATTATCTTCCAGATATAGGAGACGACTCTCCACAATAAGGAAGAGTAATTCACAAAATAAAAGCCATACGTCATATGATAAATGCAATCACTTGGTTTAGAAAATCATAATAATGACTCAAGACTTTGAAAATACTATTCATATGAGGTAGATTACTATAGGAAGATAAAATAAATCTCTATTCCAAAAACTAATGTTTTAACTTTGAAGAAAATTTTTATCCAAAAGAAACCATACACCAGTAAAGGAGTTAGAGGAAGAGAAATAATAATCAATGTTTCTTCCCTTTAACAGATTCAGTGGAATCAATCACTGCTTACCAGCTTCAAAATAAAAACAAGGTAAAACTCTCAGTTAGAAACCCAGTATATCAGAAGTAGCGAGCGGTGATCGGATTTTGAAAAGCATAAAATAGTAAATAACAGAGATGAACCAGTAAATAATAATAGGTAGACAATTACATCAAAAGAAATACTTAAATCAAACTAACACCAAAGTTAAAATAGAAATCAGTAGAATAAAAATAACAGAAAATAAATAATCAAATCAAACCAGAGAAATTAGAAATTAGCAATCATCAGAATCAAGCATTTATATCAATCACTCCTAATCTGGTCCTCAAAATGCTGAATGAGTCAAAGGCCAGTGATTTAGTGAATATGTCAGCCAGCTAATTTTCAGTTACTACATGATGTAGCTCAATATCTCCTTTCATAACATGGTCCCTAATGAAGTGATGCCTTATATCAATGTGTTTGGTTCTAAAATGTTGGATTGGATTCTTAGAAATGCATATGGCATAAGTATTATCATATAGAACAGACATTGTGCCCACAGGTAATCCTAAATCCAAGACTTGTTGCTTCAACCAAAGAACTTTTGCCACAGAACTCCCTAAGGCAATGTACTCAGCTTCAGTAGTGGAAAGTGCAACTGAGTTCTATTTTCTATTGGACTAGGAGACTGAAGACTGTCCTATGAATTGACAAGTTCTAGAAGTGCTTTTTCTATCCACCCTACACCCTGCAAAGTTAGAATCAGAATATCCAATAATCTCAAAAGAGGTGCTGTGCTTAGGGTACCAGATTCTTAGGTTTTGGGTCCCTAAAAGATATCTTAGAATTCTCTTAACAGCAGTCAGGTGGGACTCTTTGGGATCAGCCTGAAACCTAGCACAAAGACAGAGACTAAACATGGTATCAGGTCGGCTAGCAGTCAGGTAAAGCAGTGATCCAATTATTCCTCTATACTTCTTCTGATCAACTGATTTCCCACTTGAATCCTTATCTAACTGAATAGAGGAGCTCATGGGAGTGTTGATTGGCTTGGCTTTGTCCATTTCATATTTCTTCAAAATGTCCTTAGTGTATTTAGATTGATTGAGAAAGGTTCCATCATCCATTTGCTTTATGTTAAACCCCAAAAAGTAGGACAATTCTCCCATCACACTCATCTCAAACTCTTTACTCATTATTTTAGAAAACTCATCACATAAATATTTATCAGAAGATCCAAAAATTATATCATCAATATAGATCTGGACAATGAGTAAGTCATCCCCTATTCTCCTCAGAAAAAGGGTGGTGTCTATGCTCCCCTTAACAAACTTTCTTTCTAACAGGAATGTGCTAAGCCTCTCATACCAAGCTTTGGGTGCCTGTTTCAATCCCTATAAGGTCTTTTCTAAGTTGTAAACAAGATTTGGATATTGGGAACTCTCAAAACCTGGGGGTTGTTATACAAAAACATCCTCTTTTATTACCCCATTTAAAAGGCACTCTTGACATCCATTTGAAACATCTTAAATCCCTTATAATAGGCAAAGGCTAGTAGTACTCTAATGGCTTCAAATCTAGCTACAGGAGAAAAGGTCTCCTCAAAATCAATCCCTTCAATCTAATTATACCCCTTAGCCACCAATCTCGCCTTATTCCTAACCACCACACCAGAATCATTCATCTTATTCTTAAAGACCCACTTGGTTTCCACAATACTTTGATTTCTAGGTCTTTCTACTAACTCCCAAACATCATTCCTTACAAATTGATTCAATTCTTCTTGCATAGCTAAGATCCAAAACTCATCCGAAAGGGCTTGATTGATGTTGGTGGGTTCAGCCATTGAGATAAAGGAAGAGTGGTTTACTTCCTTCCTAAGTCCATGCCTAATCCAAACACCTTCAGAAGGGTCTCCTAAGATCAGTTCTTTAGGATAAATCGAAGAATATCTCCAATCTCTAGGTAGTGTGCTTTAAGGTTCTACCCTTTTCTCCATATTTGCATTTCCAACCCCTTGGGTAATCTCCTCTACCTCTTCTTCTTCCTCAACTCTAGTCACCTTAGGATCAGATTCATCAAACACCACATGAGTTGTCTATTCCACCACCAAAGTCCTCTTATGGAACACCCTAAAGGATTTCCCCACACTAGAATAGCCTAAGAACACTCCTTCATCAGATTTGGGGTCAAATTTTCCTAAGGATGATTTCCCGTTGTTCAGAATGAAAATCTTACAACCAAAGACATGGAGGTGAGACAGGTTTGGAGTTTGACCCTTAATAATCTCATAAGGTGTTTTGTTCAGATTTGATCTCACATTCACCCTATTCAGCACATAACAGGTAGTGTTTACCGCTTCAGCCCAAAAGTAGTTCAAAAGTGAATACTCAGTAAGCATGGCTCTAGCGGCTTCCACTAAGGTCTTGTTCTTCCTTTTAGCTACCCTATTCTGCTGAGGGGTCCTAGGAGCTGAAAAATTGTGACTAATCCCTTGCTCCTCACAAAAACTTCCAAACTTCACATTCTCAAACTCTCCACCATGATCACTATGAATAGTCCGGATCTCACAACCTAACTTTCTCTTAATCCAAGTGGAGAAGGACTTAAACTCATCAAATAACTAAGATTTATGTGACAAGAATTTAATCGAAGTGAACCTCGAGTAGTCATCTACAATCACAAAATCATAGACTCTCCCCCCTAAGCTGGCAGTGCTAATGGGTTCAAAGAGATCCATATGAAGGACTTCTAAAGGTCTAGAGGTGCTAATGTCCTTAACAGAGTGAAAGGAGGACTGGACTTGCTTCCCTAACTGACAGGCATCACACAGGTGGTCCTTAATGAACTTAAGCTTGGGCACACCTCTAACTAAGTCCTTTTGGGTGACTCTCCTAAGAGTTTTCATACTGGCATGACACAATCTCCTATGCCACAACCAAGACTCATCAGCAGCAGTTTTTAAGCAAATTGAATTTTCAGTTTTAATGCAACTTACATCCAGCTTGTAGACGTTGTTGATCCTTTGTCCCTGCAAAACAACTTTATCATTTAAGCTTAAAATGTAGCAAGTGGCCATGAATTTGATGATGTATCCTTTGTCGCAAAGTTGACTGATGCTCAGCAAGTTATGTTTCAGTCCATCTACAAGCAAAACATTGTCAATCATAAAATTCTTTGCATCTCCAGTCATGTGTCTAGAGCATTTATTATCTAGATACCAAATGCTCTCACGAGGTCTTATGTGAGAGCACACCTACAAAATCATCAAACGTTAGTTTTAAGAACCCAAACATGTTTGGGTTCCTTCTCATGAAAAGAAGAATACGATGCATGTGTGCTGTGCTATGAAACAGGAAGTTTGGGCCTCCACACCTAATGTGTACTATGGTGAACAGTGCAGGTGTGGGAGATGTGTCTTAACATGCCACAGGAAAAATATCTAATATCAGGAAAAGGGTTATCTAATCTGCATGAGTGATAGTGCCTCTTCCTAGGTTTATATGAAACATGCTTTGATGATTTTAAATCTGATTTTACAAAAGGTGGAGGTGCATAAAACTGTGCAAAAGTAGGAGGTGTTTGGTTTTTCTCAGAAGCACTGATTTTCACTTTCAAAAATTCATTTTCTTTATTTAAACTTGTAATTTCAAATTTTAAAGCACCATTGCTACTCTCCACTTCACATGCCATGGTATCTAATTTTTTAAAAGCTCTCTCCAAATCAACATGAGTGGTTTTCAATGAATCATGCACAATAACTAAATCAGAATTTTTTTTGTTCAATTCATCAAACTCATCAAGTAAAGACATGTGATTGTTGTCAAGTGTGGAATGATCTTTAACTACAGAATCAAGCTCTTTTTGCAAAGTCAAATAATCCAATTTCAAGCTAGCATGGGTTTTCTTAAGCTTCCTATACGATGCATGAATTTTTTTAGATATTTCAAGTAATTGATCATAAGTAAGCTCACATATCTCTTCCTGGTCCGACTGATCAGGGTGATCATCAGCCATCAGACACAAATTTGTTTCCTCCTTTTCAGCTTCAATCTTAGAGGAGTTGGATGCAGAGTCTGCCCAGAATGCCTTTTGAATCCGCTTCTTATCCTTTCTGAACTTGTGTTTCTCCTCACCCTTCTCCTTTCTTGGATGACCTTTAAGTGTAGGACAATCAGCCTTAATGTGTCCAGGCTTCATGTATTCAAAACAGATAGTATCAGATGAACCCTTAAAATTTTTGTTGGACTTACCCTTGTTCCACTTCTGAAAGTTCTTGTGTTTCTTCCTTAGAAAGCTTTTGAATTGCCTTGTGATCAAGGCAATGCCATCGATATCAGACCGAGAAGAGCAAGAATCACTATCGTTGGCCTTCAGTGCCACTGTTTTCTCCTTCTTCTTCTCACCTGCATCAAGCTATCTTTGGTTCACCCCTTGCTCGTAAGCAATGAGTGATCCAAGTAAGCTATCAATAGAGTAAGTATTCAAATCTTTAGATTCACTGATAGCAGTTATCTTAACATCATATGAAGAAGGCAAACATCTAAGTATTTTGTTCACTCTTTCGTAGTTTGTAAATTCTCTACCTAAGGAATGTAAAGAAGTGACGATTTGAGTGAATCTAGTATACATTTTAGAAATGGTTTCAATAGGTTTCATGTGAAACAGTTCATAGTCATGAAGCAAAATATTTAACCTAGACTGTTTAACCTCAGTTGTACCTTCATATGTGATGCACAATCTATCCCAGATTTCCTTACCAGTTGTACACGTAGAGACACGCATGTAATCTTCAGATTTTAAAGCACAGAAAAAATAATTCAAACATTTGGCATTCAATTGTCCTAAGTCACGAATATCAAAAGTCCAATCAGTAAAGGACAGTTCAGTTTTAACATTATTAACCATCCTAAAAGGTGGTTCGTATCCATCCTTAACTAGTATCCACATGCGATAATCAATTGATTATAGAAAAGTGGACATGCAAGTTTTCCAAAAATTAAAAGGTATGTTATCAAACAATGGCGGTCGTGTAATTAAATAACCTTTAGCAGTATTAAGATTACCAAAGTTAGCCATGGATCAAATTCAAAAGTTTTAAAATTTAAATTTTGAATCCCTCTCTGATACCACTTGAAAGTTCGATAGGGATGTTAAGCCCTGATGAACTAGTCCCGAGGCTAACCAAGAGGGGGGGGGGGGGGGTGAATTGGTTATTTAAAAATTTGAGAGAAACAATGAAAATCTTTTCTATAATTTACAGCAAAAATAAATAAAACGATCAAATGAAAAGATCAACCACAATTTCACCCAAGCAGTTAATCACAGCAAAACAAAAGTGCACAAAGTAATTAGAATGAACACACCAGATTTTTTAGTAGTTCGGTCAACTTGACCTACGTCCACTCCCCGGAGCCTCCCCTCCGGGTATTGCACTAACTCAAAGTGTCTCTCCTTTTGCTCCTACGGACAGACGGAGAAGCCTGTACAAGAACCTCCTTTCCACCGACACGGTGAGGCAGAGAACCCAACCTCCTTTTGCTTCCTCCTGAAGGAGGCAGAGAACCTCAGACTCCTTTCGCTTCCTCCTGAAGCGGGCAGAGAACCCCTGATCTTCTTGCGAACGATCCTCTCACAAAGAACACCAACACGACAAAAGACAACAAGTGGAGAAGATGACCCTGATCCTTGCTTGGAGCAACCTTCGTGAACCCCTCACGAACTCCCCCTCACAAGATCCTCTCTGTCTCTCCCAAAATCTCTCTCTCTCTCTAGGGTTTCTCTGGAAAGGAAAGTGGCAAAAGATATTTCTTGTTGGAAGAAAAATATCTTTTATAAGAGGGCTCAAAATTTGCCCTAAATCTCAACTGGTCGGCCTAGATCATCCAGGATGATCTATATATCATCTTGTACGATCAGTTTAAAATCAGTTGTTCCAGCCTGGACGATCTGGCTCTTCTGGATGATCAGTGGAAAAAGTTGTTCTGATCGTCCCGTATGATTCTGCGATTGTCCGGGATGATTAGAGTAAATTCAGGAATATCATCCAAAAGACAGTTCGGGTCATCCAGAGCAAATTATGCTGGACGACCAAAAAATGACTTGATCGTCCAGGATGATACGCGTATCGTTCGGTATGATTAGTTCAAAAAGTGCCAAAATTGTCCTGAGCACAGTTCAGGACGTACAACTGAAACAAACTAGGCGAACATGATCGTCCAGGATGATCCTGCGATCATCCAGGATGATCCTACGATCGTCCAGGATGATATGATCGTATCAATCAAATATTAATTATTTTTCTTAATTAATAGACTAATTTAGGCATGATTGTACTGGATCGCCCAGGACAATACTCGTATCGTCCGGGACGATCAGACCAAATATCTTAAAATAAAAACTTGCCTAACTTGATCTGGCGGCTGAGAATTTCTGATTTGATCCTATCATCTCGGACGATGTTGGGATCATCCAGGACGATCTACATAATCAGACACACTTAACTTGGTCGCCCTAATTAGGGTTTCTATTTTTACATGATCGTCTAGGACGATGTGACTATCGTCCAGGACGATCTAAACAAAAACTTGAACAGAAACTCTAATTCTCTCAAGCTCTCCCCCTGTGTGTGTGTGTGCAAGGTTACTTAGCTAGGGGATCAGTTACATTACAATTGACTCAAGAAAAAGAAAATAGTACACTTAGACACACTTGGACCCGATCTTGAGTTGGCTTGAGTTGCTCGTGATCTTTTGTGCCTGAAACGGGTTAGCCAAGCAAAACACAATAGAAATATATTTGTCATCATCAAAACCAGATTTGCAACACTTAACATATAAATCAAATAATTTTTTTTTTGCACAACTACAAAAACTATATATTAAGGAAATGGGGGATTAACTTAATTATTAGAAGAATAGTTTTCCAAATCTTCGATATAACATTTCCTCGATGAACAACCAAATTGTTATGATAATGAGATAAATAAAAGAATAAATATCTTGAATGTTATTAACTTGAAAAATTAATTCTGGTGATTCAAAAATTTTGCACATCAATACTACATTTCATTAGACTAGCTTCCTTAAAAAAAATTACAAAAAGAGAAGTTTAGCTTAGTATCACTCAAAATGTTATAGTCCTTCCTCTTGGGCTTGACAACGAATGAAATGAGCCTCATGGCTTCCATTTCATTCATTGGCATCCATATGTTCCTTAAAATGATTATTATTGCTAAATACTATGAGAACATTCAATATATGATGATTAAAGTAGTGTTCCCATGAAGATTAAAGATTATGATATGAAAAGCTAAAAACTGATTGTTGACCTCATTTTTTAATGAGGTTGACAAAAATCATAATGTGCTTAGCTTAATTTCATAATATTCTCTTCCTTTGTGTAGGACCTTCCTCATAGGACACTCACAGGTGGATTTCTAATGAATTAATATTGGCTAGCCTTATGAACTCAAAACCTTACAATAACCCATACCATACAATAGACCTTAAGACATATAGATTAGGTTAGCCTAACTTGTGGCATACCATACCCATTGGGGTTTACCACACACTTTCGTATGCTAACATGAAACTTATTCAACCTTTTAGAAATCTATTAGGATTTCTACAGTTGAATCCACACTCAAAATGCAAAACCTAAACAAATCTCTTAGTGGCCCTTTGGATTTATAAGGACCACTATGGTCATGGTAACCCTACACTTGACTAGAAGCTACTCAAGGATCTTAGAATATTCCTCATTTAACTTAGGTAGGTGGTGGATTGTATTAGGATGACTTTTGGTCAACCTTAGTTTAATTATAAAAAACCTCAAAATCCTAAGAATGACCTATATATATCTTATTACATCATTAATACACCTATTCTTGGTTCAACATATAAAGATCTAGACCCTAGAACTCATCCTAAGAGATTTTTTGCTTTCTCTTGGACTTACCACATGGGTAAAAAAGTCTTGGACAATCCATTTTACCCTTAATAAAGGTTAGTTTGACCAATATCTCTTTTTATTCCTTAAATTATCCAATTTTTATTCAAACTCACCAAAATAAATCTAGTGGTCATAGCTCGAGTTTAGATGGTCCTAGCCCATTTCTGAAACATTAAGCCCTTATTTTACCATTATCAAACCTGCTTGACCATGGTCAAATCTTATTTGGTGATGGAGCTCAATTGAATTATCATGGGTTCATATGATCTAAACTTAATCCAATCAAAACCAAAATTCCCTAAGGCATTGCTCTAGACCTCATAAGAGCTTAGTAAGCTATGCAATCCATCTTTACCTATGTAGGATAGCCAAATGTATGATCCCATGTGATGCCCTATGATCTAACAAAAAGATTGATCTACCTAAAGCTATGGTTTATTCTCCAACATTAGTAGCAATATCTAGTGCTACTAAAATTCCAAATCATAAAAGCAATTTAAACAAATTTCATTTCATCAAAATATAATTTTATTAATTAAGATAATGGGAATCTAATCTTCAAAATAACAAAATTGGATCACAAAATTGTCCCTTTCTATTCTAAACCCAAAGATCCTACATTCATGCCTTATCTACTCCACACGACCATTTCCTTTTTCGAAAATATTAGAAAGAACGAAATGAGCAAAACTAGCTCAGTAGACTTCTGAATGTGACCCGTCACATATATCAGATTAAATGATGAAATTACAATGTAGTAAAAGGAAATAGAGAATCATCAAAGTATTAGTGCAATAATAAAATAGTAAAATAAAACTTCCAGGGTTCCAAAATGTACTTGACATTTTCACTTACTTGCAAAGCCACTTTCTTAAATCTTTCTAGATACTTCGCTGAGTACTTTCCATAAGAGATTTACTTACACATAACTTTTATATTTCATCAAAATTTCATATAGAGTTTCAAAGGTTTTCAAAATTCATTTTAAAATATTACTTAAACTTATTTCATTAATAAGGATGCAATGCAATGATTAAAAATGCACATGTCTCAATGCCTACTCATAACTCCACTTCCACTTAAATCTCCCTTTGACCTCCCACACTCACCTATAGCGAGTGGTGCTAGAATCAAAATAGAATATTTTTACATAACCTCCCACATTGTATTTCAACAAGCAGGGTTGGAATCTTTCTCAAATCTAGACTAAATAGATAAGGCCAAAACATAACATATAAGGCCCTCGTCACATATCAAAGAGTGTACTTTTTCACATATTGGAAAATCCCCAATGTCAAGCTATGAACAATATAAATGTCATTACAATAGTAACCTAATTGTATTTTTTAATGCAATGCTTCTATAATGAATAACAAGCAAATAAAAGCCACGTTACTTATAAAATATAATGCACCCAAAATTTCTCCTAATTAATTTTTAGCTTTAGAGGGGCATTCACATGAGCATTTTAAGGCCTTTATATAACTAATTCAATTTCCATAAAAATCTCAATAAAATCATATACATAAAATTTGGCATATAAAAAATCAACTAATTAAAATTTGATTTCTTATAGTCAAAATATTTAGAGCAAAGCTTGCAACAAAATATCAAAGTTATACTATAAGAACTTCACAAAACCTAGGTAAAACATATTTTAATCTATAAATTTTATAAAATAAAGAAAATTGGGATTAGAGATAGGGATTCAGAACTCTACCATGTGCTCTATAATATCCCTAACTAGCCCTATGAACAAAATCTGAGCTTTATTTACAAAAATCTATCACTCTCTTTTTCTTTCTTCTTCTCTTCTAATCTCCTCCTTGACAAGCTGGTTGGATGAAATGAAAATGGCAATGGTTTTAGATATTTTATTATTCAAAAACTACTAACCTGATCTAACACCATGACGCTCACCTCCCTAGTGCTGCAAAACCCCCAAAGAAGCTTCTAGATTCTCCAAGAAGTTGTCCAGCTGAGGCCTGGTGCCACAACACACTATCAAAACTCATTTCTTCTCCATTTTGCTAAGAGCTTAATGCCGGCGCTGCGGTGTCCATCGAGCAAATTTTCCAACTTGCATTTTCACTTCTCCAACCCAACCCTTAGACACTTAAAGCCCTATTAAATATTCTAAGACTAATAATTACAAATTAAATCAAATTTTGATGAATATTTTGCTTAATTAATCTTAATTGCCTTAATTTAAGGATATTTAATATTACATCCCATGTCTATACCAATTATTCCACCTTGCTCAGTTGTTGCCAACTGTCCCAAATTAATTCTCACTATCTACTATTTCCTTAGTTGGCTAATCACCAGTGGTCCAATAAAAAATTCTAAGGTAGTTTATCTCTAATTGAAAGCATAATTATCCAAATGCCTTTGAATGTTCTAGGACACTTTGCAACCTATTGTTTGATTATCCATGACGATTGACCTATAATATATCAATCTCTAGTAAAAATTTGTAGTGAAAATTAAACACTTCACCATCTCCAAAGCTGTAGCTTTCGAACAAAATTAGCCTCCATTCCTAATTTTGGTTGTTACCCTAAGAAGCTTTAATTAGTTCTTCATGATGAAATTACTCTTGGCATTCCAACCACCCTAAAATCAAAATAGAATTAAGAAAATTTGTTCATATTTGGTAAAGCTCCAACAATAATCAAATCAATTAGGCATTCATTGGATTAACGTACACATCATTTTTCCTTTATTTTTAATTTCTCACATTATGATGTAAGCCCCAATCAAATATGAATTTAACCATAAGATGATCCCTCCATACCTCGTTGACCATTATTGTTGAATGAGCTTGAGAATATCAACAACAATCATTCTTGATCAAAGCCATTTTTATTAGTGGCCTCGATGTTTAGTTAGGGTAAGACACTACTAGTTCATTGTCAATTCTATTCAAATAGATGAATAATAATGATTATATTGTAGTTAAAACTTTATAATAGCCCTCTGATTATCCCATGTTTGATTAATGTTATTTGACCTAAGATTAGAAAGTTAAGATTAATCCCATGTGGAATTCAAGTCTTGCCTGTTCATAAAGTTTCTAACTAGATGCCACCACATGAAAAGTGCATGCCACATAAGCATTTGACTAAATTAGAAGAATTTTTAAAGATTTATTAAATCATAAATATTATTAAAATTAAAAAAACTATCACTATTTCATTTGAAATCAAAATTTAACAAATAAACCCCTTTGGAATTTAGAAAATTGAGGGAATCCACTGAACCTAAATTCAGATTGAATTAGCTCATTCTAAGTTAATTTATTTAAGGTTCAATCAATAGATTTAAACAAGCAAATTGCACCCTTAGTCATCTATGATTGTCATTAAACTCATTTGAAGTAATTTAAAGGTTTCTTGGACATCACTAATTTTTCCCCCAAGGGTTTGATGCATTGTTTAATTCTAGGTGAATTTTCAAAGCAAATATACCTAAATAAACTATAAATTAAATAAATCATAATTAATCTTAGAAAATCCTAAAATCTTCATATAAATCTTAAAGCTTTCCTCTAATCCCATACAAATAGGGAATATATTTGAAACCTAAATTTAATCATCTAACCTATTTAATAAATTACTAAAGAAATCAATGTAATTATTAATTTTTTTTTTCAAAAATTCAATTCTAGACCAAATGACTCCAAACTATACATATTGAACTTGATAGTGCTCAAATTCTCTGGTTTTAATTTTAAGGCTTTAGAAGTCACTATTTAGAAAGGTATCAAACCCTAACTGATGGTTAGGGTAGGAACTTAATGGACCTAAGATTTTATGAAATTCATTAATAATTTAAATAAACTTATAGAAATATAAAATAAGATGTCTTAAACCCTTATCAAATAGGTGAATTAGTGTAAAGTATGTTTTAATAATTTGAAGATAGGAGACAAGACTTCCTAATTTTGTAAGACTAATTTATTTTTAAAATAAGTAAATCATTAAATATTAAATACATCTCCATTTGAGATCTAATTCCAAAGATTTTTTCTCAAGGCATCATAGTCTTATTGTTTAAATTTAATAAACTTTCAAGTTCATTTCCAGAGTTAATATCTAAACCCTAATTGCATTATAATGAAAATCACTTAGGTCTCGCTAAACATATCCTTAAAGGATAATGTATAGTTCTCTAAACTCTTAATGAACTCTAAAATTAGTTTAAAAAAGTTAAAAATATTTTGAAAACATTAAACACATATCATCAAATTTTAAGATTCAAGAATTAAAAAAATTAATAAATTATTATAAATCATAAACAAATCCAAATGACTTCAAGTTTGAGTGACTTGTAAATTTAATTTCATAAAATTTTGACTTCATTTGGAGCTCGAAAGCGTAAGCCCTAATTCCTAGGTTAATAGCTTTTCCTAATTGGCCTAATTTTTAAAAAATACTAAATATACAAATAAATTATTAAAAATATAAATTACTTAGTCTATCAAAAGCATTTATGTTTGAGAATCCACCAGTAAGTAATATATTACTTAGTCTATGAAAAGCTTGTCATTATGCTAAATTGTCCCAATAATCATTAGCTTGACAAGCAAGGCTTAAATTCTATAAGGGCACAAAAATTTATGTTAAATTTAGGATTGTCCTAATCGTCAAACTCTCCATATTGGATTTAAAGGTACATTCAACTAAATAAACTTTCAATTCAAATGCTAGTCAAAAGTTTGATTAATCCATTTTACACAATCCTTTAAGCATTGATAGATAATATAAATGAGTAGTTTATGCAATGATTTAAAATGTGAAAGGGGTAAAAATACTATTCATTGAATTTTCTAGTTCTACTATTTAAGACTAAGTTGAGTTTTCAAAACTAATTTACATTAATTAAAGCTCAAAGTGACACCCTTTAAAAATTATATAGTAAGTCTATTCTTTTGGCCCCAACCTTAGTAGTCTTATTTCACAAGAAGAGTTCTCACCCAAAAAGCACATTGGAGAACCTTTTCACTTTTTCTTTGATAAGTGAACCTTGCATTGAATGCAAAATAACATGCTTGAACTTAGTGTACAAATTGAATATGCAGGATTATTATCTAATGTTTTCTTATGTGTCCACTTAAATCATGAATGACAATTTTGACCATCAAATGTTTATTAAAATTAGTCAAATAAAACTGAAAATATATAAAAGTGAGTTTCTGGATAAGCAAATTTTTAACAAACTAGAGTTGCCCTCCTACCAATAGCAAACCCTTTGATCTAAAAGTAAGTCTAAAATTAAAGTTTCACATCTACCATATTAAAGAAAAGAAAGGAAGCTTTCATCCAGATCATCTTATCCTTATTTCTTTCACGAGGCCAAAGATGAACTTCCAATTTGATTTTAAAATCCAAAATCGGCTATTATATCACAAAGCATACAAACATAAGTTTTGAGTTTATACGAAACTATAAGGTGTCAAAAATTTTGATTTTCCCTCAACTCTATGTAAAAGAGCATACATAAAGTCAAAAGATGATTTTTTAAAGGATCAAGTCAATTAGATACCTTATAACTCAACATGTGGGAATGTATATAGAACTTAAGTAGTAAAGCGGGTAAGAAAATTTAAGGTCTCTTAGTTCTATATAGGAGAGCATATACAAAACTTAAAGAGTGATCTTGCTTCAAATTTTTTAACATCAAAAGAGATCAGCTCAAGAGCAAGTCGATATGGTCTCACACTATGAATGATATTATAGAAGCCTTAATTAAACTTGAATGGAACTTATGAATTTTAATAATTTGAACCAAGTAAAAAAACTTAAATTAAATTGCTAAATGGATTAAAAGTGAAATTTATTTTAATCTTTTTATAAAAGTGATTGAGAGAATAAAATCTCAGAAATATAACAGTAGGATTCTCCCTAATCCACATCTTGATCTTCTTCTTCTTCTTCTTCTTCTTCTTCTTCTTCTTCTTGTGACATTATTGGTGTTGCTACCAAGGGTCCTAATACTAAATACATTGCAAATAAGGGTGGTCTAGGTAAGAAATTTTGCTAACCACGGGAGTCCATCTCCTAGCTCTTAAACACTCCTACCAAAGTTGCCTTGAAGTCAGCAAAGTATTGTGAATCCTCGCTTAGGTATGATGGACTTACCTACTAAATTATTATATTTCTCCTTAGAAGCTGCAGTTATAAACCTATGATCATCATAAGAGGTTGAGCGAACACTTTTCCTGCAAACTAAAATTATTTGGGCCATTTCTAATAAGGGGAAAAAAATACAAATCCTAGGACAAGAATCTAAGAAAACTTTGGAACTTAGAAGGTAAATAATGTAGATGGAAAAAAAAAAAAAAACCCCTAGCCATATTTATAAACTTGCTAGCACTGTGATGCTTGCTTGAGTAGCACTGTAGTGCTAAGTCAAACTAGTTAACATTAGTACTACCAATATGGTGCTAGGGATAGATAACACTATGACACAAGTGATATGTAGTGTTATGACACTAACCTTGAGAATTAAAATCATAGGTTATTTTACCTTAAGATCGCTATGACATTTGACACGTTGTAGCACTATGTCGCTCGAAGCGATCGCAACCATGGCACTTCATCTAAACTATTAATGATTTGACCAAGCACTATGGTGTTGCATGGTTGGTGCATTAGTGCTCAGTCGGATAAATGACTGGAGAGCTCAATGTCACGGTGCTGCAATCCTCCTTAAGGTAATTTGGCAATACGATATTGGATCCTCTTGCATTATAATATGATTAACTTAAATAATTTATTTGATAACTGACAAGAAACTACAGCACTTTAGGGGGTAGAGCTATGACACAAGGTTGAATTTCTCAAATTATATTCCTACCTAATTTAAGGTTGCAACACACATAAAGATGCAGCAAAATCATATGTAACCAGTAGATCTTTTAATCTCAACAAATAACTCTAATCACACAACTCCTAATAGAAACAAAGGAGATCATTTGGGTTACCACCCAAATATTAGTAAGTTTATAGTCTTTAGCTAGACTATACTAAAATCTTATTCATGATGGACCAACTCTAAGAAACTTCTAAGGTGATCAACATCTCCTCCAAGATAAGGTTTCAATCTCTGTTAGTTGACAATAAAAATTTGGGTTGTGTTATGATCCTTAATATCAATAGCTTCATAAAGATACACCTTTATAATAGTGAATGGACCAATCACCTAGATTTTAATTTTTTAGGGAAAAATTTTAATATTTAATTATACATAATAACTTTTTTTCATGCTCAAATTCTTTCATAATTTGCTTACAATCATACCACTTCTTAATTTGCTCCTTATACATTTTAGCAATCTCGTAAGCCTCATTTCTAAGTTCTTCTAACTCATTTAACTATAGTAGTCTTCTCTCCATAGCATCCTTAAGATTGTAATTCAATTTTTTCACTACCAAAAATACCTTATGATAGGCATTTCTATAGATGAATTTATAGGGAGACATTTTAACATGTGTCTTCAATGAAGTCCTATAAGCACAATGTATGTCATCTAATTTCAAAATACAGTCCTTCCTATTTAGACACGTAACCTTTTTTTTAAGATTCTCTTATTCTCCATATTGCTTATTTCATCCTGACCACTAGTTTGACAATGATACATAGTAGCAACTCTATGTTTAATGCCATATTTTAAAATTAAATTCTCCACTCTCTTACAATAAAAATGACATCCCCAATCACTAATAATAACTCTAGGTATTCCAAATCTTGAAAATTTATTTTTCTTTAAAAAATTAATAAAAATTTGACCAACCATTATGGGGGTTGCTATTCCTTCTATCCACATGGAGACATAGTCAACTGCTCTCAAAATATATTGAATTTCATAATATTGTACAAAAGGTCCCATGAAGTTAAGTTCACAAATATAAAAAACCTCAACTTTTAATATAATATAAAGGGGTGTTTTATTTCTTCTAGTTTTGTTACCTACCCTTTAACACTGATTACATATTTTAACATATTCATTTACATTCTTAAATAGGGAAAGCTAATCCAAATTGAAGTAGTTCTAAATTCTCCAAAATGCTTTCCATACTCAGTTATGACATTGTAGGTGTCGCTAGTGTTCCATTGGGCTTAAAATTAGTTCTGGTTAACCCGTACACAAGCACAAGCACACCACAAAAGGTTATTGGTCCAAAATGGACCCATCACCTTAAAAATTCATTTTATAGCAATCCTAAGCATACCATGACCTATAAAAATTATTGGGGGTGTATAGATACTTAAAAATGTTTGACCAATATTTGAGTCCAGTTTGACCACTAGATCATAAGAAAACTGGATTTAAACATGTCCTAATTTCTTGCAATATAGAGATCAAAATAACTAAAAAAAATATTTAGAAAAAAGTAGGGCTCAAGCCTTTTCAATGAGTCCAAAAACATTCAATTTGGTGAAAATTAGATTTTTTGTTATTTTTGGATGTTCTAGACATTTAAATTGATTTTTAAAATTAATTTTGAATTAAAATGATGGTGGCTGACGTTGAGATAATGTGTGGCACACGTGGTGGGACAATGACGCACTGCATAAGCATTCGGATGCCATTTAAACACTTCAGCGTGTGATCCAGGCCATCAGATCCACATGGATCAAACACATATCTAGGATCACGCCACGTCACCCAGGCCAAAACATGCATAGTGCATGTTCAAACCCTAGTGGAGATATGCCATTCTAGACCATTCGATCGACTTAGATCGAAGAATCGGACGGTCTAGATTGATCGGGTTACATAGTTCATTTTGAACTAAAATTTCAAATGCCCATAACTTTCAAAATACTCAAAGTGATGTTTAAACTTTGAAACATAATTTATTGGTATCTTAACCCTTCAATGCCTGGAGTTCGGGGGCCTTATGCATTGGGGATTTAGAATAGTGTCAAAATGATGTTTAAACTTCAAATATAAATATCTTACCAATGAATGGATAGATTTGTAAGTTCGTGAGCTTATTTTGCTCCTAGAGAAGTCCTCTTTAACTTTGTAGAAGACCCAAGAGAAAATTTTGGTTGGATTGAAAGTTAATTTTGGATCTCCTCTTTCTCTCTCTATTTCTCTCTCTCTCTCTCTCTTCACCAATGGGGACTTCGGAGGCTATGGAATGGTAGGGAGAAGCTTTGGGGAGATTGAGGGATCTTTGGAGAAGCAAGAGGAGAAGGTTTGGGCTAGAGGAAGTTGAGAGAATGAGTTGAATTTGAATGAGGGGTTTTCATGCTTTTGCCCACTTTAAACCCTAATATTTTGTTTGGATGGTTGGGATTAACTTGGAGGATCCTTGGATGCTTACCATATATCCTAGGTGGTTAGGAGCCAGAGAGATTCAAATAAGTATATAAGTGGTTTGGGTTGGCTCTTATGAGTGGAGAAGACCACATTTTATACCTTTTGGCTAAACCATGGCTTAGGCTTGGTTTAGCAGCTACTTTAGGGAAGCTTTAGGGTAGATTTGAATAGATTTAAGTGGGTTTTGCTGGCTGATTTGGTGGGAAGTGGAAAATGGAAAGGATTTGACCATTTAACCATGTTCAGAGAGCTTTGTTGACTTATTGACAAGTTAACCAGTCAATGCTGACTGCGATAGGTCTTGGGAAGGTCTTGTATTATGTAGGAATATACTCCATGTGATTTGGGGCCAAGGGTTGGAGTTTGGATGAAGAATTGGCTATATACATTGGTTTGACCATTCCAAATGGGTTGACCAAGTCAAACCAATGGGGGTTTAACTCATGAAGGTGTTGGGCATGCTTAGAATATGCAATTGAATGATTTTAAGGGTTTAATTTGGTTTGATGATGTTTGGAACATTGAATTTGAATTTGGTCAAGTATATGGTTGATTTGGTCAAACATGGTTAACTTGGTCTTCCATGTCAAACCAAGTATTGGGATTAGGTATTTTTTAGCCAATGGAGGTGGAACCACGCAATGGTGAAGTCATTTGGTTTGAAATGTATGTTTGGACCGTTAAGGGGCCTTTTTGTCAACCACGGTTGACTTGATCAGCCAGATCAAACCAGGTCTTGGGATTTGATTCAATACACTCCAAATGAATTTTGGAATGCATTGAATAGATTTTATGGCTTAGTTTGATTGAGTTATGTCAAAGTTTATGAGAAGGTTTGCTTTTTCTTTAAGAATTCTGGGGTTTAGTGAGCCCATAGTCAACCATGGCAAACCAAAGTCCACTAAAAGTTTAGTTTTGTATTTACATGTGAGAGTGATCATAGACGTGTTCCAGATAAATCTTCATAAGATACATGATCCAGTAGTATGGGTTGTAAATATTTGAAGGTTTTGTAGCCGTTGAAAATCAATTTAGTTTTAGAAATTAAAGGGCTCAAATTATCTTCAAATTTGAAGGGTTAGCCCTAGAAACATGTCTAATCAATATACAACTGATGGATCATGAATCAGAGGTCATTTGGTTTAATTTTGAGGTGATTGAAAAATTGCCCAAAAAGGGTTATGGGATATAGGCTTTTGGCCTTGAGTCTGATTTGAGTTTTTAGATTTGGCTTTTATTTTTAGATAATTAATCTCATATAAAAATGAGGTCAATAGAGCACTGTAGTGCCATGCTTGGTGACGATGTGATTCCAAGATTTTTAAATTTTTAGAGTTTGAGGGACTGTTGCCCTCTTGGGTTTGGAGGACTGTGGTGTTAGGTCTAAAATTTATTTTTTTAAAAAAATATCTAAAGCCATTTCATCCAAACCCTCAAACCAAAACCATTCCCTCACCAATTTCTCTTATTTAGCCTACAGAGAAGATGAGAGAGAGGAAGGGAGAGGAGAGAGAAAGCCAACTCCATGTTAGTTTTATTCATCCCTCAAATTATGAAAAGTGCTTTAAGTATGATAGGCAACATGAATCCTATTTCAATTTTTAAATATTTTGATTATTTAAATTTTATCTCTCCTCTAATCGATAAAAATATAATATATCTTATTTTAGTATTGTTTTACTATATAACTTTTAAGATATGGTAGATATCATTATCCTTGATATTTTGGCTGGATTATATTGAAATTCCACTAGTTAGTTTTGCATGCATGTTATTTTATTTGAAATGAGTAATATAACACTTAGTATAAAATGACCAAGAGTCAGTATAGTGTACTTACACATTAAATAAATGACATGTATAAATTTATTATTCATTTACTCATCCATTTTTGGCATACAACAGGTGTACTGGTGAGTATAATGGTAGTTGCATTAGATGTATATGATATTTTTTATTATGATCTATATGATGTGAAATGTGTGTAAAAATAAGAAATGCTAATTGGAAATGATTGAATGATTTAGGTTGGTTAGAGACAAGTTACCCTTTACAGGAGGGTCGGTTGATAGGATTTCCTTTAAATAAGGCTTGTGGTACAATTCTAAGTGATATGAAAAAAAAGGTATAAGGAGATTGACAGGTATAATATGATATGCAGATGGGTAGAAAGTAATGACATCTTACATGACAGCCACTTGACCTATGATATGCTATATGAGATTAATTTTTGGCAATATGGCTGAAACGATTGAGACTAATTCCTATAAGGTTGGCTTATGAAAATAGATTAAAAATATACCACAATTAGCAAAATGTCCTAAATTTTTTACATATGCAAATGACATAAGCCTACATGATAAATTACATAAGTGATATGATATAATATAAATATGCACATGATACATGACATGATTGATATATGTATATGATAAGACTAATACAAAGGCATATAATACATATGAATTTTTTGACATACATGATACATTGCATTTATATTATACAGGATATGATTGACACATGTATATGATAAGACTGATACAAGGGTATACGATACAAATGAATTATAATATTCTACATGATACATTGCATTTACATGATATAATACTTGATATACAAGCCATAATTCTATATGATATGCATGGAACAAATTTAAAATACTTGCATGATATTATAGGGTACTGATACACATAAAATGGACTATAAATTAGCACGTACATAATCATGGCATACCCATTACATTATACCTTACATGAGTATAGGAATGATAGAACCTTTTTAATTCTTTATATGGTACTGATTACTTAATCTAAACTATATTGCTGTTAAAGATTTTATTTCTTATATGAAATAATACTACTTATATTGGTTGCTATATGGTCCTATAGTTCCATGTTTATACTGATCTGAATTGAATGGCTACAAACATATTATTTTCTAGTATCATGCATTGATTTCAGTTGTAAGTTCTAGTAACAAACTGAGCTGTTAGCTCACTCCATAATTTTTATATATTTTTAGAAAGAGGTGAGGTTCTATTGGAGAGAGAAAAAAAATGATTTTTTAGGTTCTATTTTATTTTATATATTTTGCTTTTATTCTTTTAGTGAGGAGTACAGAGAGATAGACTAATATAGTGTTTGACTTGCTGGCCATTATAAGTTAAATTTTGAAAAAATGAATATAAAAATATTTTAATGTATAAGATTCATAGTTAATTTCTTTAGACTTCTTTATGTTAATGAATTATTAGAATCTTAGGTAGATTAATTAAGAGATAAAATACATAACGCTTTTAAATTTAAGTCTTAGGAAATCACAAATTTGATATCAGAGAAATAGTTATTAGAAGAATTGGATAATAATCAAAGCTATAGGATTTCATTGAGATTGATAAAAATGGGTTGTGTAAAGATTTGTATTCTTTTCTTTCATAACATGCATATGTATGATTAAATTATAACATGATAGGAAAGAAAACTGTATTGAGTGCAACTGATCCATCTAAAGTACCAAATGAGCAAAGCAAAGTATCCCCAGTGAGTTCTAACAATATGATGCTATTTGCTAGTTTGATAGCATAGTTGATGTAATAACCTCAAATTTCATTTCTTCTAAATTTGTAAATTTTGGTCTATGAGAGCGCTGTAGCACCAGGATGGGTGGTGCCCCAATTTTGGGCTCTCAATTTTTTGGGGAATTAATTAGGCGTAGTAGTGCTAGTGTATTGGGCACTATGACATTAGGTCTAACACTTTATTTTTTTAATAAAAATATCTAAATCCATTTTATGAAAATCATCACTCCAACCATCCCTCCCCATTCCATCCTTGCTTGGCTAGGAGAGAGAGGAGATAAAAGGGGAGAAGAAAGAGAGACAGGAGAGAATGCTTGCTCCAAGTCATTTTCATCCATCATTTTAGTTGCAAAAACTATTTGATTGTGGTAGGTAACCCTGATCCTATTTCTGATTTTAATAATTTTAATTTCTTGATTCTTATCTCACTTAGAAGTGATTAAAATATATTATATCTAATTTTAATAAATTTTTATCTTATAACTTTTTATATGTGGTGGATATTGACATTACACACATTTTGACGGGTAAACATTAAAAGTTCATCAAGTTATTTTGCTTTTATATCATTTTAATTGAAATGAGTAGTATATTATTGATTATTAAATGATCAAGAGTCAATGCACTACATTTAAACAAAAAATACATGATATGTATACATTCATTGTTCATTCAAGTCAACATGCATTTTGAAATACTTCAAGCATAATAGTGAGTATAATGATAGTTGCATTGAGTGTATAATATTTGTTGTTATAGTTCATATGATGTGTAATGTGTAAAAATAATAAAGGTGTTGCAACTCAGGAATCAAGATTGAGATTTTTATTTTTGATGATAACAAAATATTATTGTTCTGATGATTTTATTATTTCTCCTAGCATATATTGGATATTTCTGTTTATTTTTGTGTGTACTAACATTTCAAGAAAATCATATGCTACTCCAGATTGCTGATGACTTCAAGATAGGGTAGAATAGGATTTCATATAATAGAGTTTGTATATCTCTATTTTTATTTTTTGAGTCTGAGCAAGTGTGATTGTAATTGGGTAACCGTGCATGCACACACACAGGGAGAGAGACAAATTTTAAATTAATTTTTTTAGACTAAATGTATTGATCGATATCTAATCATACTGTATGATTTGACTTAGTTTTCCTCCAGAATGCAGTAAATCAAATCATGGCTTGAATTATTTTAACTGTTCATACTATACGATGTCAAGTTTTACATACAACTAACAGAGTATAAAATTAGGTTCGTTCCAGATTATACCAAACAAACACATTTATTTTTTGAATTATTCGTATAGTATGTTCTATATTTGTACAGATGACTGATAGTGTACGAAACTAAGTTCATCCAAGTTCGTACCAAATAATACCCTACTTTTTTAAACTATTTGTACCGAACGATCCACAATCGTACAATACAAATTTAGGATGGTTCTCTTAAAAATTTTAGTTTTTGGATAGTTTTTCATGAGTTTTCTATACAAAGGGTCCTAAAAATTGTCTCAAAAATCCTTTGCTACGAATTTCCCTTGAGAGTGACCATTGAGAGTATATTTGGAAGAAATTTTGAGAGTGAAGAGTGAGAGATCTTGTGAAGGGGAGTTGTGGGAGATTCATAAGGTTGCCCAAAGTAGGCTCTCTTTATCTTCTTCAAGTTTCTGCCCAACTTCTTTGGAGGCTCTTGGGAGAGGATCTTCAATATTAGATATAGGTACTCTGTCTTCACCAAGAGGGTGAAAAAGGATGTGACGGTATGCTACCATCATTTGGAGAGTATAAAAGGCAATGGTTCTCTACCACACCGAGTTGATGGAAGAGAGTTTGTAAGGGCTTCTCCACTTTATTATGGGGGCAAAAGGAGAGTCACTATTGTTTAGTCCATTACTAGGAGAAGGAGTCTCCAGGGAGTGGATGTAGATCAAGTTAGATCAAACCACTATAAAATTTGGTGTTCTTCTATTGTTTTTAATATTTCTCACATTTTTATTTTCTATATTTAAAATTTTTGTGGTTGAAAAATCCTCTGTGATAATCATTTCTATAAATAATTGTATATTTCAGGATTAGTGATTTAATTTTCTTAAAGGTCTAAGAAAATTTTCAAAATCCTAAGAAAGTTTATTTTTTTTTTAAATAACTAATTCACCCCCCACCTTTTGGTTAGCCTTGGGACAATTCTATAAAGTCTAATAACCTACATGAACTTTTAAGCGGTGTCAAAGCCAATTTCAAAAAATAAGGTTTAGACTACTTTTTCTAAAATGATCATGGCTAATTTTGGAAATTGAAATACTGCTGAAGGATATTCGATATCATTCCTTTGTATTTTTGGAAAACTCCCATGTCTACTTTTCTGTAATCACTTAGCTATCACATATGGATATTAGTACAACAAGGTTATATTAGACCTACAAAAATTGTTGATGGCATTAGAATTGAAACACTATTTACTTAATGGACTTTAGAAGAAAGAGAATTAGCACACTTAAATATAAAATGTTTAAACAGTTTTTTCTATGCTTTGAAAGCTGAGGATTGTATGTGTGTTTTTTCTTGCAAAACTAGAAAAAAAATTTGGGATAGACTTTGCATACCTTATGAAGGAACAAATGAGGTAAAATAATCTTGGTTGAACATTTTATTGCATGATTATGAATTATTTCTCATGAAACCAAATGAGTCAATTTATGATATGTATACAAGGTTTACTCAGATTGTTACCTTATTACATGCTTTAGGTAGAGAACTTACAAATTCAAAAAAGTTAATAAAATTTTATGTTGTTTACCTACTGCTTATGATGCAAAGATAACTGCCATAACTGAGTCTAAAGATCTGAATGTATATTCTATTGACAATCTACTTGGATCACTTATTACATACTAGCAAGGAGTGAATCAAAGATATATTGATGCAGGTGACAAAAGGAAAGAGAGAAGTATAGCTTTGACAATTGACGATTCAGAGAGTGATCAATCAATGCCAGAGGAAGAAGAAGATATTGCACTTATGACTAAGCAATTCAAAAGTTTTCTTAAGAAAAAGCAATAATGACGTCAGCATTGGAACAAAAGTAAGTTCAATAATAATCCAAAAGTTCCTAATGAAGTCAATTGTTATGGATACAGAAAGTATGGACATATAAAGACTGAGTGCCCAAATCTCAAAGCTAATCCTAACAAGGAGAATGTTGAGGAGAAAACTAATGTTAGGAAGGGCAAGAAAAGAATGTAAAGAGCATTCTGGGCTTACTCAGCTTCAGACTCTTCAAAAATAGAAGTTGAAGAGAAGGTTATAAATTTGTGCTTAATTGTAGATAAACTTAATCATTCAGATCAAGAGGAGGAATGTGACATATCCTATGATGAATTATTTATGATTTCTAAGAAAATTCATAATGCATATAAGAAACATAAAAGATTGCATGCTAATCTTAGTATCAAGCATTTGAATTTATAAAAAGAGCATGAAAATCTTAGGAATGATCATGCAGACATAGATAGCAATCACATGGCTTTGGTAGATGAATTTGATGATTTGAATAAGAACCATGAACTATTAAAAATATCTTATATTGATCTTAAAAATGGTTTTAAAGAATTTATTGATGAATCTGATTGAAGGGAACATGATTTAAAAATTAAAAATTTGATTTTGGAAAGTGCAAACTCATATCTTTAGATCAAATTAAAAGCTTTTAAGGAAAATAAGCCAGCTCCCACACGTGAACTATTTCATAATCCTAACCAAAAGCATACAAGTTCAAAACCTAAGAAAATATATTATAACTCACATAGATTAGTAAATCATTTTTTTAGAGCTAAATATTTTTTATGTGGCATGTTGGGGCATATTTCCCACACTTGTACTATTCATAGTAGAACACATTTAGAGTGGATACCTAAGATGCATCATTCATAACATATCAAACATGCATCTGGATTATCATTATCATGAGGTGAACCTAAATTTTTTAAGGTTCACAAGTCTAATATTTGATAATTCTGTAGAAACGCTCTCGTACAAGCCCTCGTAAGAGCATTTGGTACATGGATAGCGGATGTTCAAAATATATGACTGGAGATGCAAATCAATTTATATCACTGGAGGCTAGGATTGGAGGCAAAGTGACACTTGGAGATAACACCACTAGGAGAGTGGTAGGTTTAGGTGTGATTAGTAATACGAAGAATTTTTTGATTGAAAATGTTTATTAGTAGAAGGGTAAAAATATAACTTGCTAAGTATTAGCCAGCTTTGTGATAAGGGTTTTAACATAAATTTTTTTCCTACAAACTGCATTATAAGCCAAAATGGAGTTGATGTGTTGCATGGAGATAGGGTAAACAATGTTTACATGTTTAATTTAAATTATGTTAAATCTTCTAATGTTTTTAGTCTAAAAAATATTGTTGATGAATCTTGGTTATGGCATAGAAGGCTTTGTCATGCAAGTATGAAAAATCTTAGGAAGATTACCCAAAAGGAATTGGTTAGAGGCATACTCAAATTAGACTTCACTAAGGATTACCTGTGTGATGCGTGTCAATTAGGAAAATAAGTCAAGTCCTCATTTCATTTAATTAAAGATCATAGAACTAACAAACTCTTAGAAGTCCTGCACATGGATCTCTTTGGACCTATTAGCACTGTAAGTCTAGAAGGAAAAGTTTTTGAATATGTAATTATTAATAATTATTTTAGTTTCACTTGGATTATATTCTAATCACATAAGAGTGAATCATCTGATGAGTTTAAAGATTTTTCTACTTGGATTCAGAGGAAGCTAGGTTGTGAAATTCATATAATTCATAGTGACCACGGTGGAGAATTTAAAAATAAAAAATTTGAAGTCTTTTGTAAAGAGCAAGGGATATATCACAACTTTCTAGCTCCTAGGACCTCTCAATAGAATGAGATTATTGAAAGAAAGAACAGAACTTTGGTACAAGCCTTTAGAGCCATGTTGGCTGAATATTCACTTCCTAAATATTTTTGTGCTGAAGTTATCAATACAGCCTATTATATTTTAAATAGGATGAATATTAGATCTAAGTTGAATATGACACCCTATAAACTTCTTAAGGGTAGGACACCCAACCTCTCACATCTACATGTCTTTGGATGTAAAGTGTTCATTCATAACAATGGAAAAACTCTTTCAATAAAATTTGATCCTAAAAATGATGATAGAATTCTTTTAGGATATTCAATTGTTGGCAAATCCTATAGAGTTTTTAATAAAAGGACATTAGTAGTAGAGAGATCGACTCTAGTACCTGCACCTAATCCTATTCCTGGACCTGAGTATCAATTCTACATAGATTTGATCCAGAGATTCGATCGCCTCGAGTCTCATATAGATCAATAAATTGATTATATTGAGACTCGTTTGGACCAATAGGACTATAGGTATAATGAAGATATGAGTTGGGTTAGAGGACAGTTTTATTCACTTAATACTCAAGTTACTATAATCAATAGCTACTTTACCTAGTTCAATCCTCCACAGCCTCCTCCAGATCAAGATCCTCCAGAGTTTTAGTTTAGTTGTTATTAATGTTTGTTTTGATAATATAATTTTTATGATGTTGCATTTAGATGCTTTTATTTTTGGTTAGTTGTATTTTCTTTTTGTTTGAGTTTCTATTATTTTTTTTTAAAGGGGTTTAATATAAATAAAAAAAATAAAAAAAGCGTAGTTGTTGTTGACTTATTTTATTTTTTAATTCTCAAAAATTGTCTATAAGCTACTATTGACTAATCTAAGAATGTTGATCTAAAGGATAAAAATTTTAATTTTGTTGCATTATAACATTATTTCCTTAGTAAAAAAATTTATTTACTCAAACTTTAAATCAAATTATAATTAGATTTAGATAAGGAGATCATCTTTATGTTTTAATAGACATTTATTTTATAGTTATAATTGTTGTAAAAAGGTGACTTATTTTCTTTTTATTTTCTTGTTCAATGTGTTAATTTTATTTTTTATCTATTAGGTTTTATTTTGTGGTTTAATATTCCTTATATGAGAAAGTTTTTCTTTTATTTGGAAGATAATCACACAAGCTAAAATTTGCTAATTTAGGTTGTGGGAAGAACAAAATGTCAAGAGATACACAAAGTATGTCAAATTTAAAAAGAGGCACAAAATTAGCCCAGCCTAAAAAGATGCGCAATGTTCACCAAATAAAGTTTAAAATCAAAAGATATGCAATTACGGTAACAAAAAATTTCTCAATTCTAGTTGATAAAGAGTCATAAATTGAGCCCACCATATATTTAGTTCTTTCCTCTATATCTCTAACTTTTAGAAAAATTCATGTATTAAACAATAATTTTAACTATTGAATGTGAAACTATTTAATTTTTATTCAATTATTTTTGTGATAATTATTTTATTTGATATTTTTGTTTTTTAGAACGAACATTGAATGTGGTCAACTATTCTTATCTTATTTATTTTTTGATTTTAAATATGAGTTTTATATATATATATATATATATATATATATCTTATATTTGCATCAGGAATTTAATGTTGTTCTTGCAAATTTTAAAATTCTTTTCCTTTTCGACTTTTAGATTTGTCCATAACATCTTACATATTCAGGAGATTTCTATATTACTTATTTTGTTTTTTTCTCCTCTTTTTGTTAATGTTAAAAGGGGGATGTAGTTTGTCTTTGTTTGAAGTCTTCTTTGTCTTGTGTTTGTGTTTTGTATTTGTGTTTTTATGTGTTTGGCTTGTGCATTTCTTGCTAGTTGTCGGTATCAAAGATTTTTATAAAATTCAAATAAAAAAAGGGAGGATGAAATTGTTTTTCCCTAGGATTGTTATTTTATCATTCATTGAGGGGAAGCTTAGGAGAAAATAACTTTAAATTATAATTCAAACAATAATTATTTTTGTCATCATAAAAAAGGGGGAGATTTTTGCAACTCAGGAATTAAGATTGAGATTATAACTTTTGATGATAATAAAATATTATTATTCTGATAAATTTATTATTTCTCCTAGCATATATTAGATATTTTTGTTTATTTTTATGTGTACTAACATTTTAGAAAAATCATATACTACTCCAAATTGTTGAAGACTTCAAGACAGGATAGAATAGGATTTCATGTAATAGAGTCTATATATCTCTATTTTATTTCTTGAGTCTAAGCAAGTGTGATTGTAATTGAGTAATTATGCACACACACATAGGGGGAGAGAGATAAAATTTAAATTATTTCTTTTAGACTAAACGTATTGTACGATATCTAATCGTAATGTATAATTTGACATAGTTTTCCTCTAGAGTGTAGTAAATCAATTCATGGTTTGAATTATTTTAACAATTTATACTGTATGATGTCAAGTCCTACAGACAACTAGCAGAGTATGAAATTAAGTTTGTTCTAGATTATACCGAATAAACACATTTATTTTTTGAATTATTCGTATAGTATGATTTGCATTCGTACAAATGTCTAACAGTGTACAAAACTAAGCTCATACCAAATGAAGCCCTAAATTTTTAAACTGTTAATTCTAGATGATCTACAATTGTATAGTACAAATATAGGACGGTTATTTTTAAAATTTTAGTTTTTCGATTATTTTTCATGTGTTTTTTATATAAAGGGTCCTAAAAATTGTCTCAATAATCCTTTGCTGCAAATTTCCCTTGAGAGTGATCATTGAGAGTATGTTTGGGAGAAGATTTGAGAGTGAAGAGTGAGAGATCTAGTGAAGGTGAGTTATGAGGGATTCACATGGTTGCCCAAAGTGAGGATCACTTTGTCTTCTTCAAGTTTTTGCCCAACTTCTTTCAAGGCTCTTGGGAGAAGATCTTCAACATTAGATCTAGGTACTCTACCTTCACCAAGAGGGTGAAAAAGGATGTGATGGTACGCTGCCATCACTTATAGAGTGTAAAAGGTGATGGTTCTCTGCTGCACCAGGTTGGTGGAAAAAAATTTGTAAAGGCTTCTCCACTTTGCCATGAAGGCAAAAAGAGGGTCACTATTGTTTAGTGCAATACCTGGAGAAGGAATCTCTAGGGAGTGGATGTAGATCAAGTTAGGTCAAACCACTATAAAATTTGGTGTTCTTCTATTATTTTTAATTTTTTCTGCATTTTTTATTTTTTGTATTTAAAATTTTTGTGGTTGAAAAATCCTATGTGATAATCATTTCTATAAATAATTGCATATTTTAAGATTAGTAATTTAATTTCCTAAAAGAGATTTTCGAAAATCCAAGAACATTTGTTTTTTTTAAAGAACAACTTCACCCCTCCCCCCCTCTTTTTGGTTAGCGTTGGGATAGTTCTATAAGGTCTACCAACTTACACGAACTTTCAAAAGGCTGGTTCAAAATGATTGAGTCATGTTAGATGGAGACATGTTGCCCTAAATAAGAGGGTGGACCAATGAGCTTTTCTTTAAAAATGATTTATGGTACAATCGTAAGTGATATGAATAGGTAGGCATAAGGAGACTGATATGATATGATATGATATACCAATGGGAAATAAGTGATGACTTTTTACATGAAAGCCACCTGATTTCTGATTGGTAATATGATATTTATTTATGGAAATATGACTAACATGATTGAGATTGAATCTTGTAGGGTTGACCTATAGGATTGGATACAAGAAAAACACTACAAGTAGTTGGATGTACAATCTTGCTTATTATTTATAAATGTTTATGATAGTAGTGTATATGATATATTATAAAAGTTACATGATATGATATCACATATAAATGATATATGACATGATTGATATAGGTACATGAAATGACTGATGAGATTGATACAGGGATACATGATACATATGAAATAAATGATATACATTATATATTATATATAATAAAAATACATGATATACATTTCACATGAAATTTATATTGTATTAAACATGCATACTTATGCATGTATATGACATTATAGTGACTCATATGATTAATAAGTTTGATGCGTGATACATTGTACTTGATTAGAATATAAAATATTTGCAATTAATAAATGTAGCATCACAAATATTTATTTAATAATATGCGTATATAATATATATATATATATATATATATATATATATATATATATATAATATTTGGTAACTGAAGGGTATGGGAGATAAAGAACAAAATTTATTGAATTACTTCTAATCACTGCCTATAAGATGTACAATATGCACTAATTATTATTACTAATATGATATGATACTGTTCATATTGAAGGCTATATATTCTTATAGTTATATGATTATATTTTTTTTGTGTTGCAATCTGCGAGCTCGAGCTCATGTTTTGATGATAATAAACATTATTGATCTTTATTTGGATACTTCTATTTTATTATTGTATATATTTTTCTATGTGTACAAACATTTTATGTACAGCATCACCAAGCCCCGCTAAAAGGATTTGGGCTTAAGACTAGGTGAAATAGGTTGATGTATACAAAAGTCTATACTTTTATTTTTTTCTTGGGTTTATGAATTGTCTTTAGTGTATATTAGCATAACAACCGTGCACACACTCATGGGGGGAAATAAAACATATGATATTAATTTTTCTGAAGATCATACTACATGATCTGGATCATGTATACAATCTGTTCATTTAGAAATTATTTACAACACATAAATTTAGATAAACTAATCGTATTGTATAATAGCAATCATATTAGATGATCAGTTTATATTCAAAAATCCCCAGCATCAAAAATAAGTATGCAATATTTTAAGATATGAAATTTATTCTATTCAAATAGTATGATGCTAATTATATCATATGATATTTAAAAATCTTGCTTAATTAACTCCCTAAGATTAAGCAATCAAATCATAAATTAAGTATGATTAGTGATCATACTATATAAAGTGAGGTTCATACTGTACGATTCGAGCATCAAACAGGATTATAATTAATTACCAAGCTTCGATCAAGACAAACTGATTATTCGATTGAACTAATCATTCTGTATAACCTTACGATCATATTGGATGATCAATTAAAAACCATTAAACTGATCATATAGGGAAAAACCCATCGCGCAGTACTTGAGGGAGTATTGAACTAATTATAATGTATGATCTTCAAATCGTACTATACGAATAAAGATGGATGAATTAAAAATTAGCATTTTTTAGCCTCGTATTTAAACATCTCTTAATTATTTATGAGAGACTTTGGCCAATTTTTGTGAGAGAACTTTCGATAAGTTAGGGTTTAAAGAGAGAGCTTTGTTCTTGAAGTGAGAAAGAGAGAGAGAGAGAGAGGTGAGGTATTGAGAGAGAAGTGCCTTATGCGGTTAAGGGAGTGTGTGAGAGGGGTTCTACAAATTGTTGCTCCATGAACATTCATCCTCTTCCTTCAAGAGTCATTATTTTTACTTGAGAGAAACTCTGAGAACAGGCTCGTAGCATCAAAGGATCCGACTACTCTACTGCACCAGGTTGGTGAAAGGGATTCAAGTACTCCATCGTACCAGGTTGGTGATAGGGATTTGGCTTCCTAGCCACACCGCGGAAGGGTGGAAGTGATTGTGTAAAGGCTTCTCCACCTTACTATGGGGGCTAAAGGAGATTCATTAATGATTTAGTGCAATACCCAGAGAGGAGGACTTTAGGGAGTGGACGTAGGTCAAGTTTTGACTGAACCAATATAAAATTTCTAGTGTGCTCCTTTTTTTTTCTTTTAGCACTATATTTTTTGCATTTTAAATTTCCTACATGTTCTATTCTTGTAAATCTGGGTTTATAACATTATCATTATTTTGGATTATATTTTTGCGAGCAAAATAAAAATCTAAAAATAAGAAATAAGATTAAAAGTAAAAAAAATAGTTTTTTTATTATTTCTTCCCCTTGAGAAAACTTGTTTTAAAAAATTATCATTATGAGTTTCTAGAAAAAGAATTTTTTTAAAAAAATATCAATTCACCCCCCGCTTGGTGCTTAAAGTTCGATGTGCTCCAAGAGCGGGGGGGGGGGGGGGTGGCGGGGTGGGTGAATTGGTATTTTTTTTTAAATAAAACCTAACAAGAGTTCTAGTCTTTTAATGGATTTTTCTTTTTCCTTTTTTTTTTGATTATTCAATTAGAAGATTTTACTAATTAAATGAGGAAGCTAAAGATACATTCACAATTACGATAGTGGTGAAATAATTTCAAATATTGCAATAAATAATTAAAATCAAAATTTTCACCAAGCAGTTAGCACAATAGGTAAATGCATAAAAAATTAAAATGTGAAAAATATAGAAAAAGTACAACATAAATATTTATAGTGGTTCGATCACTTAACCTATGTCCACTCCCCAGAGTCCTCCACTCTTGAGTATTACACTACTAAAAATTGACTCTCCTTCTGCTCCCACAGTAAGGTGTAGAAGCCATTACAAGACTCACTTTCACCTTCCCCGGTGTGGCGAAATACCAAACGCTATGTTATCCTCCTGATGACGGTAGAAGGCCTTCTCCTTTTTCTCCCTCCTAGAGAAGGCAGAGTACCTCGAGGACATTGACTTTGAAGCCTCTCTCACTAGAGAACCTTTACAAGACTCACTAAGGCCACAGGAGGAGCAAGCATGCGGCTTGCTCGGAGCAACCGTGTGATCCCCTCACGCTCAAGCTCACCTTCTCCTTCCTCTCACAAACCCTGGATCTTTTCAAAAGCTTCCTTTCAAGAGTTCCTTCCTCTGTCAATAATAGCCTCAACAACTTCTTACTGAATAATAAAATGTCCTTTTTAAATTAGGCTTTAAAAAACCATAATAAGTCTAATTTGATGATTTTGCTTGTACAGTATGATCCAATATCGTACAGTACGATCAGTTCAAAAATAGATCCATCCAGTACAAATGCAGACGAACAGTTCACAAAGTTTTATGGACATCGTACAGTATGATCTAGAGATCATACTGGACGATCATTTTATTTTCAACTGTTCATATGAGATAACCTATAGGACAAATGAATTTGTCTCTGTCCATCATCCCGAACTGTGCCCATCGTATAGTATAATTAGTTCATTTTAGATCATTATCCTATACGATGTAAAGATCATCCGGGATGATCAATATAAAAAATTAAGGTTTCATCTGGTACAATCTATGAGACGATCAAAATCATCTATGTTCATCGTACAATATAATTGAGATCATATAGTACGATCAAATGTAATTAAGAAACCATGATTTAATTGCCAGATTATGGGGGATAATTTTGGCAAGATTTTAAATGTTCGTACAGTACGATTAAAGCCATACAGTATGATTAGTTCAAAAATCAAATTTAAAATTCTTACCAAACTTATGCTGGTGGCTAGGGTTTTCAGGTTGAAACAAATCATATAGTGTAATCACTATCATATAGTATGATTAGTTTACAAAACTAATCATTCAGAATTAGCCGTTATGCCTGAGTTCAAGTATCATATCATACAGTACTATTTAAAATTATAAAGTATGAGTAGTTTTAATAAACAAATTATCATAAAACAACTCTTCCCCTGTGTGTGTATGCATGGTCACCCTTATTACATATATACTTTTATGGCAGACTCAATAAATAAAAAATTGAAGAAAGTATAAATACAAATTCTTGTACATCCTATTCTACCTAGTCTTGAGTCTCCAGCAGTCTTGAGTGGGGTGTATCTTACCTAAAATGTTAGTGCTCATAGACAAAAATAAATATTTATATTTTTCATGGAAGAACATATTAATTCAGTCAATATTATTTGTCATCATCAAAACCAAGTGCTAGAGATCCTGGATTGCAACAGGTGAGCCTTGGTCAGTTCAAGTGGCTTAACAACCCTTCCTTGAACTTTCAATTGGTATCAGATCGAGTTCTCTAGAGTTTTTTATTTAAAAATCTTAAGTAATCATAATACAATTAAGGGATACACAATTACTCATCCACCAATGTTTGATAATATGCCTTTTAAATTTTGAAAATTTTATGTCTACTTTCCTGTAATCTATTGACTATCACATATGGTGTATGATACAAGTAGGATAAATTGCTCCATCTCATAATGTCAATGACATTAATGAAGAATTTTTTTAATGAGTGGAGTTTTGAGGATTGAGATTATGCTCAACTCAATGCAAAATGCTTAAACTATTTTTTCTATGCTTTAACATCTGAGTACTTTATACATGGTTCTTCTTGTACAACTAGAAATGAAATTTAAGATAGATAACGTATCACTTATGAAGAAACCAACAAAACAAAACAATCCGGTTTGAACTTATTACTGAATGACTATGAACTCTTTCATATGAAATCTAGCAAAATAATAACTGACATGTACACTAGGTTTACTATGTTAGTAACCTCATTGCAGCACTAGGTGTAGAATTATTTAACTCTAAAAAGGTTAACAACATATCTTGTTGCTTACATGATAGCTTTGATGCTAAAGTCATCTCCATATCTAAATCTAAGGATTTAAATATTTACTATATTGATAATGTACTTTTCTCTCTAATGGCTTACGAGCAAAATGTGAGACAAAGACTTTTGGTTGAAGGGATCAAATGAAAGAAGAAGTCCTTAGCACTAAATGTCGGTGACTCTAACAACAACAACTCAGCGGTAGATGAAAATGATGACATTTGCCTGATGATGAGCTAGTGAAAAAATTTCTTGAAGTGGAAACAGAAGCATCACTTTGAGAAGGGCAAAGGTAAAATAGGTAAACCTCATAAAGTTTCATCTAATGTGGTGCATTTTGAATGCAGGAAATCTGGAAATCTAAGGTTTACCAATCCCAACCCCAAAAGCCACCATAAAAAGGGGAAGAGTAAGGAGAAGCAAAATACTAAAAGGAGAAAGATGAGGACATAAAAAGCTTTCTAGGAAGACTCAACCTTGAACTCATTTGAATAGGTACAAAGGAGAAGGTAACTAATCTATGTTTAATAACAAATGACTTATTTGTTAACTTCAATCAGGACAAGGTATGCGAGATTTCTTATGACGATCTATTTATAATATCTGAGCAAATGCATAAGCCATATAGGAAACTTAAAAAATAACTTGCACTGTTAAAGAAAGAACTTTTTGATTTGAAACTCAAGCATGACACATTAGTTAGATTTGACACATTAGTTAGAGAGCATGGTGATATTAAATCTGTGAATATTTTTTTAGATAAGAAATATGCATCTCTATAAGATGAATATGATGAGTTAAATAAGAAGCATATTGAATTAAGCAAGTCACGTGAATCCTTAAAAATTGGGCATGTTGAGTTATAAGATGCATTCAAGGAATTAGAGACACTTAATAGAACTAGACACTAAAGAGCATGGATAAAAATTTGAGGTTGAAAGTTATAAAAATACTAATGAATTTTTATAAAAGAAAATAACTGCACTCGAAAATTGTACACAAGGGCCTACACTAGCACTAAAGTAATAGCCTAGAACACATCACGCATCGCATGTACCTAAGGAGTGGCACTATCCCCCATAAAGGCTAGTTTAAAAATCATGAGTAGATCCAAAGGATAATTTCAATGGTAATCATAATACTATTGAGAGAGACACAATTACACATCCACCAATGTTTGATAATATTCCTTTTAACTTTTAGAAAATTTGAATATCTACTTTCCTGCAATCTATTGACTATCATATGTGGTGTATGATACAAGTAGGATATATTGCTCCATCTCCCATTGTTAATGACATAAAGGAAGAATTTTTTTTTAATGAATGGAGTTTTTAGGATTGAGATTTTGCTCAACTCAATGCATAATGCTTAAACTATTTTTTCTATGTTTTAAAGTCTGAAGACTATATGCATGGTTCTTCTTGTACAACTAGAAATGAAAATTTGGATATAATGTTTCACTTATGAAGAAACCAACAAAACCAAATAATCCTGTCTGAACTTATTACTACATGACTATGAACTTTTTCGTATGAAATCTAGCAAAATAATAACTGACATGTACACTAGGTTTACTAAGATAGTAACCATATTGCATGCATTAGGTAGAGAATTGTTCAACTTTAAAAAGGTTAACAAGATCTTGTGTTGCTTACATGATAGCTTTAATGCAAAAGTTATCGCCATCTCTGAATCTAAGGATTTAAATGTTTACTTTTTTGATATTGCACTTTTCTCTAAAATTGCTTACGAGAAAAATGTGATACAAAGACTTTTGGATGCAGGTAGAAAATGAAAAGAGAAGACCGTAGCACTAAATGCCGATGAGTCTGACAACAACAGCTCAATAGTAGATGAAAATAATGACATTTCCCTGATGATGAGGTAGTTCAAAAATTTCTTGAAGTAGAAACAGAGCGTCACTTTGAGAAGGGCAAAGGTAAAAAAGGTAAACCTCGTAAAGTTTCATCTAATATGGTTTGTTTTATATACAGGAAATAGAGACATCTAAGGTTTACCAATCCTAACCCCAAAAGCCACCATAAAAGGAGAAGGGTGAGGAGAAGAGAAATATTAAAAGGGGCAAGATGAGGACATAAAAAGCTTTCTGGGTAGACCATACCTCAAACTTGTCTGAAAATGAAAAAGAGGAGAAGGTAACTAGTCTATGTTTAATGACAAATGACTTATTTGTTAACTTCGATTTGGACAAGGAAAGCGAGATTTCTTATGATGATCTATTTATAATTTCTGAGCAAATGCATGTTATATATGAAACTTAAAAATAGCATGCAAGTTTAAAGATAGAATTTTTTTTATTTGAAACTCAAGCATGACACATTAGTTAGAGAGCATGGTGATATTAAATTTGAGAATATTTTTCTAGACAAGACATATGCATCTCTATTAGATGAATATGATGAGTTAAATACGAAACATATTGAGTTAATCAAGTCACATGAATACCTTAAAATTAAGCATGTTAAGTTAGAAGATGCATTCAAGAAATTAGAAACACTTACAATAGAACTAGACACTAGTGAGCATGCATAAAAATTTGAAGTTCAAAGTTATAAAAATGCAAATGAAATTTTACAAAAGAAAATAACTGCACTCGAAAATGGTACAAAAGGGCCTACACTAGCACTAAAGCCACAAACTAGAACACAGCATGCATCACATGTATCTAAGGAGAGGCACTATCCCTCATAAAGTTTAGTGAACCCATTTCCTAGGGTTAGGTGCTACTCGTGTGGCATGCTAGGACACATAACACGCACGTGCACCTTGCACTATTTATCACACCTATTTTGGAGGCCTAAGATCTCATCACAGTATCATATGCATTATACTCATTCATTGAAGTATAAGGAAAAACCCAAACTCACTTGTGTTCCAAAATCTAACCTCTAATTGACCTTGTAGGGTTTCTCTCATAATAGACCTAGTGAGAGCATATAGTACCTGGACAACCGCTGCTTAAGACATATGACTGGTGACATGAAACAGTTTATTACACTGGAGGCCAAGAGTGGAGGCAAGGTAATACTAGGAGACAACACCACATGGAAATTGGTGGGCTCAGTTATAATTAGCAAACCCTAGCTTTACAATTGATAATTTTCTTTTAGTAAAAGGGTTAAAACATAATCTGCTTAGTATTAGCCAGTAATATGATAAGGGATTTGATGTAAAATTTTTATAAAGTATTAAAATCAGTGTTAAGACTAGCATGCATTTTCTTCAATTTTCTATACAAATTATGAATCTTTTCAAAAATAACTAACAGTTCATCATAAGAAAGTTGACATACCTCATCTTGATCCGATTGATCAAGATTATCATTAATCATAAGACACAGATTCGTTACCTCCTCCTCTACTTCTTCTTCTGACGATTCTTAAGTAGAGTTGGCCCAAAAAGCTTTTTGTGTCTTCAATTTGCCTTTCTTGAATTTTGACTTTTTCTCGACCTTCTCCTTGGTTTGATGACTCTTTACATTGGGGCAATCAGCTCGAAGATGACTAGATTTCCAGCACTCAGAGCAAATTGTGTCACGTGAAACTTTAGTATTCTTTGAGCTTTTACCTTTATTCCAGTTATTTTGATGACACCGTTGCTTTCTTTTCAAAAAATTCTTAAACTATCAAGTCATCAAGGCTATGTTGTCATCATCCTCTACTGTAGAATTGTCACTTTCAGAATTGTCACTTTCAGAATTGTTCACTTTTAGAGCCATAGTTCGCTCATTCTTCTTTTCACCTGCATCACTTTGCCTTTGACTTACTCCTTGCTCATAGGCAATGAGTGACCCAAGCAAATTATCAATTGAATAAACATTTAAATCTTTAGACTCAGTTATTACATTTATTTTTGCATCATAAGTCCTAGGCAAACATCATAATATTTTATTCACTTTTTTAGAATTAAACAACTCTCTTCCTAAAGCATGCAAGGATGTCACAATCTTGGTGAATCAAGTGTACATTTCAAATATAATCTCACTAGGTTTCATGCAAAAGAGTTCATAATCATGTAGTAGTATGTTTAGCCTAGACTGTTTAACTTCACTGGTTCCTTCGTATGTGATACACAATCTATCCAAAATCTCCTTCCCAGTACTACAAGTAGACACTCGCATATAATCTTCTGATTTTAATGCGTAAAAGAAACAATTCAAGCATTTTGCATTTAATTATGCGAGTTCTCTATCCTCCTTACATCATTCATTAAATGAAAAATCAGTTTTAACACCACTCAAGAGACGATATGGTGCAGAGTAACCTTCTTGAACCAACATCCACATGTGATAGTCTATAGATTATAAAAATGTAGAATTGCAAATTTTCCAAAAATTAAATAGTATATTGTCAAATAAAGGTGGATGGTTTATTGAATAACCCTCCGTAGTATTACAGTTTCCAAACTGTGCCATGGATCGTATGTTTGTAGGTTTTCTAAAATACTATTTTGAAACCCCTCTCTGATACCACTTGAAAGTTTAATGTGCGCCGAGAGGGGGGGGGGGGGGGGTGGGGGGTGAATTGGTGTTTTTTTAAAAAAAACCTAACAAGAGTTCTTATCTTTTAGTGGATTTTTCTTTTTCCCCTTTTTTTTATTTTTCAATTAGAAGATTTTACTAATCAAATGCGGAAGCTAAAGATACGTTCACAATTACGATAGTGGTGAAACAATTTCAAATATCACAATAAATAATTAAAATCAAAATTTTCACCAAGCAGTTAGCACAGTAGGTAAATGTTTGAAAAATTAAAATGCAAAGAGTACAAAAAAAGTACACCATAAATTTTTATAGTGGTTCGGTCACTTGACCTACATCCACTCCCCAGAGTCCTCCACTCCGAGTATTGCACTACTAAAGGTTGACTCTCTTCTGCTCCCACAGTAAGGGGGAGAAGCCTTTACAAGACTCACTTTCACCTTCCCTAGTGTGGTGGAGTGTCAGACGCTATGTTACCCTCCTGATGATGGCATCGGACCTACTCCTTTTTCTCCCTCCTGGAGAAGGCAGAGTACCTCGAGGATGTGACTTTGAAGCCTCTCTCCCTAGAGAACCTTTACAAGACTCACCAAGGCCACAGGAGGAGCAAGACTACGGCTAGCTCGGAGCAATCGTATGATCACCTCACACTCCTTCTCCCTCACGCTCAAGCTCACCTTCTCCTTCCTCTCACAAACCCTAGATCTCTTCAAAAGCTTCCTTTCAAGAGTTCCTTCCTCTGTCAACAACAGCCTCAACAACTTCTTACTGAATAATAAAAACTCCTTTTTAAATTAGGCTTAAAAAAACCATAATAAGTCAAATTTGATGATTTTGTTCGTACAGTAAGATCCAATATTGTACGGTATGATCAGTTTAAAAATAGACCCGTCCAGTATAAATGCTGACAAACAATTCATAAAGTTTTACGGACATCATACAGTACGATCTAGAGATGTACTGGACGATCATTTTATTTTTAACTGTTCGTACGGGATGATCTATAGGACAAATGAATTTGTCTCTGTCCATCATCCCACATTGTGCCCTTTGTAAAGTATGATTAGTTCATTTCAGATCATTGTCCTATACGATGTAAATATCATCTGGGATGATCAGTATAAAAAATCATGGTTTCATCTGGTATGATCTATGGGATGACCAAAATCATCTCTGTTCATTATACAGTATGATTGAGATCATACAGTATGATCAAATGTAATTAAGAAACCATGATTTAACTGCATGATTATGGGGGATAATTTTGGCGAGATTTCAAATGATCGTACAGTACGATTAAAGTCATATAGTACGATTAGTTTAAAAATCAAATTTAAAGTTCTTACCAAACTTATGCTGGTGGCTATGGTTTTCAGGTTAAAACAAATCGTACAGTGCGATGAATATCATACAGTATGATTAGTTTACAAAACTAATCATTCAGAATTAGCCATTAAGCATGAGTTCAAATATCATAGCGTATAGTATGATTTAAAATCGTATAGTATGAGTAGTTTTAATAAAAAAAAATTATCTTAAAAAAACTCTCCCACTGTGTGTGTGTGCTTGGTCTCCCCATTTGCATTGATACTTTTATGGAAGACTTAACAAATAAAAAATTAAAGAAAATATAAATACAAATTCTTGTATATCCTATTCTACCCAGTCTTGAGTCTCCAACAGTCTTGAGTGGTGTGTATTTACCTAAAATGTTAGTGCTCACTGACAAAAATAAATATTTATATTTTTCAGGGAAGAACATATTAATTCAGTCAATATTATTTGTCATCATCAAAATCAAGTGTTAGAGATCCTGGATTGCAACAGGTGTGCCTTGGGAAGTTCAAGTGGATTAACAACCCTTGCTTGAACTTTTAATTGGTATCAGATCGAGTTCTCTAGAGTTTTTTGTTTAAAAATCATGAGTAATCATAATACTATTGAGAGATACACAATTACTCATCCATGAATGTTTGATAATATTCCTTTTAAATTTTGAAAAATTTATGACTACTTTCCTATAATCTATTGACTATCACATGTGGTGTATGATACAAGTAGGATAAACTACTCCATCTCACATTATCAATGAAATTAATGAAGAATTATTTTTAATGAATGGAGTTTTAAGGATTGAGATTTTTTTCTGTGCTTTAACATCTGAGGACTTTATACATGGTTCTTCTTGTACAACTACAAATGAAATTTAGGATAGATAATGTATCACTTATGAAGAAACCAACAAAGCCAAACAATCCTGTTTTAACTTATTACTGTATGACTATGAACTCTTTCGTATGAAATCTAGCAAAAAAATAATTGACATGTACACTAGGTTTACTAAGATAGTAACCTCAGTGCATGCACTAAGTATAGAATTATTTAACTCTAAAAAAGTTAACAAGCTATCATGTTGCTTACATGATAGCTTTGATGCTAAAGTCATCGCTATCTCTGAATCTAAGGATTTAAATATTTACTCTATTGATAATGTACTTTTCTCTCTAATGGCTTACGAGCAAAATGTGAGACAAAGACTTTTGGATGTAGGTATCAAATGAAAAGAGAAGAGCTTAGCACAAAATGTCAGTGACTCTAACAATAAGAACTCAGCGGTAGATGAAAATGATGACATTTCCCTGATGATGAGATAGTTAAAAAATTTCTTGAAGTGGAAACAAAAGCGTCACTTTGAGAAGGGCAAAGGTAAAATAGGTAAACCTCAGAAAGTTTCATCTAATGTGGTGTGTTTTGAATGCAGAAAATCTGGACATCTAAGGTTTACCTATCCCAACCTCAAAAGCCACCATAAAAAGGAGAAGGGTGAGGAGAAGCAAAATACTAAAAGGAGAAAGATGAGGACATAAAAAGCTTTCTAGGCAGACTCAACCTTGAACTCATTTGAACAGGAACAAAGCAGAAGGTAACTAATCTATGTTTAATGACAAATGACTTATTTATTAAATTCAATCAGGACAAGGTATGCGAGATTACTTATGATGATCTATTTATAATTTCTGAGCAAATGCATAAGCCATATAGGACACTTAAAAAATAACTTGCATTGTTAAAGAATAAAGTTTTTGATTTGAAACTCAAGCATGACACATTAGTTAGAGAGCATGGTGATATTAAATCTATGAATATTTTTTTAGATAAGAAATATGCATCTCTATAAGATGAATATGATGAGTTAAATAAGAAGCATATTGAATTAAGCAAGTCACGTGAATCCTTAAAAATTGGGCATGTTGAGTTATAAGATGCATTCAAGGAATTAGAGACACTTAATAGAACTAGACACTAAAGAGCATGCATAAAAATTTGAAGTTGAAAGTTATAAAAATGCAAATGAATTTTTATAAAAGAAAATAACTGCACTCGAAAATTGTACACAAGGGCCTACACTAGCACTAAAGTAATAGCCTAGAAAACATCATGCATCGCATGTACCTAAGGAGTGGCACTATCCCCCATAAAGGCTAGTTTAAAAATCATGAGTAGATCCAAAGGATAATTTCAATGGTAATCATAATACTATTGAGAGAGACATAATTACTCATCCACCAATGTTTGATAAAATTCTTTTTAACTTTTAGAAAATTTGAATGTCTACTTTCCTGCAATCTATTGACTATCATATGTGGTGTATGATACAAGTAGGATATATTGCTCCATCTCGCATTGTTAATGACATAAAGGAAGATTTTTTTTTAATGAATGGTTTTAGGATTGAGATTTTGCTCAACTCAATCAAAAATGCTTAAACTATTTTTTCTATGTTTTAAAGTTTGAAGACTATATGCATGGTTATTCTTGTACAACTAGAAATGAAAATTTGGATAGATAATGTACCACTTATGAAGAAACCAACAAAACCAAATAATGCTGTCTGAACTTATTACTACATGACTATGAACTTTTTCGTATGAAATCTAGCAAAATAATAACTGACATGTACACTAGGTTTACTAACATAGTAACCATATTGCATGCACTAGGTAGAGAATTATTCAACTCTAAAAAGGTTAACAAGATCTTGTGTTGCTTACATGATAGCTTTAATGCTAAAGTTATCTCCATCTCTGAATCTAAGGATTTAAATATTTACCCTTTTGATAATGTACTTTTCTCTATAATTGCTTACAAGAAAAATGTGATACAAAAACTTTTGGATGTAGGTAACAAATGAAAAGAGAAGACCGTAGCACTGAATGTCGATGACTCTGACAAAAACAGCTCAACGGTAGATGAAAATGATGACATTTCCCTGATGATGAGGTAGTTCAAAAATTTCTTGAAGAAGAAATAGAGCGTCACTTTGCGAAGGGCAAAGGTAAAAAAGGTAAACCTCGTAAAGATTCATCTAATATGGTGTGTTTTGTATACAGGAAATATGGACATCTAAGGTTTACCAATCCCAATCCCAAAAGCCACCATAAAAAGGAGTAGGGTGAGGAGAAGCGGAACACTAAAAGGGGCAAGATGAGGACATAAAAAGCTTTCTGGGCAGACTCAACCTTAAACTTGTCTGAATATGAAAAAGAGGAGAAGGAAACTAGTCTATGTTTAATGACAAATGACTTATTTGTTAACTTCGATCAGGACAAGGAAAACAAGATTTCTTATGATGATCTATTTATAATTTCTGAGCAAATGCATAAGTTATATATGAAACTTAAAAATAACATGCTTGCTTAAAGAAAGAATTCTTTTTATTTGAAACTCAAGCATGACACATTAGTTAGAGAGCATGGTGATATTAAATATGTGAATATTTTCTGGACAAGACGTATGCATCTCTATTAGATGAATATGATGAGTTAAATAAGAAACATATTGAATTAATCAAGTCACATGAATCCCTAAAAATTGAGCATGTTAGCTTGGAAGATGCATTCAAGAAATTAGAGACACTTACAATAGAACTAGACACTGGTGAGCATGCATAAAAATTTGAAGTTCAAAGTTATAAAATGCAAATGAATTATTACAAAAGAAAATAACTGCACTCGAAAATGGTACACAAGGGCCTACACTAGCACTAAAGCCACAACCTAGAACACAACATGCATCACATGTACCTAAGGAGAGGCACTATCCCGCATAAAGGTTAGTGAACCCATTTCCTAGGGTCAGGTGCTACTCATGTGGCATGCTAGGACACATAACATGCACGTGCACCTTGCACTATAGAATAGACCTAATTTGGAGGCCCAAGATCTCATCACAGTATCTCATGCATTCTACTCATTCATTGAAGTATAAGGCAAAACTCAAACTCACTTGTGTTCCAAAATCTAACCTCTAATTGACCTTGTAGGGATTTTCTCACAATAGGCCTAGTGAGAGCATATAGTACCTAGACAACTGCTGCTCAAGACATATGACTTATGACATGAAACAGTTTATTACGCTGGAGGCCTGGAGTGGAGGCAAGGTAATACTAGGAAACAACACCACTAGGAAATTGGGGTGGCTCAGTTATAAGCAAACCCTAGCTTTATAATTGATAATATTCTTTTAGTAAAAGGGTTAAAACATAATCTTCTTAGAATTAGCTAGTAATATGATAAGGGATTTAATGTTAAATTTTTATCTAATAAGTGTTCAATTAGTTTAAATAGAAAAATCATTTTAAATGGTAAGAGAATTAATAACATTTACATGTTTGATTTATCCTATATTGATATTTTTGAAAACTTATGTTGTCTAAAAATGGTTAATGAATCGTGGCTATGACATAGGTTACTGTGCCATGCAAGTATGAAAACCCTTAGGAAAATTAACCAAAATGACTTAGTTAGAGGTATACCCAAGCTAGACTTCTCTAAGGATCATCTTTGTAAAGCCTGCTAATTAGGAAAGCAAACTAGGTAGTCCTTTCATCCCATTAAGGGTATCAGCACCACTAAACCACTAGAGATATTGCATATGAATTTGTTTGGTCCCACTAGTACAACCATCTTAGGTAATAAAAGCCTTGAATTTGTGATAGTGCATGATTTCTCTTGATTCACTTGGATTAGATTTTTAGCACATAAAAGTGAGTCTTCTGGTAATTTTAAAGTATTTTCCACTTGAATTCAGAGAAAACAAGGAGTTTTAATTTTCCCAATTCATAATGATCATGATGAAGAATTTAAAACTATTAAATTTGAATTATTTTGTAAGGAGTTAGGAATTAATCATATTTTTTTCTAGCCCTGGGACCCCATAGCATAATGACATATCTGAAAGGAAAAATAAGACACTAGTAGAGGCTGAGAGGACAATGTTAGCTGAATACTCCTTACCTATATACTTTTGGTTAGAAGTGGTAATTACTACTTATTATGTGCTAAATAGGGTGAATATTAGATCCAAGCTAAATAAGACACCTTATGAGTTTCTTAAGGGCATGACATTAATCTTTCTCATTTGCATGTCTCTAGGTGTAAGTGTTTTGTCCTTAACAATGGTAAATCTCCTCTAAGAAAGTTTGGTTCTAAATTAGTTGAAAGCGTCTTATAAGGCTATTCTTTAGTAGGTAAAGCCTATAGGGTCTTCAATAAAACAACCTTAGTTGTATATGAATCCACGCATGTTTTATTTGATAAATTAAATAGATTTACTAATCCTAGGTTAGAAAAAGATGAGAAGGTAGAAATTACCCATGGAGTTGAGGTTGTTGACCAAGGTGATAGAGAAGAACCTCAGGATCCTTTGCCTAGAGAATGGAGAAACTCATCTAATCACCCTAAGGAACTTATCTTAGGAGATCCTTTGGTAGGGGTTACAACTAGACAATGACTTAGTATGGAGATTAGTCATACTGCATTTATCTCTATGGTAGAACCAATAAATATATATTAATACTTGATGATGAGTTTTGCCTAATGATGGATTCAATCTTATTTTTAAGTACACATCTCCTAAATTTTTATTCTTTATACTTCTTAAATAAGAATGGCTCATCCCAACAACAGAATTTAACATCACGAAAAAAAAAAAGTCTTTAGGTATAAGACATGTAATTAAGAGTAACACCACTAATAATGTAGTTTACAATATCAACATACCAAGGTATACCTTATGAATTCAAAGCAAATAAATGCTCATGTGAAGATAATTCATTGATGCCACACTTCTTACATGCAGGTTCTTTTAGCACTAATCTAGATAAATGATTAGCCACTAGGTTTTTGTTCCTTTTTTATTAAGAATTTTACTTCAAACTCTTGTAACAAAATAATCCACCTTTGTTAATCTAGGCTTGGCATCTTTTTTTATCATCAAAAATTTAATTGCAGAATGATTAGTGTAAACTTTAACCTTATTGTCATTTAATTATGGTCTGAACTTGTCAAAGTCAAACATAATAGCTAACAACTCTTTTCAATGGTTGTATAGTTATATTAGGTTGCATTCAAAGTTTGGCTAGCATAGAATAAAACATAAAATTTCTTATATTTTCTTTACCCTAACACAACACCAACAACATAATCACTAGAATTACACATGATTTTAAAATGAAATTTCCAATTAGGTGTATCAATAATAGGTGTAGTGATCAAGTAATATTTTAAAATGTTAAAAGCTTTAAGTCATTCATCATCAAAGTCAAAAGGGACATTTTTTTTCAGGTAAATGATATAATAACTTTGATATTTTTGAAAATTCCCTAATGAATCTTTTATAGAAACTAACATGCCTAAAAAGTTTTCTGTTCCTATAAAAAAGTGGTGGTGGAAGATTTTCAATTATTAGCACTTTAGTCCTATCCACTTTTAAACATCACATAGAAATTTTATGTCCTAAAACTATGCCTTCTGCTACCATGAATTGATATTTCTCCTAATTTAATATCTATTTTACCTCTTCTTAAAACTATAGTTAAATACTCCAAATAAGAATCAAAAGCGGTACCAAAAATAGTGAAATTATCTATAAATATCTCAATGCTCAACTAAATTAAATGAAAAAGATTGACATCTTACACCTCTAAAACATAGTGGGGGCATTCCATAAATTAAAAGGCATCCCCCTAAAGGAAAATAATCTATAAGGGCTGATAAATATAGTTTTATCCTAGTCTTTTAATGCTATAGTAATCATATGGTGTCATGAACATCCATCTAAAAGGAAATAAAAAATATGTCCTACTAACTAATCTAACTTGTTATTAATGAAAGGTAGGAGAAAAGATTCTCCCTTGTTGCTTTATTTAGCTTCCTATAATCTATTCATATTCTCCAACTAGCAACTATCCTAGTAGGTATCAATTCATTTTTCTCATTGCCAATAGTTAGGCCTCCTTTCATGGGAATAGATTGTATAAGACAAACACATGCACTATCTAAAATATGGAAAATGATTCTTATATCCGTCCAATTAAGTATCTATTTCTTCACCACTTTTATAATAGGGTTTTGTCTCCTTTGGGGGTCAACTTTTGGAAAAGAATCTTCCTCTATCAAAACCATGTGCATGCATAAGGATGAACTAATTCTCTTAGTATCAATTATGGTATAACCAAAAGCTCTTTTATACATGCTAAGAACCCTAATCAACATATAATCTTGGTCTTCTCCTAATTTAGCAAAAATAATGACAAGTAAGATTTACTCTTCTCCCCAGAAGATATACTTCAAATGGGAAGGCAAAGCTTCAAAATCTAGAATAAGTGTCACAATATTAGATGGTTTTAAAGGCATACCTAGGGATGATGTTTTAAGTACTTCAAACCCATTCCAAAAAATTCTAGGGGCTTCATTAATCATTTGGATAAAATCCCTTTTTCTCTCTTCAATGTCACCCTTACATAAAACATTCTCTACAGAACTATATGTAAATAAATCCTATACATAATAATCCAATATATGGACTCTATGATAATCTTTATTTTGGTTCCTTAAAAAGTTTAATGACTTAAAAATATTGAAGCTCACTTTTTAATCTTGCACTCTCATTCTTAATTCTACTTTTTTCACATCTATCAAGGCCTTATGAGTAGCAAGAAAAGGTCTACGTAAGTTAATAGGTCTCTTAATGTCTTTTTCTATATCTAAGATAATGAAATTCACAAAAAAAGATAAACTTATCACACATTCTCTATTATCCCCTTTAGATAGGTAAATAAATAGTCTGCTAGCTTAAGGGTAATTATGGTAGGTTGGACTTCTCCTAAATAAAATATTTTGAAAATGGAAAAGGACATTAGATTGATGCAAGCTCCTAAATCATAGAGTGCCCTACTATAAAATTTTCCCCTATTAGCCATAGGAATAAAAAAACTATCAGGGTCCTCAGGCTTTTGAGAAAGTTTCTTCTACAGGATTATACAACATTTCTCAGTCAAAACTGTAGCCTCAATGTCTCATAATCTTCTCTTCTAACTCAGGAAGTCTTTCATGAACTTAACATAAGTAGGCATCTATTCAAAGGCTTCTACAAATGAAATATTAATAGTTAAATTTTTAAATAATTCTAAAAATCTCAAGAAATGGCTATTCAAACTTTGCTTTAGAAATCTTTGGGGAAATGATAGTGGTCACCTCTCAACAATCTCTCTAATAGGTTTTTTTATTTCTTTATAAGATTGATGGTGTTCCTTAGGCTAGGGAATCTTTACTAGCCCTTTTACAAGTGACACTTCTACAAATTGAATAATATTTCTATTCCCTTTTTCTAGTTCTCAACCACTCCTCAATTGGTTTGCCTTGTAATGCTCCTTTCACTTTTCTTTGGAATTTTATTTCTATAATATTGGGTAAACTACCTTGGGTTCTATTTGTTAAAGATCCATCTAGCCGTCCTAATTACGTTTCAATATTTCTAATGGTAGCATCTTGACTCTGTGATTGCATACCCATTTGTAGAACAAATTCTTCCAATAAAGGTTTCTTATGGTAAGGTTAATTGTTTGAGTTAAATCCAGGGGAATAACTAGGCCATGGTTTAAAAAGATTCTGAGGGGATATTAATTTTCTACTTGATTTGGCTATTTGCAGTTTCAACTAGTAATACCATTTTGATTATTACTCTAGATTAAATTGGGATGATTTCTCTTGCTTATGTTATATGTATTTGAAAAAAGGGTTATTGGTCGGATTCTACTCAAGAAGCATTAGAATCACTTGATGGTATCTTCTATAATAACAAGTGAATTCTGAGGTGACTGAATCCCAAGATTATCTAACTTTCTAAAAAATGATAGCTACTTGAGAAGTTAAAATTAATAAAAAATTAGATTCACAAAGAAAAGCTATCTTTCTAGGATGTGGTCTTTAGAACGACAATTAAAAATTGTTGGTAGCCATCTCCTTAATCAAAGCATAACTCTCATTAAAGGGCTTCAACATCAGAGAACTACTAACAACAACATCAAGAATTTATCTATGTGATCCATAAGGCCGTTATAAAATTTTTAAATGATTAACCTATCAATGAGGGTGTGATGAGGACATTTCCTAAGGAGTTCTTCAAATCTCTCCTATAATTCATAAATAGACTCACTATCTTACTAGATGAAAGATGTGATGTAATTTCTAAGCTAGCAGTTTTAGAAGGTGAACATGTTTAGCTAAAACGTATGTGCAAGATCATTCAAAGTTATAATTGAGCATTGGAACAATGAATTTAATCACATTTTAGCTTTATCCTAAGTAAAAATGGAAATAACCTAATAAGCATCATCAGTAACACCATTATATTTAAAGGTAGCATAAATTTCAAGGAAACTAGCTATATACAAATTAGATCTTTTATTGGAGTTCCCCCAAACTGAGGGTTTTGGACCATTTGGATTATCACAGGTTTTAATTCAAGTTATTGGGTTGAATGATAGGTCTGTTTATACTTTGATGAATACCTTCAATCATAGGGTTAGCGTATTCCCTAAGTGGTCTAGCGTAATCATTTTCTGGAAGTTGTTCAACCATTTTTTAATTTTTTTTTAAATTTTGAGTTATTCTCATTTTTCTTAGAGTCTTTTTAATTTGAGTGCCAAACAAAAGCTCGACTAATTATTTAGTACTACACATGCAATAGTATGCAACACAATCGAAAAAAAATACTAAGCAGTAATAGTTAATCAGTAAGCAATTAGAACCACTAAGTAGGTAAAACTTGAAAAAAAAACTAGATAAAATTAGCAATTTATTCAGCAATATAAAATACAAAATAGGATAATAATTTTACTAGTTATGTCCCTCGACAAAAATGCCAAAAACTTGATAGATTGATTTTTTTTGTTATGCAAATGCAAAGCTTCGTGCTTTAGCTTACACAGACTATTTAGTTCTCTAATAATAGTTTAATTTTACTATGGTGTAAGTTCCTTTTAGCGCAAGTTCATATGTTGTGTCGAGTAATATACTGATTAGAAGAGTGTCAATCCTACGGGAAAAAACTAGATATTTCTTAGGTTTACTTTAGCACTACCCACTAAATTACTATATTTTTCTAGCTTGATGAATTAAACGAGTGGTGCAGATTAAGTTAGAAAGCATAAAATGTAGAAAGTAAATACATAATTTTTAAAAAATATGAACCTTTCATTTATTTAAAAATATAAGATTGTATTAGAGTGATTTTCTTTCTATTATTGTTATGAATTAGAGCAAAAGTACTCCTTATCTTTGACGAGCTCATTAGAGTATTATTAGATCCCTCATAACTACAATTTTTGTATCTCCTTAAGATCTCATAATCTTAACCACCATATGTTTATGTTATGACCGGACTGTGTTTTAAAATGTCAAATTATTCTTTTATTCCTCCATCTACGCTCTAGATTACACAAGATTTTTAATTTATGTACGGCTTATACATAAACCAATTGCAATACAGAGAAATTTAAAACAACCTGAATCCTGTAAAGATTAAACATACTATAAGCAATACATGCTTTTTAGATAATCATAGATTTAGAAAGAAAAGCTTAGCTACACATGAAGATGATGTTACATAACACAAACTTTTCTTTTTTTTTTTTCACTGGATAGACAACAATTTACAAGCTTAAAACCCAAGATAAATAATATAAAATAATGCTTAGAAATGACCTTGAATTAAGATGCAACTCCTTTGCACTCCTACACTTTGATCCACACTAGCATGACACTTCAACATACATACACAAGCCACTCCCTCTCAAGAACTGCCCCTCTCACTCACTCACGCACACACAAAATGACTGCATAATGTGTCAAGCCTCTAACATGAAGATTAACATTATTATTTATTTATAGTTTTGCAAAAAAATTGAACTGGCATTGCAGTGCTGGCTTGGTGGCATTGTGGTGCTGCTAGACTGACGCGTTAGTTCACCATTCATCGCATCAGTTTATCGGTTCAACTATTTCCTGCCACGACATCGGGCGATTTGGCGTTGTGGCACTAGATCTAGCGCTGTAATGTTTCATGTATAGCGTCTCAGTGATGAGCTCTCCAGTCGATTTTTTGTGAGCTATCCACTGCGGCATTGAAGGTATGGCTCTACGGCCCTAGAATGTGCTTTGGCGCTGCATTGTTGGTTCAAATTTATAATTTTTTTCATTGTTTTCCTGCACAAAACACAAAAATTAAAATAAAAAAAATATCATAATAGAGGTACTTTGGATAATAATTTTTATCTTATCAAACCCGCACAAATTGCCTTCTAACTCCTCTCGATTTTAAAGCCGCTCCAAAAATCAAATGCTCCTGTCATTGTGCCTCGATAGTGTAGTTCAATGCTTAATCGCCTCTTTCTTGTATTATAGTAGTATTCTGTCATGTGGTGCATATATGATATGGATTGGAGCCTTCTCATTTGTTTCTCTGTCATTTATTTTGAATAGTGACGCTTGGGTGCTATGTATATGCTTTATCATGTTATGCCTCGGTGCCGGATAAAGTGGCACCTTGGCACTTGGGGATGTGGCATCTGTAAACTACATCATACGAGGCCTACAAATGTTAGGCCCCTACTTGAGTAAGTGTCCATGAATCCATAAAAAGTCTCTAGTTATTAGATTTTTAATTGATGCTCATTGCTTTAAGGGTTCTACCATTTTAATCTATATCATTTGCATCTTTGAAATCGCCATAGAAGTGATCCAAATTTTACAGTAATTCTTAAAAATATGTTATATTTTTAGGATGCTCCAGTGAGCAATAACGCACTATATATATATATATATATATATGCTAAGAAGTCTATCATTAATGGAAGCATCAAAGAAAATATATAAAGGCGAAGGAAACCCCTTGTTTTCCTTTGCTTTGTATTTTTTTTAATGCTTCCTTTAATGCCAGACTTCTCAGCCACTGGGTCTCTCTCTCACACAAACACACATACTAACATATTCATTTAAGGACTCTCTCTTCTTGGCTTTCACGCATGGCCTATAACATGGGCGTGGACCGACAAGCTCACTACTCTTCCTAATGTTTGTTTGCCATGACTGCTAATTCTACTGTTTCAGGACTATCATAATCTCTTAGCTCGCTATTTTTCCGCATTTAATTTTATCGCTATGTTAGTATTCTCTGTGTAATATACAACGATTCATAAATGACTCATATCATAGCTAAATTTCATTTTTTATTGTTATTTGTCAAAAGTAAAAATATCACAACTTTATCTTCTAAAATTGATGCACAAGTTTAATTGTCATCATTATATATTCTTTTATTTATTAACTAGAAAAAAAGAATAGGTGAGGATATTCGATTCATAATTTCATCATTATTAATTTTAAACTTTTAAAATTTATATTTAAAAGAGTATAATACTCTTTTAAAATTTTTGAAACTATTTCTGACCTAACTTTCCAACTAATTTACATTATATTTAAAAGAAAGAAATGATATCTTATATGAATATCAAATGGCATACATATAAGACAGCACTACTTTTCAAAACTCAGCCAAATCAGTTGGACTTCCTATAATTCAAGGGTTTTATTTGGATTTGCTTTCTTACTATTTTTTAGGTTTTATTTGGGATGATTTTCTTACTCTTCTTAAAGCAGCTTTATAGTACAAAAATTAAAAATTTTCGCTACCAAAAAGCATTAGGAAAGCCGTTCCAAACGAAGCCTTAAAACAACTTTCTCGTACAAAATTTTTTTGAACTAAACATTTGTGTATTAAAAAGTTGATTTAAAAAGCGGTAAGCAAGCTGTCCAAAATGAAGCCTAATCATTTCGGGCAGCTTTTTTACTTCTATTTAAGGCTTCATTTGGGACGGCTTTCTTACTGCTTCTTAAAACAGCTTTCTAGTTAAAAAAATTTAATTTTTATACTTGAAAGCTGCTTTAAGAAGCAACAAAAAAGCCGTCCCAAATGCAACCTAAAACAGTTTTTAGTATAAAAATTTATAATTGAAGAAATTTTTGAAAAAAATTGCTTTAAAAAGTAGTGAAAAAAAAATTTTTCGCAAATAAAATCTAAATTTATGTGGCATTATTGATGTGTTATTCATATGATAAGCATTTGTCACAAAGTCAGAATATATGGTTTTCATGGTCTGCGTGGCGTGGAAGCGTGTTAATACACTGGATCATAAAAAAAATATAAGTATAATTTATTGATGAACCTTATCCCATATAATTTGGATGAACATGGATTCCAATCTTCGTTGAACATTCTCTAATATGTAATGATTTCATTTTAATAATAATTATTTTATAAATAAAATTTTCAATGTAAAAGTAATTAAATGAGTCGTTAGAAGATTTTGTGGCTTTAGAAAAAATGCAGTGGGTTGGTGAAAGTCTAGTTCTTAATAGAAAACTCCCTCTATCCACTGACTTTTGAAATTATTTTGACCTGGATATATTTTCTATTTTGCTTGCATGAAACTTTTTTTTTTGAAATATAGTCCTTTTTTATTTTTCTAGTTGATATGACTCAAGAAAAATCAAAAAATCTACATGAATCTCAAGGTAATCATTGAATTGAAAAATTTTGGAATTAAACTAATGATTATTTGAACTCCAAAATTTACATGCTTTTAGATGAATCGAGCAGTTTGATGGGATGAATTCAACGAGCCCAAGATCACTAAATTTCAACATCATCATGACAATTAAATACTAAAAAGATAATTTATAATCAAGGGAATCGATATGGATATTACAAAAGAGTATTTTAGATTTTAGTTCAAATTACCAAAATGTTCATCCCAAAAAGCTTACAAAATGAGCCCCATTATCCACATGAGCGGGGAAGAAAAGAACGAGCGAGCTTTCTTCTATTTTCCAACTATCGTCGCTGACGACAACCATCAGCTATTGCCATTGCCAACCACCATTACTGCCAACAATTAGTGTCAGTAATTGCCTCTATCTCCAGAATTCTGACTAGATTTAACCCTGTTGTTGGGTAAAGTTGACCAACATTAGACACCTATTTTCTATAATTCATATTGGTGAAGTCAAGCCCTACAGTTGGGATATAATTGTCCATTTATGGACACTTGATTTTGGATAACTCCCATAAGAGAAATTAGACATCTTTTTTCTCAAAAAAATCATCTTCTTCTTCAAGTGGGAGGAAGGAAAAATTATTTTATATTCTAATATATATTGAATTTTTTATTTTGGCCAAGTTTCATGATTTTTTCCTTTTAAGTATTTCTCACGTAAAAATTTTCTAATCTTAGTACTTTTATCTTTATGTGTTGAATTTTTGTGTAATGCTGAAACGTAAAGTAGACTCTATTGGCTCAAATTTTCTAGGATGTTCCACTAATTAGTTTTGATAGTGTTTGGCTAAGCTAGTAAATTTTCTCATGTAATAAATAAAGAATGAATTATGAGACTCTTTAAAGGTTTTTTTTTTTTTATTGAATATTATTTGGAGGTGGGCCTTTCAGTAATCAATTAGTTCAAAAAATGAAGAAAAATAAATTTACGCTGTAGCTGATCACACTAATTTTGGCCTAATCAATTTATTTAAATTTAAAAAAAAATGTTCAATACAAATTTATACTTTTTACTTTTTAGCATAAAAATATTAACTCGTAAGATTAAAAAAATTCTACACAGCTCATCTTGGTTTGTTTGTTTGGAGCTTAGGCTACCAACTAAGAGGTCTTAGGTTCAAGTCATATGTATGCATTACATGTATGAGCTGCCTTAATTTGCCTAAATGTCCCAAAAAAAAAAAAAAAAACGTTTATTATTTAAAAAAAAGGGTCTTATAGATAATACAACGAATGCGGCCGAATTATTTTTCAAGAATAAGCTACTTGTCATGAAATCTTAAGAACAAAGCTCCTTTTCACGGGAAAGGTCAATTATAAGAATTGCATCGGAAAACTCGTATATTAAAAAAGAAAAGGATTAACTACTCAAAAGGAATAATTCTCTGCAAATGTTCCACACGAATCATTTGTGTTTCATAAAATATTTGTAGGAAATCATTCAATTGGAAAATAAACGATATACTGATGGAGTTTGAGTACATGATCAGGTCATCATAAAAGCCTAAATTCAATTCAAAAAGTTGTTGGTAATAAATTAACGATTATTGCTTATAGTGTTATATGTTATTAGTGGTTTAAAGCTTATAGAGATATTTATCGCTGAATCTCACCATTTCATGTAGAGTACTCATTTAAGTCCTTTACGAGGACAGAAATTTGTTTTCCGTGCACAAATTTTCCTAATTAAAGTAAATTAAATACTTGCATGTTATAAATTGCTACAATTACGACCACCCTACAAAAAAAAATCATGTCGTTGAGCATTCCCGTGACATTTCCCACAAAAAAAAAAAACAAACGTTCTTTTTTTTTTTTTTTCACGAGAGTATCTACTCGCTGCCACCCCTAAAGGAGGTGTATGACAGTATAACTAATCCCTCAGTGTGCCCACCAACAGCCAACCCCACATATGCAGGATCACAATTATTTTCTGTCCATTTATGTTCCTATTCTGCAAAGTTTCAGTATTTCAAATTTCTCATCTTAAACATATTATTCATGTCTTTGGAAATAATTCTTGCTTAAAGATTAAGTTTTCCAAAACGTTTTTGTCACATGATGTACCAAGGGACAGTAAGGCTCATCTTTTAATAAAGCATAGCTTTGAGGGAAAATCCTTCTTATAATGTCTAATTCAATTTTATTAATATTTTTTTGTTATTAATAAAAGCTGGCAATATCACCACCAGCATTTGAGGGGCATTTTAATAAACTATTTAAGCTGGAAGAATCATTCTCATCCTTTCAAAATTTGAGCTCTGCTAGGATTTGATGCTTGGCCTAGGCACCACACACCGTCCTATTGTCTCCTTCCTCCGGCCCTGCCGAAAAGAACCTAACCTCCCTTTCTTTTTCCATGGATTCAGCCCAATATTCTCAAGACTTCCCCCTTCTCTTGAACTCCCCCGTAGGTGCCTCTAGCCCTTCTCAGCTTTGGTGGAACATCTTGTCTGCTAGGAGTTCCTTTTCTAATGAGCTCCTGATTCGCTTTATGCCAACCTAAGTGAGCATCGTTCAATGAGGCCATTTCTTTTGGTTCGTTAGAATGAAATCTTTCTCTTGTTGGTTACTTGATTGGTAAGAAACCATACAACGAAGCTCTGCTTGCTACAATCCAACAAACGTGGAAGTTAAAATGTACTCTCTAGTTACTTAACTTGAGCGAGGGGTTCTCCCTTTTTTGGTTTTCTACTAATGAAGACTACTATTTGTCATGGTATTGGGAAGCATGGTCTTCCTTGGGAAGCCATTCATCCTCTAGAAATGGTCTCCCTGTTTTTGTCCCGCACTTGAAAATTTCACCATTGTCCCCATATTTCTTTAAATCCTTGACCTCCGTTTTTCCTATAGGAACTATGAAGGTATATCAAAAATAGCTTCCAAAATCATTGTCCCTTTGGCTATAGATGTTTTAACAGCTTGAATTCGAGACTAATCTATGCTAGAGTTTGTGTGCTAGACTTTAACACCACCTACTCAAACCCATTCTTATTTCTATGGAAGATGAAGTTATTAATCTTAGTATACAATATTGATGGCATCTGATGCCATGTAGTATATGTGGCTCCCTAATAAATCCCACATTTATCTTCACTTAAAAAGCATCCTCTTCTTCTGAGACTGAGCTTCCCAAGTGGGGAAGAAGCACAAGTCGATCACATCATGACTAATCTATACTAGAGTTTGTTTGCAAGTTTTTAACACCACCTCCTACCCCAACCACATTCTTATTTTTATGGAAGATGAAGTTATTAATCTTACGGTACAATATGAATGGCATTTGATGCCATATACTACCTATGGCTCCCTGGTACATCCCACCTCTATCTACCCTTCAAAAGCATCCTCATCTTCTGAACCTGATCTTCCCAACCAAGGAATATGCACAAGTCGTTCACTTCGAGTCTAATTTATACTAGAGCTTGTGTGCAAGTCTTTAACACCACCTCCTACCCAAACCACATTCTTATTTCAATGGAAGATGAAGTTATTAATCTTAGGGTACAATATGAATGGCATTCGATGCCATATATTACCTATGGCTCCCTAGTATATCCCACCTCTATCTACCTTTGAAAAGCATCCTTTTCTTCTGAAGCTGAGCTTCTCAAGCGAGGAAGAAACACAAGCCATTCACATTAAAATCATAACCCCAGTACCTCACCCCCCCCCCCTCCTTTTTCTTCTTATAATCCACTAACTCAACCCACCTCTGCTAACCCCTTTAGATATCTACAAACTCAACCTCAACAGATACACATCCTGTTAAAACTACCACATAAGCACTACCCCCCCCCACCCCCACCCCCCCCAACCTGTGGTCTCTTTCATCATCTCCTCTACTCTAACTCCTACCATCAGTCTTCCTCCTTAAATAGCCAACCCCCTCCTTCCCAATCTTAATTCTCTTATAGAAGAAGTCCTTCCTTCTACTAACCCTACGAGCTCAGTCAACTTAGGTCCTTTTGAAGTTATTATGTTATTAGTTTCTGGCGTATGATCCGCCGGTATTGTCGGCGAAAATATCCGTCGGTAATACCGCCGGATTATACACCGCAACAAACCGACGTTACTATTACCGTCGGACTTTCCGGCGGACTAAGCGCCGGAAATGTCCGGCGCATAATCCGCCGGAAAGTTCGATATATCGTATTACCGGCACCATTTCCACCGGATAATCTGCCGGAAAGCTGTAGCATTGACAAAAAAAAATCTTCTTCCCTCTAAAATTAGATTTCCACAACCTACAAATAAAACATATACAAAACAGATATACACAACGATATCCACAACACAATAGACAATACACTATATAAATAATGTAACAATGTTCAAAACACATACTCAACAGATTCAAATATCCATAATTATATTACAAAATATGTCCAAAACACAAATATAAATGTCCACATCCGTAAAATGAATAAAAAATATCTAGTCTGAATCTGTTTCCTCCTCAGCTGTTGTACTCTTCCCATTGCTCATCTGCTCCCTCATCCTTTGCATTTCTTCTAACATTTGAGTTTGTTGGATTTGCATCTACTGCTGTATCTCCATCTGCTGCTGCATTTGCATCTGCCAATCAGCTTGGGCTTTCCATACCTGTTCTAGCTCAGCTGTAAGGGCAGTTATTTCCTGGGTATATAAAGACATTCCTACGAAAGCTACATTGTAAATTCGGATTTTCTAATGGCCAATATTCTACACCATACTGCATGGGTTGGTTTGGTTGGTCAAATCCCTCTCCTTACCCTAGACCCACTTAAGTAAACTCCCCAAACAGTTTTCAGGATTTAACCCCATTAGGACTTGGTAAATTATTTGGTAAATCCGGATTTAGAGAATTTACAAAATCCTACTTTAATGTAATCCTAGGTTCTAACAAACAACCCCTAAGCTTGAGGGGGACTTTTCGATCACACAACAAGCCCAATGCATTCCTCCACTTCAACAATCCAATTTGAATTCTACTAATAATATCACACAAGGGTACAATCTAGTAAGAACATCCATGACTAAAGAAAAGAGAGTGTTACCTCCACACCAAGGAACGTCGTTGAAGGAGCGAAACCGTGCTCTATTCCGAAGGAACGTCGTCAAAGGAGCGAAACCTAGCAGTGAAGGAACATCGTCAGAGTGTCATTGGAGCGTCGCCGGAGAAGGAGAGTCTGCCGGCGTCGAAGGAAAGGAATTCGTCGTCGGAGCGGAATGCATCATCGGAGCGAAATCGAAAGCCGAACGAGACGAAAATGAGGAACCAAGTGCGGGATGGTTCGAAATAGGGCCTTTACCGGTGGATTTTTTGATGGATACTCCGTCAGAAAGATTATCGACGGAATATCCGACGGTTATAGTTCGTCGAGTTTAAGTAAGCCGGCGAAAAATACACCGGTAATACAGCCGGTAATTTTCGGCAGATATTGGGTCAGAAAAAGAAACTTTTCCGGCACAATTGCGACGTATTATCTGCCGGTAAATAAGCGACAGAGAATCCGCCGGAAATTCCGTCGCATAATTACTGGCGACAAATCCGCCGGTAATTACGTCGCTAGTTTCCGGCGGATACCATCCACCGGAAATTTTGATGGTAAGAGACAGTTTTCTTATAGTGAATATTAGAGGATTTTGTAAGCATGAGAAAGTGCTTTATTGAAAGCATTGTATACAAACATTTTGTTTGGTTATATTTTGCGTGCTGTAGAATAGGATTCACATTTCTTTCCTCTCCGACCCTTAGTTTTATACCTCGCACATTGTGTTTGATATGGAAGAAAGATGTCATAACTTTGAGTACTCCAAATCTGGAAGGATTTGTTTGATTTGGTCCCCTGTTGAGGTGAATCTCTCCCCCTCTTTTATCTTATCTCAGATGATTACTATATTATTGTTTTTAGGCTCCAACCTCCCTATTCAGCTGTCTGTTATTTATGCATTACGCAAAAGTGATGAAAGAAAGAAGCTCTGGTAAAATTTATGGTCAGTTACCCATCCCCTAGATGCTCCCTAGATTGTTATGGGAGACTTTAATTGTTGTAGAATCCCATCTAATATATCTAATGGGAATGCTCTTCCCCAAAATAGGCTTTCAAATTCTAACTCGATAATTTTTTATGAAAAATTAAATGATCTTTCTTCTATTGGAAACTATTTCACTTGGTTCAATCATGGGATAGATAATCCAATTCACATCAAATTGGACCGCGCCCTTGTTAATGATGTTTAAATGGAGAATTTCCCTAGATCTTATTATTCTATTCTGAACCCTGCTTGTTCTAATCATTACCCAATAGTTCTTCACTTGAGCTCCAAACTTCCCAGTCATCATATATTCTTATTTAAACATTATTCGACCAAAATGTATAAATTTTGGAACATCTTGATTTCTGTATTTGCTATCCCACTTGTTGTTAACCCCCTTGTGGACCTTTGCACCAAACTCAAGAAGCTCAAATCTTCTATCAAGTCCAAGGATTGGGCTAATTCTATTATTGTTGCAAAGAACCTATTTGATCTACAATACAAGCAAGCTGAATGTCTTAATAGATTGGTTTCTAACCTATAGAATGTTGAGTTAAATTCTAATTTTAAGCAATTAATCCTCAAAATTGCTAAATTTTCTTCTACTTGGGCCTCTTGGATCATCTAAAGGGAAAAAACCAAATGGCTTTCACATGATAAGGATGATCTCAAATTTCTATATTCTAAGATTCATATGAGGAAAAAGCTATAGCAAAACTTCTATAACCTTGGCCACGGTTGACCCATCCTCTAGCTGTATTGAAGTTGTAAACTCAAGCATCCACCATTCCATGAGCCTATATAACTCTCCACCTCTTCAAGCACCTGATGTCAACTATTTCCCTCCTAGTGATGTTCTTCCTGCTCATCTAGCAGATTCTCTTACCCTCTCTATAACAAATATTAAAATCAATCAGGCTATTTTCTCTAGTCTTCATTTGCTCCTAGCATAGTTGGGTTTAATTTTTAATTTTATAACTCTACTTGGCTATTGGTGGGTCCAACTATCGGTAAGGCAGTTAAATCCTTTTTTGATGAAGATTATTTTCATAGGAATGCTAAAGGCACTGGTCTTGCTTTCATATCTAAATCAAACTATGCCAGCTCCATCTCTTCTTTTAGGCCTATCTCTCTTTGTAACAATATTTATAAAATTTTTGCCAAATTACTAGCTTTTTTACTTAAACCTTTCATGCCTTTCATCAAAAATGAAAACCACTCTGACTTCTTAAAACAGCGGATATCAACTGACAATGCAAATCTTACTAAGGATCTTCTTTACTATTTAGAAAATTTGCTAACTTCTGGCATATGTGTGTTAAATTTGATATAAAAAAGGCATTTGACTGTGTTTCAAGGGAGTTTTTCTTGCTAGATTGGCCCAGAAAGGATTCCCTTGCATCTTTATTTAATGGATTAAAGTCAATATTTTAAATGTTTGGTCTTCTGTCTGTATTGATGGTACTTTGAAGGGGTTCTTCTCCTCCTATACTAGTCTTAGGAAAGGCTGCCCGTTGAGCCCATATCTATTTTGTATAGTGATGGATACCTTTTCCTGCCTCTTAGATGGTCCTTCAAATGTTGATAAGTTTTTTGCTCTAGACTTGGATGGCTACAGGTTGTCTCACCTGTTATATGCGGATAATCTTCTCACAATTGGAAAAGCTTATATTCAAAATTTCATTAATCTGAATCGAATTCTAAACACATTTTCCAATTCCTCCACCTCCATGTTAGTTTCGAGAAGAGCTCTTTAATTCTTCCACCTAATTATCATAATGCTAGCTGCATCTACTCTCCTCTCAATATTATTTTTCTCTCCTCCCTTATCACCTATATTAGCATTCCCATCTCTCCCTTGAGAGCTAAACTTGTTGATTTTTTCCAATCTATTTGAATCTATTACCAAAAATATTTCTTGATGGGAAGCTAAAGCTTTCCCTTATGTAGCTAGGTACCTATTTTATGATTTACCATTTGGAATACAATTGCTTACTGGATTCGGGGGTCAATCATACCTAAAACCATTATTAAACACATTGTTAACTAATTGTAAAGTTTTTGTTCTTTAGTGGTATTACTGCAAGAAAATTGCTCCTTATTTCTTGAGCTAACATGTGTAAAATTATGTCATATGGTGGACTCGGGCTTCCTTTCATACAACTCTCCAATCTTATTTTATTTTCTCACTCATTGGTAGAATTTATAATAGATACTATCCCCTCTCCAAGTAGCTCTTCTATAGGTATTCCTCAACTTGGCATCCTCCCCCTACAACTGCCACTCAATTCTAGAAAAATGTTTTCCCTGTTGCTGCTTTAACCAGAGAAAAATCCACTTTCATGTCTTTCCTAGTCACCCTATATCCCTTTATTAGAATCATTGGTGCAATGTGCAACCCTATTTGAAATTTCTTTCTCTCATTCTATTCTTAATCACTTCCCCGCCAATGCTCGAATAGCCACTATCCTTAATTTTTAGGGCTCATTTTTACTTGATCCATCCACCGATCTCCTTCTGAACACCTTATCTCACATCTTTATTGGGGGCACTTCTTCTGTCTGCTTGAATTGGTATCACTACAATGAATGAAGATTTAAACATTTTCTCCGCATTATAATAGTGGGGTTTCTTGTTCTTAGCATAAGTTTGCATGGCACAAACATTATGCTTTGCATTATTATTGCTATTGTTGGTTGACACTTGTGGGAGGGCTAAAAACTGCTGATGCTCTTCTGAAAGAGGGATCATGATGGATCCTAGTTGTTGCCTCTATCACATATCCCTAGAAAGCACACTTCACCTTTTCTTCGAATGCAATTTTGCTTTTTTGGTGATTATTGAGATGGTTCCTAGGATTATGACACAATTATTTAGGCCTAATGTGTTACAAATCTTTGAGATCGTTGATGATATGGCTATTTCTGTTAAAAAAGCCAAAAAATTATTCAAGCTTTTAACCTGCTACTCTTTCTACTACTCGTGGAGGGAATGAAGTTACATACAAATTGGCAGATCATCTACTTCATCAAGTGGAAGAATAGTGATGTTCTTTTAGAATTACTGTAATTCTCGTATATTTTATGGTTACATCTTCAAGTCATATATGTGTGCTTGCTCTCTTGGATGGTCTTCAGATAACTAGGGGATAAGTGCTGCTTCTTTTTTTTATTGCCAGGGATTTATGTTGCGTTCAAATTTGCTACTTGGTTATCGGTTGGTCTTTTATGTCTAGGATGAATGGATTGCATCTTCCTTCCTCATAAATAGTTGTTTTTATTAAAAATCAATTTAACACCTTCGAGGGAGGGCTTGGAAAATTTTACCTGCTTTTGAGCCTTTTTGAGGCCTTTCGTTCTTTAGTTTCTTTTAATTATGTTTCTCATTTTCGGTGAGCTTCTTCACCATGCAATTTTGTGAGCTTTTTAGCTCATTAGCCTATTTTTTTAACATAGAAATTTAACCTTTTTCTTCTTTGACGTAACTAGCCTTTCATAGTTGTAACAAGTTTTTCATCAATAAAAATTGGGATCTCCCCTAAATTTCACAAAAAAAAAAAGAAATAATCTTTGCAGGGTTGAATATCTTGAGGAGGGATACTTTAGAAGATTTAACCTCCCAAAATTATATATGGCATTTAAATTTCTCAAGTATAACTTTCTTATAGATTAAAGAGCCACTAACTTCCATTAAACATATAAATATTATCATCAAAAGCTTTTCCATTCATCTCAGAAATATTTACCATCAAAATAATTATATAAAAATAGTATATGGACAAATGATATTGAATATAATAGAAAAAGTCATGTTTATCAAAATCTAATAGGATATGCCTGTACAGACCAAGACCTTAGAACATGTAACCTTCTTAAACATAGTCTGCCCTTTTCTCTTATCTAGACCTAGAGTAGATGCAAAAGATAGGCATGAGCAACCATGCTCAATAGGTCACATTTAACCTACTTTAAGTCTTTAATAATTAAAACTAAAAGTAATAAAGTAGAAATAGTCAAGTAAACTCATACATATAGAGGTCCAACCATATTAGCTAGAATAGATAAATATCTATAAAATAGTAAACAATATCTTTAACACACCAGTCATAAGTAGCAGAATAATAGGGAAACATAACAATAAAGAAGCAAAATAGTAAACACATAACATTCCTTTCTCTTAATTAACTGATTTCCCTCAGGCCTTAAACCTCACAACATATATCATAATTTAAAATTCAAAATCATATCTCCCTATGCTAGCATATCAGATAACATATCCATATAACTTTTAATACTTACCACTAAACATATTCATAGGTTTCAAGCCCTTATAACTCCCAATAGAAAATATGTCAAAATCTTTGCTAAACATTATAACGTCTAAAAATTCACACATTGTGCGTATGTAAGCATAAAAAGAAATACATTTTATGATATAGTTCTCAATTTCAACATAATCACAGAGTTTCATAAAGTGTCCTGTAAATAGCCAAATAGATAAAAATTCAGAGGAGAACCTCATACAAAATTTAATATTTTTTAGAAATTTACTTAATTACCACACATTATTCATAGCTAGATTTTGAAGTTTTTTTATAATATAGTATTATTTATTAATGTTAGATTTTTTTTAAAATCATTAAAATGATGTACTTTTAAAACTATCTCACAAAAAATCATAAGTAAAATATTTGAATGAGTAAAGTATTGTCAACTTCATCATATCAAAGTTATGATGCAAAAATTTATCAAGTGACAGAATATATCCACTTTTGTGTGAAAATTATATTTAAAATGTCAAGAAATCCTGAAAAACTTTGAATTGTTAAAATTGAGATAGAAAAAACATAATCTATCTTAGCCCAAGCTATTTCTCAAACTATCCTAACAGACAAAAATGATTTGAAGCTACCCAAAATGATCTTTCTCTCAAGGATTTTCTCCCTTTCTTTCTCTAGTTTACTGCTTAAGTTAGTAAAAGGAAATGGCTTTTGTTATTTTGAATAGAAATTAATATTTAGTAAAATATTTGATGCAACACCTAGGTGCTCAGGAACCTAATAATGGATCACTCCCTTCATAATTCTAGCCAAATAGAAAACACAACACCATAATGCTTACAACTAAGGCTCTAGTACTCACCACTAGATGTATCGCTGCATCGCTTAACCACTCAACACTATAGTGTTCTAATATTTAACCAAAAATATAGATAACTCAGCAGTGCATTCCAACTACTATTATAACCGAGCTTTATTTGTCTTTTTTTAACTTTGATTTTACTTGTTATGTTTCTCTTTGTTGGCTATGTTTGGTTGGGCTTGTGTTACTTTTGTTGTATTTTAACCCGAGCTGGGTATTTTCTATGGCTTCTTGCCTGCCTTTTACATTTTTTTGCATCCTTTTAGTAAATTAGATAGGGACATTTTACTCATTTTGCTTCATTTTCATTTTTGGATGTAGCCCTTTGAGCAATTAGAGAATTTTGGGTTGCTTTTATGGACTTTGTACTCACTTTTTTGATAGTAAAACTAAACCTTTTCTAAAAAAAAAAGCATGCATAGACTTTAACAGACACATGAAGAATATATATGTAAAGATTATATAGAAAACATGAATTAACATATCGAGTTTAGACTAGTTTAAAGCACTGTAACACTTGGTGTTACAATCCACCCCCATAGAAAATGCTATTCTCGATATTTCAATATACATATTAATCAATTAGATTAGAATATAACTGTCTCATATTAAATTCCTTCTCCCAGGTTACTTCTCTATTAGACATGTGCTTCCACTACACTTTAATTATCAAGATCTATTTACATCTCAATTTCCTAACGTCATATACTAAGATCATTTCACTTGTTCGTTGTAGTTCAGAATAGGTTGTATTTCAACTTCTCTTTCATAAACCGTACTTACAGGATTAGAAATCCATTTTAGTAGAAATAAAATATGAAACACATGTGAACTTCAGACATCTACTCTGGTAATAATATACAATAAAAAAACTTTCCAATCCTTTTAGTAAACTCTAATGGTCCAATCTTGGACTTACCTTTTCTTCCTCGCCAAACCTACTTACATATTTCATTGGACTTGCCTTGATGTAGATAATCTCCAATGTGAAATTTAACAAATTGACTCTTTGAATCATAATATTTATTCGGCCTATCCTATACATATTTTAATATATTCCTGATCAAATGGATTTTATAGTAGATCATATTCTAGAGCTGCCTCTAATTAATTTCATTCTTCCATGTCACTTAAAGATAAAGGTTTTTTATATTTTCTAAAATAAAAAGCTTCGTAAGGGGCCATACTAATACTGAATTTGAAGATGTTACTATACAAAAGCTCAATTAAAGAAATATTATCCTCCTAGTTACAACCAAAATCTAGAACATAAAGTATCTAAATATCTTTTAGTACCTAAATAGTCATTTCTAATCAACCATTAATTTTGGGGTGGAAGTTGTACTGAAACAAATTTTGTTTCCATATTTATTTAAATTATATCTTTGGAGCTTAAAGGTGAATCTAGCATCACAGTTAAAAAAGATTACCTTGGGTATCCCGTGTAATATAATAATCTCACATATAGAATTCTATGCTAACTTATTTATATAGTCTTTCTATTTTTTTTATAACCCCCAAAGAAGATATTCCATTAAAACAAAAAAGAGGGGTACAAAAGTAAAAATAAGAAAAAAAATTACTAAGCCTCCCCAACACAAAAGAGGAGGTAGAAAAGGAAAAGAAAAGAAAAGAACAACAAAAAGAAAAGAGCAAAGAAAAAACCCCTCATCTGAAAATGAAATATCCCCCATGGTCTTGTAGAAGAACAATGCACCCAACAAGACCATAATAATGATCATTTGAGGGGCCCAAATCCCCACCCAAGGTCTCATTAGTTAATTTTTTCCTCTTTCGAGGGGTAGTGGTGATATGCCCCAACTACTGCAGTCCTTTCTGAAGGACTCTAGATCTTTGCTTGGAGGGGTTCAGTCTATCATTCGAGATATCCTACTACTGAGATTTTTGAACAGTGAAGATAATAGGCTCTGGGTTTGAATCAGCTGACGTGGGAAAGGGCATCTCATTTCATGACCTTTAGAATGGTTGGTGGGAAGATGGCCTTTCTGCTTAGGCATTCGTCTTCTAGTGATGACATTCCAAGTTCCTAATTAGTCTGAAGGTTGGGAAGATGGAGAATCAGACTGCGGAGTATGCACAAGAATAATTGAATTATGTATATCCATAACTGAAGATTGAAGAGTGTTGTCAATAGGCTACAGCTTAGTCTTGCAAGGGCAAGACTCCACTTTATGGCCAATAATTCCACAATGGAAACAAAGATGAGAAAGGCCCTCGTTCTCAACTTTTTGAAAAAATCTTCCATTTAGGCCCTTAATCCAAAAGCCTGGGGAGAGTTTCTATGTAAGATTAATGCGGACACACACTCTAGCAAAGGAACTTTGACCCCAAGAGGATTATTGTTCATCCATCCAAAGAGGTTCTCCAATCATAGCAACTATACAAGCAATATTGGAAGGTTCCCAATACAACAGAGGAAGCCGAGGAAGTTGGACCCAAATAGGCGAGACGAACCCCTTCACATCCTCAAGAGAAAAGGAACATGATCACCAATCAAGGACAATTAGGCTTCCTGACACAGTCCAAGGACTAACCCGAAGGATGATATCACGAGCTCAGAGCCTTGAAAAATGCAAATAATGCAATTTGGAGCAATGGTGATCAAATGAAACTCCCCAACATGAGATCATCACCAAGATAGTTCACCTTGGAGCCAAGCAAAAAATATTCGCATGCCTAGAAGTTTCCCAACTAAAGCACATTCCAATTTAGAAATATTTTCTTGAACTTTGTCAAAGTTGTTGCTCAAGGAAATTCCATCCACATCAAGCACCTCTTGTTTGAGAATCTTGTCTAAAGGAGTATAAAGGGATTTCTCCAAGCAAAATGGCTTAGACTTTGGTCGACAAACACCCTAGCCTATTTTGAAGAATTCTATATGCTGGAAAGGGGTTGAAATTCTGCTCCAACAACTCCCAAGGTCTTAGAAGCATTGACACAGATAGCTGGTGTGTAAGTTTCTATAATTAGAGGTTCTTGAGCTACAACAATGTGGGATTTAACCCTATAGGAATCCACTATTCCATCTAAACTATTTACACAATTGAATCTAGGATCTACATTACACTCAAATACTGTCAGATCATTCATGCCATCCACACTCAAGATGTTGAGATAAAAAAATAAACCTGCGGTACACTATCCGACTGAAGTTCACAGATAGGCGAATAGGCCCGACTAGACCCCAATGAAGCCTCACGCTGCATTTTGAGGTAATCTGACTTGATATGCTTCGAGTTATACACAAAAATAGAGGAGTCGAGGTCCTAACGAATGTAAGAGATGTTTCGATCGGACTCCATAGTTATCAGGAAAAATTGGGTATCATCCACAGAGAGCAGCTCATGCTCCTTAGAAGAAACTTCTATAGTTGAAAGCTCTGAATTAGCCAGTTGGACGTGATGGGGGAAAATTTTCTCGCCGCACAGATTTTTATTTATCCTATTTTGTAATCAAATATTGTATTGGGAATAAAGTATAGTTTTGGGAGACTGACACAATATTCAATAATGGAATCATTGTCAAAATAGAGTTTTGGAAAATGATATTTCTATGATTAAATACAATTCAAAGGACAACATATCATATCGAGAGGTGAACATAAAATTCTATAAAATGTGTTTAAAAATCAAAGTATAGTTTTAAAAATATATCCCTTCTTTTAATTAGATGTAATAAGGAAAACATTATATCATCTTAAAAGACGAACATAATGTTCTTTAAGACATCTAAAAATAAGAAGGGGTTTTATAAAATTCATCGTTTTTAATATTGAATATAACAAGTAAAATATTATATTATCTGAAAAGACAATAATAACATTCTACAAATATATTTAAAATTAGAAATGAGTTTTTAAAAGACATCCGTGTTCCCAGAGATTTTTACCTTATTTTATAGGAATATAATAAGGTTTATTTTAATATGGAATTCTCAAATCCCTATAAGGGCAAGCCCTTATAGATAACATGGTATGTGAAGTGGAGAGTAGTAATGGAGCATTAAAATTTGAAATTGCAAGTTTAAAGAAAGAAAATGAATTTCGGAAAGTTAAAATCAATGCTTTTGAGAAAAATGAAACACCTACTACTTTTGCACAATTTTATGCACCTCCACCTTTTGAAGAATCTGTTTCGGAATCATCAAAGCATGTTTCATACAAACCTAGGAAGAGGCACTATCACCCACGTAGATTATTTAACCCCTTTCCTGGTGTTAGATATTTTTCTTGTGGCATGTTAGGACACATCTCTCACGCCTGCACTGTTCACCGTAGTACACATTGCGTGTGGAGGCACAAATTGCCTGTTTTATAGCACAGCACACATGCATTGCATTCTTCTTTTCATAAGAAGGAACCCAAACCTATTTGGGTTCCTAAATCTAATGTTTGATGATTTTGTAGGTGTGCTCTCACACAAGACCTCATGAGGGCATGTGGTACCTAGTCAGCGGATGTTCAAGACACATGACTGGAGATGCAAATCAGTTCATTTTGATGGAGGCTAGGGCTGGAGGCAAGGTTACACTTGGAGATAACACCACCAGGAGGGTGGTAGGTTTAGGTATAATTGGTGATTCAAAGAATTTTGTGATTGACAATGTTTTGATTGTAGATGGACTGAAACATAACCTGTTGAGCATCAGTCAACTCTGTGACAAAGGATACAACATCAAATTCCTGCCCACTTGCCGTATTTTAAGCTTAAATGACAAAATTATTTTGCCGGGATAAAGGATCAACAATGTCTACATGCTGGATGTAAGTTGCTTTAAAGTTGATATTTCAGTTTGCTTAAAAATTATTGCTGATGAGTCTTGGTTGTGGCATAGGAGATTATGTTTTGCCAGTTTGAAAACCCTTATGAGAGTCACCCAAAAGGACTTAGTTAGAGGTGTCCCCAAGCTTAAGTTCATTAAGGACCACCTGTGTGATGCCTGTCAATTATGGAAGCAAGTCCAGTCCTCCTTTCACTCTGTTAACGACATTAGCACCTCTAGACCTTTAGAAGTCCTTCACATGGATCTCTTTGGACCCATTAGCACTGCCATCTTGGGGAGGAAAGCCTATGGTTTTTTTATTGTTGATGATTACTCGAGGTTCACTTAGATTAAATTTCTATCACATAAATTTGAGTCATTTGATGAATTTAAGTCTTTCTCCACTTGGATTCAGAGGAAGTTTGGTTGTGAGATCTTGACTATTCATAGTGATCATGGTGGAGAGTTTGAAAATGTGAAGTTTGGAACTTTCTTTGAGGAGCAAGAGATTAGTCACAATTTTTTAGCTCATAAGACCCTTCAGCAGAACGGGGTAGCTGAAAGGAAGAGCAGGACCTTAGTAGTAGCTGCTAGAGCAATGCTTGCTGAGTATTCACTTCCAAAATACTTTTGGGCTGAAGCGGTGAACACTGCCAGTTATGTGCTGAATAGGGTGAATGTTAGATCCAATCTGAATAAGACACCTTATGAGATCATTAAGGGTAGAACTCCAAACCTGTCCCACCTCCATGTCTTTGGCTGTATAGTTTTCATTCTGAATAATGGGAAATCATCCTTAGGAAAGTTTGACCCCAAATCTGATGAAGGAGTGTTCTTAGGCTATTCTAGTGTGGGGAAATCTTTTAGGGTGTTTAATAAGAGGACTTTGGTGGTGGAAGAGACAACTCATGTGGTGTTTGATGAATATTATCCTAAGGTGACTAGAGTTGAGGAAGAAGAAGAGGTAGGGAGATTACCCAAGCGGTTGAAAATGCAAATCTGGAGGAAAGGGTAGAACCTCAAACCACTTTGCCTAGAGATTGGAGATATGCTTCAAGTCATCCTAAAGAACTGATCTTAGGAGACCTTTCTGAAGGTGTTAGAACTAGGCATGGACTTAGGAAGGAAGTAAACCACTGCCTTTATCTCAATGACTAAACCCACCAACATCAATCAAGCCCTTTCTGATGACTTTTGGATCTTAGCTATGCAAGAGGAATTGAATCAGTTTATAAGGAACAATATTTGGGAGCTAGTAGAAAGACCTAGGAATTAAAGTATAGTGGGAACCAAGTGGGTCTTTAAGAATAAGATGAATGATTCTAGTGTGGTGGTTAGGAATAAGACAAGATTGGTGGCTAAGGGGTATAATCAGATTAAAGGGATTGATTTTGAGGAGACCTTTGCCCCTATAGCTAGATTGGAAGCCATTAGGGTGCTACTAGCCTTTGCCTGTTATAAGAGATTTAAGCTGTTTCAAATGGATGTCAAGAGTGCCTTTTTAAATTGGGTAATAAAAGAGGATATTTTTATAGAACAACCCCTAGGTTTTAAGAGTTCCCAATATCTAAATCATATTTACAAATTAAAAAAGGCCTTATATGGATTAAAACAAGCACCCAGAGCTTGGTATGAGAGGCTTAGCACATTCCTATTAGAAAGAGAGTTTGTTAAGGGGAGCGTAGATACCACCCTTTTTCTGAGGAGAGTAGGGGATGATTTACTCATTGTCTAGATCTATGTTGATGATATAATTTTTGGATCTTCTGATAAATATTTATGTGATGAGTTTTCTAAAATAATGAGTGAGGAGTTTGAGATGAGTATGATGAAAGAATTTTCCTACTTTTTGGGGTTTAGTATAAGGAAAATGGATGATGAAACCTTTCTCAATCAATCTAAATACACCAAGGACATTTTGAAGAAATATGAAATAGATAAAGCCAAGCCAATCAACACTCCCATGAGCTCCTCTGTTCAGTTAGATAAGGATTCCAGTGGAAAATCTGTTGATCAGAAGAAGTATAGAGGAATAATTGGATCATTGCTTTACCTGACTGTCAGCCGACCTGATATCATGTTTAGTGTTTGTCTTTGTGCTAGGATTCAAGCTGATTCTAAAGAGTCCCACATGACTGCTGTTAAGAGAATTCTTAGATATCTTTTAGGGACCCCAAACCTAGGAATCTGGTACCCTAGGCACAGCACCTCTTTTGAGATTATTTGATATTCTGATTCTGACTTTGCAGGATGTAGGGTGGATAGAAAGAGCACTTCTAAAACTTGTCAATTCATAGGACAGTCGTTAGTCTCCTGGTCCAGTAGAAAATAAAACTCAGTTGTACTTTCCACTGCTGAAGCTGAGTACATTGCCTTAGGAAGTTGTGTAGCTCAAGTTCTTTGGTTGAAGCAACAAGTCTTGGATTTAGGATTACCTGTGGGCATAATTTTTATTCTATGCGATAATACTAGTGCCATATGCAATTCTAAGAATCTAATCCAACATTCTAGAACCAAGTACATTGATATAAGGCATCACTTCATTAGGGACCATATTACAAAAGGGGACATTGAACTACATCATGTAGTAACTGAAAATCAGCTGGCTGACATATTTACTAAACCACTGGCCTTTGACTCATTCAGCATTTTGAGAACCAAATTAGGTGTGATTGACATAAATGCTTGATTCTGATGACTACTGATTTTTGATTTGTCTGTTTTTCATTATGTTTCTGTTAGTTTTTTGTTTGATTTGATTATCTAGTTTCTGTTATTTTTGTTTTTCTGCTAATTTCTATTTTAGCCTTGGTGTTAGTTTAATTTGAGTATTTATTTTGATGCGATTTTCTACTTATTTTTATTTACTGTTTCATCTCTTTTGTTTACTATTTTATCTCTTTCAAAATAAGATCACTGCTCACTACTGCTGATAAACTGGATTTCTGACTGAAAGTTTTGCCTTGTTTTTATTTGGAAGCTGGTAAGCAGTGATTGATTCCACTGGATCTGTTAAAGGGAAGAAACATTGATGATTGTTTCTCTTCCTCTAACTCTTTTAATAGTGTATTATTTCTTTTGGATAAAAATCTTCCTCAAAATTAAAAAGTTAGTTTTTGAAATAGAGATCTATTTTATCTTCCTACAGTAATCTACCTCATATGAATAGTATTTTCAATGTTTTGAGTCATTATTATGATTTTCTGAACCAAATGATTGCACTTATCAAATGATGTATGGTTTTTTTTGTGAATTACTCTTCCTTATCGTAGAGAGTGAGCTATATCATCTCTTACGTCTGGAAGGTAATTTTACAGCTGAGATTGTTTAACGATTGTGAGAGAGAGAAAGCCTATAAAAGATGAGCAAAGAGCGCCAAAATGAAAAGAGGCACAAAATTAGCCCAAACTGAAAAGATGCACAATGTCGCCAAAAAATTGAAAGAATACACAAAGTGTATCAAAAATCAAAAGATGCGTAAAGTGCCAAATAAATTAAAAAAGGGGCACAAAATTAGCCCACAAAGAAATAGGCTTTCTTCCCTTTCAGATCTTTAAATGTCTTAGAAAAATCCATGCACCCCTAATATTTTTAAAAGCTTGAGATGAAAATCATGATTTCTGATTTCTTACTTTGTAATACTATTATATCAGATATTTTCCTGGAACGAGGCTTGAAAGAATCTCTTTTCAAATCTAATTTCTTTTTTTCTGAATTTGATTTTTATTTTGAAAGGAATGTGCATCTATAAGGTGTCCGAGGTGGGAGTTACGAAAGTCAATTTTCCAAATTTTTTTGGATTTCAGCGATATCGATCGTCTTCTTATCGATTTTTGAATTCAAAATCAAGGGAAAACTCTGATTTATTGGAGCAGATTGATTCAAAAAAAATCGTTGTTTTTGTGTCTCTCGTTTCGAGTTTTATTTACTCTGCTTTTGTTTTTCATTTTACTGTATGTGTTTTTAGGATCCCTGATCTTTCATCTCCATCCTCCATCTTTTTCATTTTTTCTTCACATCGTCCTAGACTATCTTTTTCATCCTAGACGATCCATACATCATCCTGGATGACCCGTTCAAATCATCCCCACTCTGATCATAATGTTGAGATGCATTAATTATTGGTGATCGTCCTAGATGATCCTTCCATCATCCTGGATGATATGATCCACACTTCTTGATCCTGATCAAATGGTTGAGAATGCACCAATTATTATTTATCGTCCTGGATGATCCACCTCATTATCCCGGACGATCCACGTGTTAGCAGTTGGACGATTCAAATTCGGCCTGTCTTATACATTTATTGCATATCATCCTAGACAATACACCTAATCATCCTGGATGATACTTTTTGTTAACGGTCGTCTGGCTTGACTCCTCTGGAAGATCTCCTGTCTTTAATCATCGCAGACGATCTCTGATCATCCCGGACGATCCGATCGCCTTTTTGACCAATCGTCCTAGACGTCATAATTACTCCTATCGTCCTGGAAGATCCTGCGATCGTACGGGATGATCCGATCGATTTCTATTTAAACAACCATTTTCTTCAGCTTTCTTCACACCTCTCCTTCCATACTTCCTCTCTTGTATTTCTAATGGCTGGTGGGAAGCGATCTAGGCATCAGGGTGCGAGCTCCTCTCTTGAAAATATCGATCCCTGCTTTCCAAATGCAGCCGATCAGGTTGCCTTCCAATGATTTCTTGAAGTGGGAATCACACAGTCCAAGATCGTAAACCCCCGCACCCTTACCTACCCTGTCCTAGATCTATTTGCACATATCTCCCTCACCTTCATCCTCACCATGGCCTTCCCATTTAGCCTTGAACGTCTCCAAGTCTTCTTCGCAAATCTTCGCATCGCCGCTGACTTCATTTCTGATCCTGATTATGATTGGAGTGTCGCCAATCGCTTCCTTAGAAATACCAATGCACCCTACCACAACAATGCTTACACTTCCCTCCTTATGGATGCCCGTACCATTCAACATGTCCTTCATTTCTCCATCATCCCAAAGGCTGGGGATCGCATTCACATCACCCCTTTACTGTCTCTGACCACCTATTACATCATGGCCCACCGGGAATTCAATGTTATTGATCTTCTTTTCCGCTATTTCGAGCATCTCACTACCATTAGGGATCCGAGCCATAGACGATACCCAAATCTAGCTCTAGGACAAATCATTATATATGCTTTAGAGACCAAATATGATCAATAATATCCAGTCCCTACTAATATCCCTCCTTCCTACTTCATAAATAATTCCTTCCATGTACTCCACAGTACTCGACTACATCCGGAGCCCACCCCAGATATTGAGGAGGAAGAGGAAGAAGGTGTTCCTATTCCTGTTGCACCTGATGCACCTGCTCCCCTTCGTATTACTTCCCCTTTTGATCATCTGGTGTAGCGGTTAGACTAATGGGAGACCTAATTTGATTCTTATGTTGCTGCCGAGGAGCAGCACCAATCTGAGGATCTGCAGCACGTTAATGACTATGTTGCTCAGCAGCAACAACAGCACGACTAGGATATTGCCTTGTTTGGAGCACACTTCACTGCCATTCACAATTACTTTATTCCACCACCACCTCCTCCTTTTGATCAGGATCCGCCTCCGCTTTAGTTTTGTGTTTTGTGCTATTTTTTGTCTGTACTGTTGTGTTTGCTCCTCCTCCTTTTTGTGATGTCAAAAGGGGGAGTTAGTTGTAGTAGTTTTTTGTTTTATGTATTAATCTTATTTTGTGTTGTTTATTTCATTTGTAGTTATTTTCATGTACTGTTCTAGTTATTCTGTAAAATTTGGAAAGATATTTACTTTTCATTTGTGCGTTGGTTAACTCCTGGTTATTTTATTTTAAACTACTGCACTAATATTTGCTATCATTAAAAAGGGGGAGATTATTGCACTGGTTTCAAAAAGTACAGTTTTGATGATGAAAAACATATTTGTATTCTATTTTTCTTGGCTAACCCATTTCAGGTATAAAAGATTAAAAGTAACTCAAGCCAACTCAAGATCGGGTCCAAGTGTGTCTAAATATAATATTTTCCTTTTCTTGAGTCAAATGTAATGTAATTGATCCTCTTGCTAAGTAACCTTACACACACACACTCAGGGGGAGAGCTTGAGTGAATTAGAGTTTTTGTTCAATTTTTGTTCAGATCGGCCTAGATAATATTCACATCGTCCTGGACGATCAAGTGAAAATAGAAACCCTAATTAGGGTGACCAAGTTAAGTCTGTCTGATTAAGTTGATCGTCTTGGATGATCCATCCATTGTACGGGATGATAGGCTTAAATAAAAAATTCTCAGCCGCCAGATCAAGTTAGGCAAGTTTTATTTTTAGAGATTTGATCCGATCGTTCCGGATGATACGTGTATCATCATGGATGATCTAGTTCAATCATGCCTAAATTAGCCTGGTGATTAAGAAAAGCAATTAATATTTAATTGATATGATCATATCGTCCGGGACGATCGCAAGATCATCCAGGACGATCATGACCGTCCAGGGTGTTTCACCTGTACGTCAAGAGCGGTGATCAGGATGATTTTGGCACTTTTTGAACCAATCGTACAGGATGATATCAATATCGTCCTGGACGATCAAGTCATTTTTAGGTCGTCCAGCACAAGTTCCTCTGGACTACCAGATCATCTAGACTGAAACAGGTGATTTTGAACTGATCGTACAGGATGATTTATCGATCATCCTAGATGATATTGGCCGACCAGTTGAGATTTAGGGAAAATTTTGAGCCCTCCTATAAAAGATCATTTTCTTCAAACAAGAAAAATCTTTTGCCACTTTCCTTTATAGGGAAACCCTAGAGAGAGAGAGAGAGTTTGGGAGAGAGAGAGAGGATCTTGTTAGGGGGAGTTTGTGAGGGATTCACAAAGGTTGCTCCAAGCAAGAATCAGAGTCGTCTTCTCCGTTCGTTGTCTCTCATACTGTCAGTGTTCTTTGTGGGAGGATCGTTCGCAAGAAGATCCGGGTTCTCTGCCCGATTCAGGAGGAAGCGAAATGAGTTCATGTTCTCTATCTGCTTCAGGAGGAAGCGAAAGGAGTTCTGGTTCTCTGCCCGCTTCAGGAGGAAGCGAAAGAAGTTCAGGTTCTCTACCTCACCGGGTTGGTGGAAAGGAGTTTTGTACAGGCTTTTCCACCTTGCTTTGGTACTGACTCAATCTTGAGCTGGCTTGAATTGTAATTGATCTTGTGAACATGAAAGGTTATGTGCTCAAATAGAAATAGAAATATTTGATATCATCAAAATCATAATCCTTGAATCCAAATTTTCTATGATCTACCCCTTTTTGATGATGGAAAACATTTGTTAAAAATTTTTTAATTCAACGAATAAAACACAGAGCAAGAAAAGCTAAGCAATGCAAATTCTATTAGCCAGGCAAGCAGAACAAGAACACTGAACACTGATAACTCAAATAGTATAATAACTTAGAACATAAATTACTCCCCCTTTTGACACCTCAAAAAGGGTAAAACAATATAGAGAAAACTAAAAAGGCCGTAAAAAATATCTCTAAAAATAGGAAACGCAATCAAACTAGAAATAAGAGGGACTCTTATCAGATGGAGGAGGTGGTGGTGGTGGCTAAAGTAGACTGTGAAGGTTAGCAAACTATTCTCCAAACCAGGCTATGTCCTAGTCGTGCTGATGCTGCTGGGCGACGTAGGCATTGAATCAATTCACATCCTCAACATGCTGTTGCTCCTGGGCAACCACATTGGAGTCAAAGTGGGCCTCCCACTGATCAAACCTATGCACCAGGTGATCCAACGGTGATTCCATATGGAGAGGAGTAGGTTCAGTAGGTTCAAGACCAGCTTCTTCCTCTTCTCCTTTAATATTCGTGTTGGGCTCCGGATGAAGACGAGTGCTGTGAAGAACATGGAAAGAATTATTAGAGTAGAAGGAAGGAGGGACATTTGCTAGAACTGGATATTAAAGATTATCTTTTATTTCAAGAGCATAGGATATGATGTGTCCTTTGGCTAAGTTAGGATGTCTCCTGTGGCCTAGATCCCTAATGCTAGTGAGGTGTTTAATGTAGCGAAATAGGAGATCAGTAGCATTAAAATCACGATAGGCCATGATGTAGTAGGTAGTCATGGATAGCAAGGGGGTAATGTGGATGCGGTCTCCAGCCTTTGGAATGATAGAAGAGCGAAGGGCATGCTGGATTGTCCTCACATCCTTAACTAAGGAAGTGCAAGCATTATCGTGGTATGGGGCATTGGTGTTTCTAAGGAAATGGTTGGAGACACTCCAGTTAAGGTTAGGATCAGAGGACAAAAGATGAAGTTTATCGCCAGTGATAGAAAGTAAGAGAATGTCATGAAAGTCTTGAGTGGTTAAGTCTACGGGGTGTCTATTAACATATGAGCGAAGGGACAAATAGGCAGAATCAATGCAAAGGTTCACAAAAAAAAACATGAAGAAGTTTAGTGTTAAACGAAAAAGTAAGTGTCAGAATGAAGGTAAGGGATGTATGAGTAAAAATTTCCAGTACCGGATAGGTTAGGATGCGTGGATTCATAATTTTGGACTAAGTAATCCTCATATTGAGATATCATTGGAAGGCAGCCTGATCGGCTGCATCAGTAAATCGGGGGTTGATATTCCCCCTTGAAGAACTTGCTCCCTGATGCCTAGATCTTTTGCCACTAGCCAAAAGAAGAAGATTGTATGGTGTAGAAGGAGAGTGTGGTGAAATAATGGCTGAAAGCAGCTGTTTAAATAGAAATCGGCCATATCATCCAGGATGATCGCGGGATCGTCCAGGATTATAGGTAGAAATAATTATGTCTAGGATGATTGGTCAAAAAGGTAGTCAGATCATCCAGGATGATTATATATTATCTCGGATGATTAGACACATGTAATCATCCCGAGGAATCAGGCTGGATGACTTTTGACTAAAAGGATCGTCCAATATGATTAGGTGGATCGTCCAGGATGATATGCAATAAATGAATCAGACGGGCTAAATTCAAATCGTATAATAACTACCACATAGATTTTCTAGGATGGTGTGGTGTATCGTCTAGGACGATCACCAATAATTGAATCAGATCAGTCATTGGATCATTATGGGGATGATTCGATCATATCATCCAAGATAATGTGGGGATCATCCAGGACAATGTGACCAAAAAATGAAAAAAGATGAAGGATGGAGTGGAATAGTCAGGGGACCCAAAAATCACAAAAAAATCAAAATCAAATCATATAAAAAAGAAAAAGAAATACAAACGAGGAAATAACAAAAAATATTTTTTTTGAATCGATCAGCTCCAGTAAATCAGAATTTTTTCTTAATTTTTAATTCAGAAGCCAATAAGAAGAAAATTGACAAAGCTAAAATCTAGAAAAGTTGGAAAATCAATTTTTGTAACTCCTACCTCGGACACCTTAAAGGTTCAAATTCCCTTCAAATAAAAATCTTCAAAAGAAAAGAAATTAGATAAGAAAAGTGATCCTTTCAAGCTTTATTCCAGAAAAATTTCTGATAAAATAGCATTGCTAATTAAAAAACTAGCAATCACAATTTTTAATCTAAAGTGTTTGAATATATTAAGGATACACGAATTCTTCTAAGATTTTTTAAAGATTTGAAAGAGGAGGAAGCTTATTTCTTTGTGGGCTCATTTTGTGCCTCTTTTTCAATTATTTGGCACACTTTGTGCATCTTTTAATTTTGATACACTTTGTGTATCTTTTCAATTTTATTGGCAAACATTGCATATCTTTCAGTTGGGCTCATTTTGTCCTCTTTTATTTTCAATTGATTGACGCACTTTGCACATCTTTTGCTAGCTTCCTTTCTTTCAAAATTTCTAAAAGACTCTCAATTGTCAGATTATCTTTAAGATATACGAGAAGAAAAATTCACTCTCTTAGATAAGAAAAAGTAAACCACAAAATAGAACCATTCTCATATGATAAATGTAATCACTTGATTAAGAAAATATGAAAGTGATTATATGATTTGGAACACTACTCATATGAGATGGATTACTATAGGAAGATACAATAGATCACTATTTCAAAGTCCAACTTTTAAAATTTGAAAAAGATTTTTATTCAAAAGGAATAATACACCATTAAAAGAGTTAGAGGAAGAGAAATAATCATCAATGTTTCTTCCCTCTAACTATTTTAGAGAGGTCAATCACTTCTTACAAGCTTCTAAATAAAAACAAAGCAAAAACTCCTATTTAGAGATCAAGTTTATTAGTAGTAGTGATCAGTGATTTGATTTTGAAGAAAATAAATAGTGAATCAACAATAATAGGAAAGCGCATAAAATGAAATAACCAAATCAGGTAAACAACAAAAAAAAAAAGAAAATCAGCAGAGAATAAAAACCAAAAAGGAAACAGATAATCAAATCAAACAAAAATAAAGGAAAACATAAAAATAGAAATTTTAGAAATCAATAATTATCAAATTCATGCATTAATATCAATCACACCCAATCTGGTCTTTAAAATACTGAATGTGTCAAAGGCTAGTGGTTTAGTAAAGATGTCAGTTAGTTAGTTTTCAATGGCTACATGGTGTAGCTCAATGTCCCCTTTGGTAACATGGTCCCTAATGAAGTAATACCTTATGTCAATGTGTTTGGTTCTTGAATGTTGGATAGGATTCTTAGAAATACATATGGCACTAGTGTTATCATATAGAATTGAAATTATGCGAATAAGTAATCCCATATCCAAAATTTGTTGCTTCAACCAAAGGACTTAGGCCACACAACTTCCTAAGGCAATATACTCAGCTTCAACAGTGGAAAGTACAACAGAGTTTTATTTTCTACTAGACTAGGAGACAAAAGACTGTCCTATAAATTGACAGGTTTTAGAAGTGCTCTTTCTATCCACCCTACACCCAGTAAAATAAGAATTAGAATATCCAATAATTTCAAAAGAGGTGATGTATCTAGGATACCAGATCTTAAGTTTTGGGTCTCTAAGAGATATCAAATGATTCTCTTAATTGCAGTCAGGTGGGATTCTTTAGGATCAGCTTTAAATCTAGCATAAAGACAAACACTAAATATGATATCAGGTCTGCTAGTAATTAGGTAATGGAGTGATCCAATTATTCTTCTGTACTTCTTCTAATCAATAGATTTTTTATTTAAATCCTTGTCTAACTGAACACTAGAACTCATGGGAGTGTTGATTGGCTTGGATTTATAAATTTCATATTTCTTCAAGATGTCCTTAGTGTATTTTAATTGATTAAGAAAAGTTCCATCATCCATTTGCCTTATAGTAAACCCCAAAAAGTATAATAATTCTCCCATCATACTCATTTCAAACTCTTTACTCATTTTCTTAGAAAAATCATCTCATAAATTTTTATCAAAAGATCCAAAAAGTTTATCATCAACATAGATCTGGTCAATGAATAAATCATCTCCTACTTTCCTCAGAAAAAGGGTGGTGTCTACGCTCCCCTTAACAAACTCTCATTCTAATAGGAATGTGCTAAGCCTCTTATATCAAGCTCTAGGTGCATGTTACAATCCATATAGGCCTTTTTTAATTTATAAACATGATTTGGATATTGGGAACCCTCAAAACCTAGGGGTTGCTCTACAAATATATCATTTATTACCCCATTTAAAAAGGCACTCTTGACATCCATTTGAAAAAGCTTAAATCCCTTATAATAGGCAAAGGCTAGTAGCACTCTGATGGCTTCCAATCTTGCTACAGGGGTAAAGGTCTCCTCAAAATTAATCTCTTCTATTTGGATCTACCCCTTAGCCACCAATCTTGCCTTATTCCTAACCACCTCACAAGAATAATTCATTTTATTCTTAAAGACCCATTTAGTTCCCACTACACTTTGAATATTAGGTCTTTCTACTAACTCCCAAACATCATTCCTCACAAATTGGTTAAGTTCTTCTTGCATAGCTAAGATCCAAAATTCATCAGAAAGGGCTTGAATGATGTTGGTTGGTTTAGTCATTGAGATAAATGCAGAATGGTTTACTTCCTTCCTAAGTCCATGCCTAGTTCTAACACCTTCAGAAGGGTCTCTTAAGATTAGTTTTTTAGGATGACTCAAAGAATATCTCCAATCTCTAGGTAAGATATTTTGAGGTTCTACCCTTTCCTCCATATTTGCATTTTCTACTCTTTAGGTATACTCTCCTACTTCCTCTTCTTCCTCAGCTCTAAAATCCTAAAGGATCAGATTCATTAAACACTACATGAGTAGTCTCCTCCACCACGAATGTCCTCTTGTTAAACACTCTAAAGGATTTTCCCACACTTGAATATCCTAAGAACACTCTTTCATCAAATTTTGGGTCAAATTTTCCTAAGGATGATTATACATTATTAAGAATGAAGACCTTACAGATGAAGACATGGTGGTGGGATAGGTTTGGTGTCTTATTCAGTTTGGATCTAACATTCACCCTACTCAATAAATAACAGGTTCACCGCTTTTGTCCAAAAGTATTTTGGAAGTGAAAACTTAGCAAGAATAGATCTAGTGACTTCCACTAAGGTCCTATTCTTCCGTTTAGCTATCCAATTCTACTAAGGAGTCCTAGGAGCTAAAAGTTATGGCTAATCCCTTACTCCTCATAGAAAGTTCCAAATTTCACATTTTTAAACTCTCCACCATGATCACTATTGATGGTCAAGATCTCACAACCTAACTTCTTCTGAATCCAAGTGGAGAAAGATTTTAAATCATCAAATGACTCAGCTTTGTGTAACAAAAATCTAATCCAAGTGAACCTCAAGTAGTCATCGACAATCACAAATCCATAGACTTTTCCCCCTAAGCTGGCAGTGCTAATGGGTCCAAATAAATCCATGTGAAGGAATTCTAAAAGTCTAGCGGTGCTGATGTCCTTAATGGAGTAGAAAGAGGATTGGACTTGCTTCCCTAGTTTATAGGCATCACAAAGGTGGTTCTTAGTGAACTTAAGCTTGGGGACACCTCTAACTAAGTCCTTTTAGGTTACTTTTCTAAGGGTTTTTATGCTGGCAAGACATAACCTCCTATGCCACAACCAAGACTCATTAGAAGTAGTTTTCAAGAAAAATGATACAGCACACTCAATATTATTTAAATCAAGCATATAAATATTTTTGATCCCTGCCCTGCAAAATAGTGTTATTATTTAAGCTTATAATGCAAGTGTTTGCCAGAAACTTTATGCTAAACCCTTTGTCATAGAGTTGATGTATGTTCAACAAGTTGTGTTTCAGTCCATCTACAAGCAACACATTTTCAATTAAAAGGTTCTTGTAGTTTTTTATTATACTTGCGCCCACAACTTTCTTGGTGGTGTTCTGTCCAAGAGTGACCTTGCCTCCAGCCCTGGCCTCCAGTGAAATGAATTAATTTACATCTCCAGTCATATACCTTGAGTATCCGCTGTCCAGGTACCACATGTTCTCAGAAGGTCTTGTGTGAGAGTATCCCTACAAAATCATTAAACATCAGATTTAGGAACCCAAACAAGTTTGAGTTTCTTCTTATGGAAAGAAGAATGTAATGCTTGTGTGTTATACTATTAATCATGCAATTTGGGCCTCCACACCTAATATATACTATGGTGAACAGTATAGGTGTGGGATATATGTCCTAACATGTTACAAGAGGAATATCTAATGCCAGGAAAAGGATTAACTAATCTACGGGGGTGATAGTTCCTTTTTCTAGGTTTGAAGGATGCATATTTTGATGATTTTGAATGAAATTCTTCAATGATGGAGGTTTATAAAATTGTACAAATGTAGGAGGTGTTTCCTTATTCTCAAATGCACTAATTTTTATATTTAAAAATTCATTTTCTTTTTAAAGACTTACAATTTCTAGTTTCAATGCATGCTCACTATTATCTAAATCACACGCCATGCTGTCTAGTTCTTTAAACGCTTTTTCTAAATCAGCATGCAATATTTTCAATGAATTATACTCAACAATAAATTCAGAATACTTTTTATTTAACTCATCATATTCATTAAGTAATGGCATGTGATTGCTATCAAGTGTAAGATGATCCTTAAGCAAAACTTCATGCTCTTTTTATAGGTTCAATAATTCTAATTTTAAACTAGCATACATTTTCTTAAGCTTTCTATATGATGAATAGATTTTCTCAGAAATATCAAGTAATTGATCATAGGTTAGTTCACATACCTCTTCTTGATTAGACTAACCAAGATGTTCATTCGCCATCAGACACAAGTTTGTAGTCTCCTCTTCAGCTTCAGTCTCAGAGGAGTCAGATGCAGAATCTACCCAGAAAACCTTTTGGATCTGCTTCTTTTCCTTCCTAAACTTGGGTTTCTCCTCACCCTTCTCCTTGCTTGGGTGAGCCTTAAGTGTAGAACAATCAACTTTTATATGTCCTAGCTTCCTACATTTAAAGCAAACTGTATCAAAAGAACCTTTAGAATTTTTATTAGTGTTACCTTTGTTCCATTTCTGATAGTTCTTATATTTCTTCCTTAGAAAGCTTTTGAATTGCTTAGTGATTAAGGCAACATCATAATTTTTAGACCCAAAAGTACCAGTATCCATATCATTCTCCTTCAGCGCCATAGTTTTCTCCTTATTCTTCTCACATGCATCAAGTTATCTTTGATTCACTCCTTACTCGTAAGCAATGGGTAATCTAAGTATGTTATCAATAGAATAAGTGTTCAAGTCATTAGATACAGTAATCACAATTATCTTAGCATCGCAGGAAGAAGGAAAACATCTCAAGATTTTGTTAACTTTTACATAGTTGGCGAGTTCTCTTCCAAAGGCTTACAGGGAGGTGACAATTTGTGTGAACCTAGTGTACGTTTTAGATATTAACTCACTAGGTTTCTTGCGAAAGAGTTCATAGTCGTGAAGCAAGATATTTAACCTAGATTGCTTAACTTCAGTTGTCCCCTCATAAGTGATACATAATTTATCCCAAATTTTCTTACCAGTGGTACAAGTTGACACACGCATGTAATCTTCATATTTTAGTGCACAAAAAAATAGTTTAAACATTTAGCATTAAGTTACACTAAGTCGCTATCATCATGAGTCAATTCAATAAAAGGAAGTTCAATTTTAACACCATTAACAAGTCTAAAAGGTGCATCATAGCCATCTTTAACAAGCATCCACATGCGATAATCAATCGATTATAAAAAGGTGGACATGCAAGTCTTCTAAAAATCAAAAGATATATTTTTAAACAAGGGTGGATGAGTAATGGAATACCCTTCCGTGGTGTTTCTATTACCAAAGTTAGCCATGGATCAAATTCAAAAGTTTTTTAAAACCTAGTTTTATAAATCCTGCTCTGTTACCACTTGGAAGTTCGTTAGGGATGTTAAGCCCTTGTGAACTAGCCCGAGGCTAACCAAGAGGGGGGAGAATTAGTTATTTTAAAAATTCTTGAGCAAAATAGATTTTGAAAACTTTTTTGAATGTCTTAAAATACTTACAAAAGCACGTTGATGTGGAGATGTTTAATCACACAGAATAACAAATTTACCACACTATTATCTACAAAAAAGTAAAGTGCAAAAATTAAAAAATAAAACATAAAAAGAATAAACCCACCAGATTTTATAATGGTTTGGTCAACTTGACCTACATCCATTCCCCAGAGCCTCCCTCTAGGTATTGTACTAAAACTGAGTGACTCTCCTTTTGCTACCACAGTAAGGCTGACAAACCTTTATAAAACTCCTTTTCACCAACCCAATGAGGCATAGAACTCAGACTCCTTTTGCTTCCTCCTGAAGCAGGCAGAGAACCTTACCTTCTTTCGCTTCCTCCTGAAGTAAGCAGAGAACCTTACCTCCTTTTACTTCCTCCTAAAGCAAGTAGCGAACTTTGATCTTCTTGTAGATGATCCTTCCTATAGAGATACAAGGGACTAGGGACGATGATTGGAGACAATGACTCGAATCCTTACTTGGAGTAACCTTTGTGAACACCTCATAAACTCCCCCTCACAAGATCCTCTCCCTCTCAAGAATCTCTCAAGTGAGGACAGCGGTAAAAGATTTTAACAGTAGCAAGAAAGAGACCTTAAATAGAAGGGCTCAAAAATTACCCTAAATTTCAACTTGCCATTAAAGATCATCCAGGATGATCCTTCGATCATCCTGTATAATTAGTATAAATCATAATCTTCTCGCTTGGATGATCTGGTTCCTCTGGACGATTAGAAGACATTACTTGTTCAGATCATCCGGGACAATTCTATGACCGTCCTGGATGATTAGTATAAATTAGGAATATCATCTAGCAGACAGTTCAGGACATCTAGGAGAAAAGCCTGAATGATTAAAATAAAATGACTTGATCATCCAAGATGATAAGTATATCATCCTGTACGATTAGTTCAAAAATGACCAATATCATCCGGCCCACAGTTCGGGTCGTCTAGGACAACTGTGCTGGATAATTTCAAAATGACCTGATCATCTCGGATGATATCTCTATCATCCTATATAATTAGTTTAAAAATAGCAATATCATTCAGTAGATAGTTTGGGTCGTCTAGCTAAACACACTAGACGAAAAGGATTTCTAATTGATCATCCAGGGCGATCTTGCGATTGTCCAGGATGATGTGATCGATCAACAAATCCTTAATTACTTTTCTTAATTACCTGACTAATTTAGGCATGATTATAATGAATTATTCATAATGATACACGTATCATTTGGGATGATTAGACCATAATAATAAAAATAAAAACTTACCTAACTTAGTCTGGCTACTGAGATTTTTTGGTTTGAGCATATCATCCTATACGATGGGAGTATCATCCAGGATGATCTTCTTAATCAGAATGACTTAACATGGCTGTCCTAATTAGTGTTTTTATTTTTAATGGATCGTCCAAGATGATATCACTATCATCTAGGATGATATTAATAAAATTAAAATAGAACTCATTAAAATTCTCCCCCTGAGTGTGTGTATATAAGATTACTTAGCTTGAGGATCCATTACATTACATCTGACTCAAGAAAGGTGAAAAATTACATTGACTTTGAAACAAAAATAGAATGACTCGATCTTAAGCTGGCTGAATTGCAATTGATCTTATGAACCTGAAAGGTTAGGCACTCAAATAGAAACAGAAATATTTGTTATCATCAAGATTATAATCCTTGAATCTAGATTTGCAACACAGTTGCTATCTTGTGAAAATCTAATTTATGTCATATCATTTATATGGGTTTTTGGTTATGCTTTGCTATTTCCTATGAAATTTTAAAGTATCTAGTGGATGTGGATGTGCCTTCTCTTGGATAATATGGCTGTTCTGATTGGCAGCTTATTATTATTCCACTACCTGATGTTTAGGGTTTTCTTATGAAGGTTTTCTTGGATTAAATTTTTATGTTGGGTTAATACATTGGTGGTTTCTGGGGCAGAAAACTTTAGGTTTTTTCATATGATTATTGCTTTCCTGTGTTATTTCTCTCTTATTTTCAAGTTTATTTTGCAGGATCTTTTAAAATTGAGATTCTGGTTCGTGATTTTTTGGGTGGAAAGTTAGAGCCTAAAGTCTATCAAATGAGCTTTCATTTTTTGGGTGTTGGTTGCTTGCCACCATAGATTGTACCTAAGTTTTTTTCATAATGTTGCTAAGTAGAAGCCTTGGGCTCATAGGTTTCCTTTTGCATCTTTTTATAGCTCTTTCGAGTAGTAGTTAGCTCGAGGTCACTTTTAAAGTTCTTGTAATTTTCTATTAGTTAATGCATAAGCCCCTCTGTGGATTTCCCTTTTTACAATATATATATATATATAACTTTGAATAAAAGTTATAAGAAGCTCTCAAACTTCATATGAATATAAATAACCCTTAAAAATTTCATGAAGTTTAGTTTATTAAATAATCAACAATAAGAAAAAGTAATTTCCTTAAGAACATCTATTCTGAGGAAGAAGAAGAAATTTGATCAATCAATTTCATGCAGAGCAGCCAGATTTTGTTAGATGGACCATCTGATCTAACATGGTATAGACCAACATCATCTAACTAGATCGTAACTATTGATTCAAAACTACACGTGATCAATGGACTGAATCTGTGGCTAATGTGGTTAAGTTTGACCACACCCATTTTAGAGGGATAATCAGCATACACTACGTGGTAACGACTTACCCAATAATTGCACCATCATCTTCAATGCTAATAATTAAGAAAGACATTTTAAATTGAATAAAATGACCAAAAACTTAAAAAATTCATAATAATTCCATTTTCAAACAACGTTCATGATCTTGGGCTCTATGTAACCAGGGTGATGTCCTCTTCATTTTAAAAATAGTTTTTGATCCAGATGATGCATTTTTTTTAACAAAATTTTCCATTAATGTTCCATTGGTTTTCATTAAAAACTCTCCAACCATGTGTCATATTGTCTCACATGTGGATAGCTTATACTAGAAAATGTTCCTTATATCCCCTATTTGTCCTGGGTCAATTTGTTGCACCAATTCTATGTAATTGAATTTACAAACTCATAGGTCTTCGTTTGACCTAATACTTTAGAAATTCATTCCATCAAATGCATATAGAATAAAGGTGCAAAATTTATGTGGTTTGTTTATAATTTTGTAAAAGTCAGATACCTTTGATTACAAACAAATTTGAATACTAGAGACACCTAGGTAAATCAATTTAGGGTATGATCTAGAGAACTTAAATAATTTATTGGAAAATCCCTTATCTAAGAGGATGAAACTCAAACCTAGTAAACTTAATGATTTGATGAATCCTAGAAATTAATTTCACCTTAATTGGAGTTCATTAGATCAATTAAATCATAAATCCAAAAATCAGCCTCTTTTTTGGGGCTAAAATATCTAAAATTCAAAACAAATTCAAGAAAAATTCTAAAAATAAAATTAAATTCAAAACAACTCTAAATTAATCTTACAATCAACAAAATTTTAAATCAATCATCAATTTCAATTAAAATAAATAATTTGCATTTTAACTTTAATGAATAATTAAATAAATAAATAAATATAAAATTAAATATTAATCTAATTAATCCCATTTTTTTTAGTAAATGAAAGCCATTTATACATATGCTTGAATCCTTTTGGTGGGTATACATGCGTTTCATTTGTATGGCTTAGGATGTGGGGTTGAGTGCTTCAAACCGATTTGAAGTATTTGAATTAACATATTCTTTATAACAACTGTCTTCTAAAACATTAATCAAAACACTAAAATAAAACTTTAAGGACTCTATTCAATCACTCTATCCCATATGGGAGAATGAATGCATTATATTTACAAGCCTTAGGACTTAGGGGTTAGTGGCTTCTTCCCTTTGGAGTCATTAGCTTACATAGCACGGTAAAATTAGCTAAATAAATTCAACTATATTAAAACTTGAATAATAAAATTTTAAATCATTAAACTTTAAGCTCAAATTTAAAATAGCCTTTGGCCTATAATAAACAACAATTTCAAATAGAAAAACTCAAATAATAACTCCCCTTATGACATATCAAAGTCAAACATCATTCTTCACACAATGTAGATAGTTTATTAGGACAACTAATATTAGCACAACTGACATTATTTTTGTATGAGGTCAGTACGACCAATCCAGACCTTAGCATCTTTTTAGTCCTTAGGATCAATCTTAAGCCTAGGATCAATCTGATCTTAAATCAATCCAAACATTAATATCAATCCAGATTTAAATCAATCTTAATCCCATATTAATTTTAAACTCAATTCAATCAAACTTCATGTTAATCTAAACTCTAGGATCCTCCTAGACTCCAGAGCCTGGATCTACTATAGACCCTAGGATTCTGCCAGACTCCAGATCATATAATCTTCTTAGGCTCTAGGACCTACTCTAGACCCTAGGATCAATTTAAGATCTTATATCAATCCAGTTCTTAAGATAATTTTAGCCTCTAATTAATCTAGATCTTAGTTCAACCTAGATTCAATCTCCACACTTATCTAGGACTTTAGGACCTATTCTAGACACTAAGATCCTTCTAAAATTTAGATCTTATGATCTACTTAGGTGTTAAAATTCTTATAGACTCCAGACCTTAGGACTTTTAGACTCTAGGATCCTTCTAGGATTCAAACCCTATGATCAACTCAGGTCCTGGATCAACCTAGACCTAGGGTCAATCCAGACCTCAGATCTATTCAAATCTAAACCATTCAAGATCTTAAATCAATCTATTTAAGACTCAAATCAATCCAGAGCTCAATTCAATTCAAACCCCTGACCAGTCCTGACCTTTAAACAACCAGATCCAGTTGTTCTAGCCTCTGACCCGACCTTAATCCTTTCTAATCATCTACAATCATCTAAATGATTATAAATGACTTAGATATCTCAAATTCCAGCATTCAAATCTAGAATCCAGCTTAAATTTTGAAATCTAGACTCAGATCTCAAGACTAAAGGTCTAAGTCGTGAAAGACTTTTTTTAGTGAACTTTTAAACCTTTCAAAGTCCAGTAAAATGACCTCTGATTTAGAGTCTGTCAGTTTCATATTGCTAGAGGCAACCCTCCAAATTTGAGCTCATTCTGAGGTCTCTAACCATAGAAATTGGATTAAAATCAAAGGCTATAAAACCTTCAAATATTTACGGCTTATGCCACTGGACCTGCCACCCTGTGGATCCTGAATTTGAAGCCTCCTCAAAACCCTCTCATCACTTCCAGACCCTTAATTTTAACTCATTAAACATTAAAATACATTTTGGTGGACCCACTTTGACCACCAATTGACTAGGGGTCAAAATGGAAAAAATACCCCTTAGGGGTTCAAACTCACATTTCAAACTTAATGACCTCCAAATTACTTGGAACCACTTCCAACAATTTTCAAATGTCAAACCAAATCTGTCAAGCTCAATTCCAGACCTTGGGTCAACTTGATTGACTAAGTCAACCAAAGTTGACCCAAATGCCCTTAATAGGCTTATTAGGCCCATTTAACCCTAATGACCATATTAGACCTAGGGACTACCCCTAGTTGTCTCAGATGGTCATTTCAAACCTGTTGGACCTAGAATAAGACCCTGAGCCAACCTGGTTGACCAACTCAACCTAGGTTGACCTGAAGGCCCCTTAAGGGTCTAAACAAGTGATTTGATCCAATTGAGCTCTCCAAACTCTGGAACCACCTCCATTGGTCCATAAACATCATTTCAAATATGTCAAGTTTAAACCCTAGCCTTAGGTCAACCTAGTTGACCAAGTCAACTTAGGTTGATCATATCAACTCTTAAGCTCTCCTACTTTGAATCAAACCTCAAATCATCATTAAACCCATTCAAGTTGCTATGACCAAATCTCTCAATACTTTAGAATTGATTGAATCCTTGACCCAGTCAATAGTTGACAAAGTCAACTGAGATAATGGTTGGTCAAAGTTGACCCATATGACTCAATTCAACACATTCAATCAAATCAACCTATTCAAGTCTTTTCAAATCATTCAAAATCTCAAACACACTTTAAAACATGTTTCCAATCCCTTCAAACTCATTTGGCGTCAAATCAATTAGAGATATGACTTAGTTAAATCCAAAGCCATAGTAAAACATATTTCAAGTACCCATATCGTACTTAAATTCCAACTCCTTTGACTTGATATTTGTTCTAAACTATTTCAATCAGCTCTTGAGGTCATTTGACTGCCACCTCACCTTTTGTTCACTGTTTGACTAGTCAAATAGTCAATAAAACTTCTTAAAAGAGCTTTAAATGGTCAAAGCTCCCTTTGCAAGCTAATCAGATACTCTTAAGCCATTCCATCCCTTTAAGCTTCTTCTAGAGCCTTCCTAAATGACTCCTAAGCTCAGCTTAATCCTTAATCCAGCTTTAAACATCTTTTAATCAAACCCCTGTGCATCAAAGGACAAAGGTTACTTTACACCTAATGTCCTTTTATTCTCTCATTCCCTCTGCTCCAAACTACCTAAGGATATGTGGAGATCATCAGGGAAAGCTTCTAAGCAAATCATGGCCGTCCACATTGAGAGTGGATGTTTGAATAGGGGAAAATCCCCATTTGGAGGAGGACTGGACCCTAGCTGTTCTCTCTCTATTCTCCCCCATTCCAGACTGGAGCTAATTTCATTTTAGCTCCTGTGGGTTCCCTCAAGCTTCCCTGATCAAAACCCATCCATCAAGAGCTCACCGGTGATGATCCTCCGGCCATTCAAGCTCCAAATCCATCCAAGTTTATTTCCTTTCGATCCGTAGCTCCTCCAGCGTCGACCTCAACTAAGGAAAGCTTTGTGGACAATCAATAAGCTAAGAGAATTCTTAACCTTGTCAAACGAATTCTATTCGGTCCCTTAATCTAGGTTTAAAATTTTATATGTTTTCATTGATTATTTGTGGAGAACGAGTTATGTTTTCATTTTTAGGGTTGAATTCACGGTTTATTTAAGCTGCATGGGATATTCACCGTTGATTTCCTGATCAGCGATTGCGATTCTGTTATCCCGTAGTCAGTCTAAGCAGTGGATGTGAATCAGCGGTCAGATCCCTCATCCAACCAGATCATAAACGTTGATTTAGAATTGCATGGAATCAACATCTTTGATCTTAGCTGACGACTCCGGCGCGGCTTAATTATGAGCTAATGATTGTGCAGCGGCGCAATCATTAGTCATTAAGGCGCCACCACGCAATCATTAGTAATGATTGCTGCATTTTTGCTGGACCAATCATAGCGTGCCACGTAGCCTCCCGCTGTCGGATTAGTAATTAATTAAGGTTTAATTAATTTTAAATCAATTTTAAACTCAGAAACTTTAAAAAAATTTTAAAAATTCAATTTAAATCCAAAAAATTATTATTATATATCAAACTTCTTGGAAAATCAAGCTCTTTAATTAAAAATTAAAACTAATTTAAAATATTTTATGTATTTTAAATTATTTCAAGTATTCAAATTTTAGACATTTTAATTAATATTTAAATTTTTTTATTTTATGAAAGTTTATTTTAAATACTTTCTGATTTTTACGAGATTATTATAATTTTTTTTTTACTTTATTTTAAAATTTTTTTTATTTTTATTTAATTGATTACCTATAATTATTTTAAAATATATATTTAATTGTTGGAATTTTCTAAAATTCATAGAAAAAAATCTATTTCAATTAGAAAATTTAGTATTCCATATTTAAATCTTTGAAATCTTAAGTATTTTAATTTAAAATCCTTTTTTAAAATTTCAAAACTTAATATATTTTTAATAATTTGAACTATTTGAATATTTTAGCATTTAATTAACATTTAAATAAATACTATATTAACTATTTCAAAAATTAAAATTTTATTTTCAAATTATCTTGAATGATCGGAGGGGTATTTCATAGTATATTTAAACTATTTTTAATGATATTTTAAGTTTTAAATTTATAAACTTATATTTTCATATATATAGACAAATTCATGTATTTTAAATCTTATTTTTAAATTATATGTATTTATTAAATTTTTGAAAATTGAGAGATCCCTTGGAATTTTGAGCATGGATTAAGTTTGATTGAACAGATTTGATAGGGAGTGATAGTTAATTAATGAATTATTTTTTTCCTTATTATTCATTGATTAAATTTCTAATTAATTAAGTGTATCTTAATTGTATGCTTAAGGTGCACACACCACCTAGCTTTAAGGCTCTCCTAGACCTAGGAATTGATTGTGTTTGTGTGTGAATGTATATGTTGAGTCAAGGGTTAGCAAAAAAATTGATTCAAACTTATAAAACTTAGTGACATCATTAAGGATCACCCAGGTCTTCTTTTCCTGTAAGGATAGGTTTTCTTCCCTTTCTTAGGATTAGAACCACTAGTGGTAGAGTACGCTGCCCCCAGCACTACCCTAGTATCATTTCAAATTTAATCTTCTGAGATTAGGGTTTCCTTTTCCTTAGAATCAAATCTAAATTCAATCCTTTGTAGTTAGGAGTTCCTTCTCCCTACAGGATCACCTAGGTCTTCATTTCCTGTAAGGATAGGTTTTCTTCCCTTCCTTAGGATTAGATCTACTAGTGGTAGAGTACGCCCCTCGTGGCACTACCCTTGTTTCAATTTCAAATTCAATCTTCTAGGGTTAGGATTTCCTTCCCCTTAGAATCAAATCTAGATTCAATCCTCTATAGTTAGGAGTTTTTTTTTCTTTCTACACGATACCCCAGACTTTCTTCTCCTTTAAGGATAGACTCTTCTTTTCACTTAGGACCAGACCCACTAGTGGTAGAGTACGCTTTTCCTAACACTACCCTAGTATCAATTCAAACTTGATTCCCCATGATTAGATTTTTAATTTCCCTTCGAATCAAAATCCAGACTTGATCCTCTGTTGTTAGGAGCCCTTCCTTCCTATATGATCACCCAGGTCTCTCTTCGTTTAAGGTTAGGACTCTCCTACCCTTAAGATTAGATTCACTAGTGGTAGAGTGCCTTCTGTGGTACTATCCTAATATCAATTCAAACCTCGATTCCCTAGGGATAAAATTTTACTTCCCCTTAGGATCAAAACTCTAGACTTGACAATTTTATTCGGTCATAGCCAATATGTGCAATAGAACTTCATTCTATTACACATATTGGGGGTCCATTTGTTGACCTCATTTTTGTATGAGATCAGTAGGACCAATCCAGACCTTAGGATCTTTTCAGTCCTTAGGATACATCTTAACCCTAGGATCAATCTGATCATATATAAATCCAGATTTAAATCAATCTTAATCTCATATTAATTTTAAACTCAATTCAATCAAACTTCAGGTTAATTTAAACTCTAGGATCCTCCTAGATTCCATACCCTAGGATTTACTCTAGACCCTAGGATTCTGCCAGACTCTAGATCATATAATCTTCTTAGGTTCTAGGACCTACTCTAGACCCTCTGATCAATTTAAGATCTTATAACAATCCAGATCTCAAGATAATTTTAACCTTTGATTAATCTAGATCTTAATGCAATCTAGATTTAATCTCCAGGCTTATCTAGGACTTTATGACCTATTCTAGACACTAAGATCCTTCTAAAATTTAGATCTTATGATCTACTTAGGTCCTAGAATTCTTATAGACTCCAGACCTTAAGACTTCTAGACTCTATGATCCTTCTAGGATTCAAACCCTTTGATCTACTCAGGTCCTGGGTCTACCTAGACCTAGGGTCAATCTAGACCTCGGATCTATTCAAATCTAGACCATTCTAGATCATAAATAAATCTATTCAATATTCAATTCAATCCAGAGCTCAATTCCATTCAAATCTCTGACCAGTCCTGACCTTTAAACAACCCAGATCCAGTTGTTCTAGCCTCTGACCTGACCTTAATCCTTTTTAATCATCTACAATCATCTAAATTATTGTAAATGAATTAGATAGCTCAAATTCTGGCATTCAAATCTAGAATCCAACTTAAATTTAGAAATCCAGATTCAAATCTCAAGACTAAAGGTCTAAGTCCTAAAAGCCTTTTTTTAGTGAACTTTCAAACCTTTCAAAGTCAAGTTAAATGACCTCTGATTTAGAGTCTGTTAGTTGTATATTGATGGGACATGTCTCTAGAGGCAACCCTCCAAATTTGAGCTCATTCGGAGGTCTCTAATCCTAGATATTGGATTAAAATCCAAAGGCTGTAAAACCTTCAAATATTTACGGCCTATGCCACTAGACCTGCCACCCTATGGATCTTGACTTTGAAGCCTCCTCCAAACCCTCTAATCACTTCCAGACCCTTAATTTTGACCCATTGAGCTTTAAAATATATTTTGGTGGACACACTTTGACCCCCAATTGATCAGGGCTCAAAATGACCAAAATACCGCTTACTGGTTCAAATGCACATTTCAAACCAATTGACCTACAAATTACTTGGAACCACTTCCAACAATTTTTAAAAGTCAAACCAAATCTGTCAAGCTCAATTCCAGACCTTGGGTCAATCAGGGTTGACCCAAATGCCCATAATGGGTCTATTAGGCCCATTTAACCATAATGATAATATTAGACCTAGGGACCACCCCCAGTAGTCTCAGATGGTCATTTCAAATCTATTAGACCTAGACCCAGACCTTGAGTAAACATGGTTAACCAAGTCAACCTAGGTTGACCTGAAGGCCCCTTAAGGGTCTAAATAAGTGATGTGATCCAATTGAGCTCTCTAAACTCTGGAACCACCTCCATTGGTCCTTAAACATCATTTTAAACATGTCACGTTTAAAAACCCAGCCTTGGGTCAACCTAGTTGACCAAGTCAACTTAGGTTGGCCAGATCAACTCTTAAGCTCTCTTACTTTGAATAAAACCTCAAATATTAAACCCATTCAAGTTCTTTTGACCACATCTCTCAATATTTTAGAATTGACTGAATCCTTGACCAAGTCAATAGTTGACCAAGTCAACTGAGACTATGGTTGGTCAAAGTTGACCCATATGACTCAATTCAACACCTTCAATCAAATCAACCTATTTAAGTCTTTTCAAATCATTCAAAATTTCAAACACATTTCAAAACATGTTTCCAATCCCTTCAAACTCATTTAGGGTAAAATAAATTGGATATATGACTTAGTTAAATCCAAAGCCATACTAAAACCTATTTCAAGTACCCATATCTTACTTAAATTCCAACTCCTTTGACTTGATATTTTTTCTAAACTATTTCAATCAGTTCTTGAGCTCATTTGAATACCACCTTACCTTTTGTTGACTGTTTGACTAGTCAAATAGTCAATAAAACTTCTTAAAAGAGCTTTAAATGGTCAAAGCTCCCTTTGCAAGCTAATCCAATACTCTTAAACCATTCCATCCCTTTAAGCTTCTTCTAGAGTCTTCCTAAATAACTCCTAAGCTCAACTTAATCCTTAATCCAGCTTTAAACATCCTTTAATCAAACCCATGTGTATGGAAGGACAAAGGCTACTTTACACCTAATGTCCTTTTATTCTCTCATTCCCTCTCCTCCTAACTGCCTAAGGACACTTGGAGATCATCAGGGAAAGATTCTAAGCAAATCAAGGTCATCCACATTGAGAGTGGATGTTTGAATAGGGAAAAATCCCCATTTAGAGGAGGATTGGACCCTAACCGTTCTCTCTCTATTCTCCCCCTTTCTAGACTGGAGCCAATTTTGTTTTAGCTCCTGTGGGTTTGCTCAAGCCTCCCCGATCAAAACCCAGCCATAAGGAGCTCGCCGACGACAATCCTCTGGCCAGTCAAGCTCCAAATTCATCCAAGTTTATTTCCTTTCGATCCGTAGCACCTCCAGCCTCAACCTCAATTAAGGAAAGTTTCATGGACAATCAACAACCTCAGAGAATTTTTAACCTCATCAATCCATCGATTGGTTTAGGTATAAATGCTACCCTAGTCTAGGCCATACTAGATTAATTAGCTTTCTTTGCAGTGCATGTTAAGCTTAAAATTTCCATCCACCTGAATTCTGTTCGGTCCCTTAATCTAGGTTTAAAATTTCAAATATTTTCATTGATTATTTGTGAAGAACAAGCTATTTTTTCATTTTTATGGTTCAATTCATGGTTTATTTAAGCTGCATGAGATATTCACCATTAATTTCCAGATCAGCGGTTGCGATTTCGTTATCCCGTGGTCAGTCTAAGCTGTGGATGTGATCTAGCGGTCAGATCCCTCATCCGACCATATCATAGACATTGATTCAGAATCATGTGGAATCAACGGCTTTGATCTTAGCTGACGTGGTTAAGTCAGCCGCGCCCGTCGAGGCTTAATTATGAGCTAAACATTGCACGGCGGCGCAATCATTAGTCATTAAGGCGCCATCGCGGAATCATTAGTAATGATTGCTGCATTTTTGCTGGACCAATCATAGCGTGCCACGTAGCCTCTCGCCGTCGGATTAATAATTAATTAAGGTTTAATTAATTTTAAATCTATTTTAAACTCGTAAACTTTAAAAATTTATTAAAAATTTAATTTAAATCCAAAAAATTATTATAATATATCAAACTTCTTGGAAAATTAAGCTCTTTAATTAAAAATTAAACCAAATTTAAAATAATTTATGTATTTTAAATTATTTCAAGTACTTAAATTTTAGACATTTTAATTAATATTTAATTAAAATAAACTTAATTTTTTTTTATTTCATGAAAGTTTATTTTAAATACTTTCTAATTTTTTAGAGAATATTATAATATTTTTTATATTTATTTTAAAATTATTTTTATTTTTATTTAATTGATTACCCTTAATTATTTTAAATTATATATTTAATTTTTGGATATTTCTAAAATTCATAAAATAAAAATCTATGTCAATCATAAAATTTAGTATTCCATATTTAAATCTTTGATATCTTAAGTATTTTAATTTAAAATCCATTTTTTAAAATTTAAAACTTAATATATTTTTAATAATTTGAACTATTTGAATGTTTTAGCATTTAATTAATTTTTAATTAAATACTATTTTAACTATTTTAAAAATTAAATATTTATTTTCAAATTATCTTGATTGATCGGAGGGATCTTTCATAATATATTTGAACTATTTTTAATGATATTTTAAGTTTTAAATTTATAAACTTATATTCTCATATATATATATATATATATATATATATACAAATACATGTATTTTAAAATCTTAAATTATATGTATTTATTAATTTCATGAAAATTGAGAGATCCCTTGGAATTTTGAGCATGGATTGAGTTTGATTGAACAGATTTGATAGGGAGGAATAATTAATTAAAGAATAATTATTTTCCTTATTGTTCATTTATTAATTTTCTAATTAATTACGTGTATCTTAATTGCATGCTTAAGGTGCACACACCACCTAGCTTTACGGCTCACCTAGACCTAGGAATTGATTATGTTTGTGTGTGAATGCATATGTTGAGTCAAGGGTTAGCAAAACATTGATTCAAATCTATAAAACTTAGTGACATCATTAAAGATAATAATTAAGGAATTATTTTACAAAAATTAGAGAAATTTCAATAATTAGGATATGCCTACTTTTGACTTGAAACTCAAACCATTCAAACATAGTGACATGTTCTGCCCATAGAATATTTCTTACTGAATTTTGAAGTCATTAAGCCTTATAATTAATTTAATCAATATCAAACTTTAATTAAGCCTTAAAACCTTCCAAAAAATGTAATAAATTAAATTTAAATCTAAAAATTATAAATAATACCTCTAACTGACCAGAATTGAATTCTTAATCAACAAAAAATAAAAGCCCCTTGAATGGACTTTAAAATCAAGCTTAATTTAATTTTAATTGAAAATCAATATTTAATTAATTTAATTAATTAAAAATAATTAAAAATTCCAAAATTCTCTCAAACACTTAAGAATCTCTTCTTAGGTCATTTTTGACCTTTGGAGCTGATTCCAAGAAGTTTGGAGGTCATTTGGATTTAAATCATTAAAAGGCCCTAAATTAAGCAAATTAAATAATTTAAATAAATTGTGAAAACTTTAAAAAATTATAGCTAATTCAAATCAACTCCAACTTGAGCAAACTCAAAGGCATTCAATTCACATTAAGGTCAAATATTTATTAAAAATATCAAATTTCTAGAACTCAATCAAATTTGAAAAAGTCAACTTTTGGTCAAACCTAATTCAATTTCAAGTCAAAACTTGAAACCTTCATAATAAAATGTAGGAAAATCCAAATTTAGCGTACTTATAGTCTAACTGATCGTATTAAGGTTTAATATTTTATTAAAATACTAACTTTCTAGAAATCACTTTTAATCAAAAAGTCAATTTTTGATCCCTTAATTAAATCATTTAAATAATTCTAAAAAATTAAGTAATTAATTTTAAAATCCAGAAAATATTAGTTTAACATTAAAACTAGCAACCAATCAATTTGAATAAAATTTATTAACTCTCAAACCCTTAATCAATTAAAATACTTAACTATGCGATTATCACTGGGTAACCTAGGCCTACGAGGCTATTAGCTTAACCCTAAGCCCCAAGAAAAGTGAAATAAACTTCATGGCATCGGTGTGAAACAAAGGTGGTAATTAATAATCCTTTAAAAATATACTTTAAAATAAATCTTAAGCCATTAATACTTAAACTCAAACTTAAATCTTTTGAGCCTTTCAACCAATTAGAACATCAAGCAACTTCAACCAAATACCCTATTTAGGACATATTAAACCCACATAGCCTACCTCACACACTTTAGATGGTTTACTAGGACAACCAACTCTAGACTCAAGCTAGGCTGGTGTTTACTTTTCTACTACTTGTGTGTGCCGAGTTTTTCGTGGTTTTTATTACATGCTAGTTGTTAGATTTATGTAATTGATATTGATGTGATTATTTATTTAATTTTATTACTCTGTGATGTGATTGATTATTCATTAGATCTACCCCTAGGCTAGGGACGATTTATACTAATTCAATCTTATGCAGGTGGCCATGCTCGTATAAGGCAATTATAAATTAATGGGGGCAATTAAATAATTAAGCTTTAAAATTAATATTATTTTCTATAGGTGCTTCAGAATACGCTTAAGTCCCCCTTTAACCTTAAAAGAGCATGACCAAGCGTGGCTATGAATTTGAGCATTTAAATTTCAATATATTAACTACTTGGGATATTTATTAACTATTAATTTTAGGATAACCCTGCAGGATTAAACTAGATTTTTAATTTTGATTGACGTAATTTAAATGTAATTGAGTTATAAATTATATTAAGTGCTTTTAGATTAAGATATTAAGCATCCAATTTGGAATACAAAGCGGAAGGAACATCCCTTAGCGGAGAGTTCCTATTCATTTAGAGATCCAAATTAGGATGACTTTAAATATCCAAAGAGAAAAGATAACACCCCTTTCGAGGGGGAGTTTCTTTTCATTTGGATATCTAGACCTGACAATCTAAGGAGTTACAGAAGAACAAAGAAGTGAAGAATGAGAAGAGTCATAAATCTCAAAGTCATTTGAGTCTTAGGAATAGAATCCGGGTTGTAGTCAGTGGTACCCGACCACTTTACTTTTCCTACAGACCCATGGGTTGTAATATTAAAAGGCACTTGCCTATGAACTTTCATTTTGAATTTTAAATTTTATTGATTTAATTTATTCGATTAATTATTGATATGTTATTGTGATTAGGAATTTGCATGTTTTTAGTAATTTTTTGGCGATTATTGTATGCCGATTTTAATTTAGCCTGAAATCTGATCGGAGGCTTGTGAGGTCAAGTTTAAAACTATTTCTACTTAAATAAAATTTAAAATATTTAGGCTCATACAGAAACTCTAACACCTTTAAGAAGTAAGCCAAAACTGCCAAGAGTTTTTCATGTATTCATATTAAATATTCTCTACCTTATTAGGCACCTCCCCGTCTGCGGATTCTGGCAGGCCACTCGACCTATTAGGGTGCAGTCCTGTCAAGGGGATGTTGTGCAATCTCTAGGAAAAAAACTATTTTTAAGCCTAATTTTAAAATTGCTTCATTCTAAATTTAAGCATTTAATCGAGTCAACTAGCATGCATTGCATTAGATACAAATTAAAAATTGAGTCTAATTCTTAATTATTTCACCCAACATATGTCAAAGGAGTCAATTAGGAATCTAATGTAGATGTCGACACCAACTCCTTAAAACTCAATCATTCAATCAATTCAATCATCTATCAGCTTTCATTCTGATTCTCTATCAAAGCACAAATTCTCTTCAATTCGTATACTCAAATTTTCAATTTCAATTTTGGATCTGGTTGATTGTTTCGGTCAACACCAATACGCACGATAAACTTTGGCTAGTTTATCATGCCTATTGGGGGTCCATTTGTTGACCTCATTATTCAAGGTTAATTTTCCCAAAATGACTCTAGCACTTAGGTCTATGTAGCCTAGTGTAGACGTCGTCCTTAAGATCGCTTTAGGTGGATACCTAGTGATGTAGCATCGACTCAACTTGATAACTCGACCTAAATCAAAATTAAGTCAATCCGAATCTAATTCAACTCTAAACTAAACCAAAATCAATTATTTTAAACCAAAATTTGCTACACCAATCGACGCGAAACTAAATCAAATTAACTCGATTCAGGTTCAATTTAATATAGATGGCTCCGTTTAGCTTGAATTAACTCGTCTCAAGCCTATTAAGATGAGATGACTTCACTCAATTTAAAAAAAAATGATGATGAATTTAAATTAGTCTAATTTAAAATGCTAACTAAATTCACTCAAATTAATATATCAATTCTATTAAAATAAATTTTCAAATTAATTAACAAAATTGTCATGATAATTTACCTAAATAAAAATTAAAATAATTTTCCATCCTCACTCTTAATTAAATCAAAATTCAAATCAAGAGGCAGTTTAGTCTAAAACCTAAATCGCGGTTAGAGCCATTTGGACCCACGATCCAGTTTCTCCTTGAATTCGAAAATGACCCCATCTCCTGGCGATTGGGACAACTGAACCGAGACGACCTCCTCCCTCTCAGTTCGCAAGGACCTCCCAGTTCGCGAAACCCTCCCCCTCTCGACCTCCCAGTTCGCGAAGACCCCAGGCTTCGATCCCTCCAGCCTGTCGCCTCCCTATGCCACAAGAAGCCCCATTGGTTCTCTCGATCGTGAATGGCCTCCCTCTCTCTGTCTGGTTGGTTCGCAAGCTCCAGGCCGAAGTCCCCAGGACCTCTGCTCTCCCATTTGCGAAACCTCCTGACTCTCCTTGCCCTGCAATTCGCTACTTCCCCACTCAGGGTATTGCTCTCTCTCGCGTGAAGACCAGCTCTAGGCCACCACCGACCAAGCTAATCTCTAGCCCTAGCCGGCCTTCTCTTGCATTTTGGTATACATTCCTTTACTTGCCTCCTCTGACCTAGCCTCGTCCATGCCTCCGTCATTTTCTGATTTGCTCGACCAAAGGCAAGAGAAAAGTGGTAAGGCAAGAGAAAGGGGTAAACTTCTTGTTCTTCTTGATTCTTCTCCTACTCTTCTTCCTCTCATTGTTCTTTCTTTTATGGATAATCTTGTTGGATAGCTAGTCTACCAAATGAGGCTATTTAGCAAAACATCCACTCATGTTACATTTAAATTTTTGCACTTGTTTTGGTTGAATACTCTCTTACCTGTGAATGCTTATCCTTCAAGACTTAACTAGAAAGTCTCATGAATCATGAATGGGTTTATGGAAAGATCTATGTCATTTGAAACTAAGCCCTTTGTGTGCAAAATCTGTAGAAAACCATGTTTATTGTAGCTTGTATCATGAAATAAATAGTTTAGAGCCTTATGTGTGGATTGGAGGAAATCATAACATAGTTCACTAAACGCAAAAAATATGTTTGTAGTAATGTCTATTAAGAAATTGTATGTGAGCTTTGACCCAATGAAGAGGTTGAGATAATATATTTTTATTTCGTCCCCCACATATCTTTCCTCTTTCTTTGCTTGCATATACTCATAAGGCTTGACATTGGTGTTTGATATTACGTTATGTAAAGTTTGTCATCTTTGTTGGGTAGCTTTACTCATTCTTTTTGTCTCAAATGGGAGCCTTATGTTTAAATGTATCTTGAGTCGTGGGATGAAATGAGCTTCCATTTGAGTTTGTTTTCTCTCATTTGTATTTAGTATACATGTTGAAGTGGAGCAAGTAAAAGTGTTGGATAATTCTCATATGCTTTCTTTTTCATTGGTGAACATTCACAAGTCTCTTATAAAATGTTTTGGAGAAATATTGAAGAGCATTCATGTTTATTCTTTTTCAATGGTGAGCATGTATAAGTCTTGTATGAAGTATTTTGGAGAAGTGTTGGAGAATATTGGGAAGTAGACAAATAAAGAATTGTGGTGGAAAACATTGGATGAGAAATGTTATGCAAGGTTGTCCTTCATGTTATACATTTGTGATATCTCTTCATATTTTGGGAAAAGGAGGGAGGTTGGAAAAGTGAACTTTGCATTGTCTTGTTTAAATGAAGTGAGTGATTTTGTAAAGTGAAATGTGTATGTGAAAAGTAAAAATGTATGATTTTGTGTGAAGTGACTTGTGTGTGTTTTGGGAAGTATGTATGTTAAAATTGAATATGAAAATTTTGGGAAGTGAATTGTGCATGGGTTAGAAAAATGACTTTACTTTGTTGTGCTCAAATGAAATGTGTTGAGAGGTAAAGTATGTGCTTTGATGATTATATGTTTTGAAAGGTGTTGAATGCTTTGAAAAAACGTTTGTGCGATTTTGGAAAGGTTAAAGTGTCTGATCTTTGAAAGTGTATGTTTAAGTGAAAAGTAAAGTGTATGACCTTGCAGGAAGTGTGCGTGTTGTGAAAAGTGTTCTTTGTGTGCAAGCTGAGAAGTGACATGTGTGGTGCAAATGCAAGTTTGTATGCTCTACATGGGGAATTTTCATGAGTCTTTGGAAAGAGTAAGGCGGCATCAATTGTTCTTTCTCATTATTATTGCTGGAAGGATTTATAGGAACTTGTATGTTGCAATGATGCTTTCTTTAGTGTGATAGATTGAGTTTATTTTGAAAGGTGAAACTTGTGTGTGTTGGAAAGGTGCATTGGGAATTGAAACGTGTAAAAGTGTATTGAAAGGTGAATTTGTGTTGTGAAAGTAAGTGTATGTGTGTATCTTTTGGAAAGTAAAATGATATGTTTGAAAAGTGGAATATGTAAAGGTGGAAGAGTAAATTGTATGTGAGTGATTTTGGAAGTAATGGGTGATATTTGAAAAATGAGAAGTGCGTTTGTGTGTGTTTTGAAAAGTGGAGAAATGTGAGTTTTGTTAAAAGTAAAAGTGTTGGCATTGAGAGGAGAAGTATTTTGAAATGTGTGGATGTGGAGGAATGAGTTTGTTGAGTGTTTATAAGAGAATGAAAGTTTTGAAGAAAGCAATGCCCCTCTTCCTCTCTCTCTCTACCCCTCTCTTTCTCCTTCTTTTACTACTCTCCCTTGTGCCTCGTGGTGAATGTTGGAAAAATAAATAGTATGCTTTCAAAAGGGAACTGTTTAAAAGGTTGACCGCTTGTGTCGATTTTCAAGCTCGAAGAAAGGTACATTTTTATTTTTAGTAATTTCAATTATTTCATTATTAATTATTAAATGTGCTTCTAATCCTTCCCATGTTTTCTTTTCTTTATTTGCATAAAATACGAGGAATGGTACCTGTCGAGTGAACAAAAGAATAAGGGACAACGACGTTAGTCGCCTCTATCCAACCGGGTAGAGGTGCTACAAGCGAAATCCAACAGGTCATAGCCCCCGGTGTTGTAAGTTTTCTTAAAACTTAGAAAGCCCCTAGGAGGCCGTGGAGTGTTTTGTGCGAACTCCTTCCCTCTAGGTCCCTGTAGCAACTTCAATTTTATTAGGATTATTTATTTTATTTTAGATCCTTAAACCTCTTTACACGTGGGCAAAGTCCTAAGGGTTATTGATAACAGAATTCTTTTCATTCCATATAACATTAGTGAAATCTAAGGACAAAAATTAAGGATTGAGACCTAGAGAACTTAGACTTAGGATGCATGCACACTTTAGGGTAGAAATACATAACATAGAAAATTTAGTGACATTCCCTTTATGATCAGTATATATTATTAATATAACCTTAATTAATTCTAATCAAAATTAAACAACCAGTTAATGAAAATTTCAAGTACACTAACAATAATTCAGATAAAAATACACGAAAATTATATAATCCTTAATAATCAAATCATAATTAACACACATAACCACTAGGAGATTAAATTTGAACATAAAAATAAATTTGAATATAATTAATATGTTAATCATCTTATAATCAAATAATAACTAAATAAAATTTTCAAACTTCAATAAATTATTAACAATCTAATAAATCATTAACAAATAAAATAAAATCATTAAAATTTTAATAAAACATTAACATTTGAATAAGTCAATCAAAATTTCAATAAATGATTTAAAATTAACAAAACATTAAAATATTTAATAAATTATTAGAAAATTTCAATAAATCATTAATTAAATAATCTAAATAAAAAAATGGTTAATTCAAATACACTAAAGAATCAATCATATTGATCAACTTTAACAATCAAAATTCACTCTAAAACAAACTTCAAAACGATAAAGACACTAAAACTTAAATCTTAACTAAAATTCCCTTTGACCCTTCAACAAATTAATTTTAATCAATTAGATAACCTTAATTAATAGTAAACCTAGGATATCCTTAAACCACACAGCCTACTGCACATACTTAGATTTGTTTGCTAGGACAACCAACTCTAGCTTTCGGTTAGGCCGGTGTTTACTTTCTTACTGCTGTGTGACGGGCTTTCTCGTGGTTTTCATTGCATGCTGTTTGTAAAAATGATTGGTGTATATGTTTATTTATTTACATCTGTAATCTGAGAATTGATGTGATGGGCGATAAATTACCCCTAGGATAGGAACGATCCGTGTGCTCACATAATCTTCTGCAGGTGGCCATGCTCGTGTAGGGCCAAATTAAAGGGGGCAAATTAAAGATTTAAATTAACATAAATTTTCTGCAGGTGCTTCAGAAAATGCTAAGCCCCTTAAAATTAAAAGAGCATGGCCAAGTGAGGCTAATGAATTTAAATTTGAATATATAACTTCTTGGGAATAATTTTATTATAAATGTTTAGGATAACCCTGCAGATGGTTTAGATTTTCTTTTTCTTTCTGGGATGTAATGTAATGTAAATATATTTTGTTAAAGTTAAGTGTTGTGAAAGTGATTCAAAAGTGGGATATCACACCCAACTCGGAATCCAAAGAGAAGAGAATGTCCTTTAGGGGAATATTCTCTTCTATTTGGAAAGCCAAGTTAGGGTGGCTCTAATATCTAAAGAGAAAAGAAAATACCCCTTCAGGGATGCGTTTCTTTTCATTTGGATATCCAGGCCCGGCGAACCCAAGGAGCTCGTAGCGGATCTAAGAAGCTCGTAGCGGATCCAAGAAGCTTGTAAAAGAAAGAAGATAAAGAAGTGAAGATGAAGAAAATGAAGAAACGAAAATAAGAAGAAAGTATATCCCATTTTGAAATCACTTGCGTCAGTTCTAGGAGTAGAATTCGGGTTTGTTGTCAGTGGTACCCGGTCACTTTACATTTTCAGCAGACCCTGGGTTGTAAATAAATTAGACATTGGACATTATATTTTTGCATAATTTAATTTGAGTGTTTACATTATTTGTGCAGAAACTTTTATAGGACCCTTGCATGCCGTGTTTTGTTTTAGCATGGATACGAATTGGAGTGTTTTTTTAGTAAGAACCACGATAAACTTTTTCTACTAGAAATTAAAAATAAAATTTTTAGGCTCACATAGAAACTCTAACGAATCTAAGAAGTAAGCTCGGACCTTTGAGAGTCAGCATAAGCATATTATTACTTTCTCTTCCTTGTTAGGCACCTCCCCGCCTACGGGTTCTGGCAGACCACCTGACCTATTAGGGTGCAGTTCTGTCAAGGGGATGTTGTGCAATCTCTAGGGAAAAAATCTATTTTCTAAGCCTGATTTTAAAACTGCTTCATAAATCATTTTATGCATTCGAGTCAATTAGCATGCATTGCATTAGATACAAATTAAAAGAGTCTAAAACTTTTATTGCATTGCGCTCTCAGGCATCATTTTTCCTACATAAGTAAAGGGGCCAATTAGGATTTCTCTTAGATGTCGGCCTCGATTTCTCAAAACTTAAATAACGTCCCTACCCATCTTTCATAAGAGACTGGACACATGGTTTTAAAATGCCTAGGTGGTTAACTAGCTCCCCAATCCATGCCGGGGTAAGTCCAGATTTGCACTTCATTAGCTAGGTTTGGGTCACTACTTTGTAGTACCCAATTTAGACTTAGGTTCTGAGGCAGATTTGTAAATCTTAAGTCCTTATCCTTCGGGAATAAAATCCCAAATTTCTAATAAAATGTCAACTCAAACCTAAAAATTTCTCTATTAAAATGTAAAGCCCAACGTAAGGTAGATTGAGGTTGCCTCTGAACTTCTCAGAATCTAGCATCTCCTAGTTTTCTTCCTTTGGCTCGTTAATAACTGTTCAATGTTGAGTTTTCTCCTTGAAAATTCCTACTTCTTTCCTTGTCTTCTACTTTGTAATCAAGGGGTACGAAATCACCACTTTAATTGAGAGTTTTCTTAGGAGTATCCCTCCTGGGATGTAATTAACTATAGGGGCTTGCCCCTATAGGGATTTGAGAACCCCAGATTAAAATAAACCTTATTTTATGTACATAAGACAAGGGAAAAATCTCTGGGAACGTAGTTTATTTTCTAAAACTCATTTCTAATTTTAAATATACTTGTATAATATTATTTTCGACTCCCTAGATGATATAACATTCTCCTTGTTATATTCGATCTTAAAGTGACGAATTTTATAAAACCCATTCTTATTTTTGGCTGCCTTGAAGAATATCACATTCATCTTTTAAGATGATGTCGTATTCTCCTCGTTGCCTCTAATCAGAAGAGTGGTTGAATTTTTAAAACTTCATTTCTATTTTTAAACATATTCTATAGAATTTCATAATCATCTTTCGAGATGATATGTTATTCTCTGAATCGTGTTTGATCACAGAAATCTCATTTTTTAAAACTCTATTTTGATATTGAATCCATTATAGAATATTATGTCAGTCTTTCGAGACTGTACTTTATTCTTAATGCAGTATTCGATTACAAAATAGGAGAAATCAAAATCTGCGTGGCGACTTAAATTTTCCCACCATTAGGTTCTGAGATAGAATTTCAATCTTAAGACCTCAACCTCTGGGAATATAATTCCTACTTTCTAATAAAATTATTCACTTAAAGTTAAAAATTATTTCCATCAAATTTAAGCCCAACACTTAGGATAGGCTGGGGTGTTTCTGAAGTAATTTAGAATCTCAAGACACCTCCTACCATTCCTCCTTTGACCCTTGAATAAGTGTTCAACTTTGAACCAATACTGCTTGAAATTCCAATCCTTATCTCCTTTAACATCAAACTTTAAATTCTTAAATAAAATTCATATCGCTATTTTAATCGAGAGTATTCATAGGAAATATTTGGTTTCTTATGATCTAATTAACTACGAGGGCTTACGCTCATAGGAGATTTAGAAACAAAAACCTAATTTTCAAAATCAAATTTTTTTCAAAATCTTTAATTAATTACCTTTGGGAAATCAAACAAAAAAAATGGCGATCATTATCATCATATTCGAGTAATTAATAATAAATGATATTTTCTTTCTTTGGGATGATATATCATTTATTGATATAATTTTTGAATATGAAATAAATAATAATTTATCCAAATTATCGTAGCAAGATATTTGATTGAACTTCATTTTGATCTTTTGATATCATATGTGGTTCCCTCCTGAATCCAACTACGATATTCAGGATTAGATTTGTGATTCTAAATTTGGACCCATTAGGAGATTTTTTCTCTACCTTTCGAGGTAGTATATCATCACTAATGGATGTTCAATTTCAGAATTAAAATTTAAATTTCAATTTTAGATTATTCCCAAAGATAATTAACATTTTCAAAACTACACTTTTTCAATCAAAACAAGCACAAGCTAGGATGGTGGCTATTTTGGTATGCTTGTAGATTCCTTGCTTGGCGGCATCTTATATTTGTGTACCTACTTTTTGTATTCTACATAATCATACATGTTAAAATACTTTTACCTGCATAATGCACTATATTTTATAGTTATAAGTAGTATGAAAGTACGAGATGAGCCAAGAGGGGGGGTGAATTGGTATTTTAAAATTTTAACCCTACACAAGAGTTCTAATTTTTTTTGTATTTTCAAAATATAATTTAACGAATAATGTGCGGAAGCAAATACAACATTCACAACGATGAAATTGATGGTTCAATTTTAGATTTTACACCACAAGATTTAAATACTGATTTTTCACCAAGCAATTAAACGCACAAATTAAAAGCATGAAAAGTAAAGTACGGTAAACAGGAAAAAACACACCAGAGATTTTTATAGTGGTTCGGTCACTTGACCTACGTCCACTCCCCGGAGTCCTCTACTCCGGGATTTGCACTAGTAAAAGTTGACTCTCCTTTTACCCCCACAGCAAGGCCTTTCACCTCCCTCGGTGCGGTGGAATACCAAACGCTATGTCACCCTCCTGGTGACGGCAGCGGACCTTCTCCTTTTTCTCCCTCCTGGAGATGGCAGAGTACCTTGGCGATGTTGATCTTGAAGTGACTCTTCCCTCGAGAACTTTCTTGAAGCTTCCAAAGCCACAAGAGGAGCAAAGCATGCAGCTAGCTTGGAGCCACTGTGTGATCCCCTCACACTACTTCTCCCTCACACTCAAGCTCACCTTCACCTTCCTCTCTCAAGCCCTGGATCTCTCCAAAAACTTCTCTCTACCGAATCCCCTTCTTTTTCCTCCAAGCCTCTCACAGCAAAATGATAGATCAACAACTCCCTAAAGAAAATTTTAAGTTGTTTTTATATCAGGCTTCAGAAAACCCTAAAGTTTCAACTTTTGCATTTCTGTTCGTACAGTACGATCTAGGATCGTACAGTACGATCAGTTCAATTATAGCTCCATCCAGTACGAGTACAGACGAACAGTTATCGAATTTTATTCATATCGTACTGTACGATACGTATATCGTACAGGATGATATTGTTGATTCATACTGTTCGTACGGGACGAACTGTGGGACGAACCTCGGGACGAAAGAATTCGTCTCTGTCAGTCGTCCAGCACTCATTGAATCATACAGTACAAATAGTGTTTTTCAGGATATCGTCCTGTACGATACGAATATCGTCCAGGATGAATAGTACAAAAATTCTTGGGATCATCTGGTACGATCGCTGGGACGAAGAAAATCGTCTCTGACAATCGTCCAGCACTCCACCAGTCGTACAGTACGATCAGTTCATTTCTTGATATCATCCTGTACGATATGAATATCGTCCAGGACGAACAGAACAAAAAACCTTGGTTTCATCTGGTACGATCTCTGGGATGAATGAAATCGTCTCTATCAGTCGTACAGTATGATATATGATCGTACAGTACGATCGACATATAAATTAGAAACCAATGTTTATTTCTTGATTAGGGAGATAATTTTGGTAAGTTTTAATTAATCGTACAGTACGATTAGTACAGAAAATCAAATTCAAAAACTTACCAAACTTATTCTGGCGGCTAGGGTTTCTCAATTATATATTATTGTACAGTACGATATGGATCATACAGTACGATAAGTTTGTAAACTTAATCATTCAAAAATTAGCCGTTAGCCTGAGTATTTTTCATTAATCGTGCAGTACGATCCAAAATCGTACAGTACGATTTGCTTAAAAAAAATTTAATCATTTTAAAAAATAATTCTCCCCCTGTGTGTATGCACGGTTGCTCCTTTCACATGCATGCTTCTGTGGCAGACTCAACAAAATAAAAATAAAGAAATAAAAAATTACAGACTCTTCAACATCCTATTTTACCCGGTTTGAGTCTCCAGTAATCTTGAGCAGTGTGCATCTGACCTGAAATGTTAGTGCTCATATACAAAGATTAAGCATTTGTAATCTAAAGGAAGTCTATATGTACTCAGTAAGTATTAGTTGTCACCATCGAAATTAAGTGCTCGGGATCCTGGATTTCAACAATCTCCCCCTTTTTTATGGTGTCAAATAATATTTTCTGATGGACAGATCTTTTGACTTCTTTAGCTCCCCCTCAGAAGAGTAGCTTATTAATTTTTAAATAGGAGGAGAAGAAACAGTTTTTTTTTTTATAACATAAATAAAATAATAAGATAGAAAAAACATAAATGTAGTGAGAACATAAACAACCAATAACACTTAATAGTAAGCAAAAACAGAATACATAACACACAGAAAAGTCTCCCCCTTTTGACAACACCAAAAAGGGAAGAAAAAAAAATAACTACACTGATAACAAACAGAAAATAGAAACAACTACAACAACCTAAAAATCTGGATCCTGATCCGGATGTGGTGGTGGAGGGTCGGGAAACAGCTGGTGGTACTGATGGAGGGAGGCGAACTGGTGATCGATCGATGTGAAGCGCTCCCCAAACCATTTCATATCCGTGTCATGCTCCTGATGTTGCTGAGCAATGTGGGCATCCAACCTAGTCTCCAGACGATCAAGTCATCGAATAATGTCGTCGTGAGGGTAGTCAGGGGGAGCAAGGCCAGGTGGTTGGATTGGTGGTGGTGGAGGTGCGTCAGCAGGAGCAGCAGCCTCCTCGTCATCAAACTCGGGATCGGCGGGAGCGGCCCCCCGATGGAACAAGATACGAGAGGAGGCATCCGAGTAGAAGATAGGAAGGTGATCCGGAGGGAGCGGATAATGAAGTTGGTATTTTGCATCTAGGATGTATCCTATGACATGCCCTAAAGCAAGGTTCAGTTCACGATGGGCACCAGGATATCGGAAGGCAGACAAGGTATGAATGTAGTCAAACACCATTTGGGCTTCATTGAATTTTATGCCAGATATGATTAGATAGGTGACGACAGAAAGTAGTGGAGTAATATGGATGCGGTCTCCAGCTTTAGGTATAATGGATGTGCGTAGGACATGCTGGATAACGCGGGCATTTTGATTTAAGGTTTGGACCAGGGGTAGATGTTGATTGGAGGGGACACCTCTAAGGGTCATATTTATTGACGTCCAATCATAGTCATGGGAGATCATGGATTGGGGACGAGGGCCGTCAGTGGACAGCCCGATGTGCTCAGCAATGTCGTTGACGGTGATAACGATATTCTGTTTACAAACATAAGACGTGAAAGTAGTATTTTCGAGGTCGACTCGGATATTGGAAAAAAACTCAAACAAGAGTTCAGAGTGAAACAGAAAAGCAAGAGTCAGAATGAATTGAAGGCTAGTGGAGGTGAACCGATTCATCACCTCAAAATTTAGGGCGGCTTGATTGAGCATGCGGGATGGAGTGAACTTGGCCTCCTTGATTTTAATATACGCTTTCTCGTCCGCAGCGGAGAGAAAATGATCATCAAAATGCCGAGAGGAGGAAGAGCTCCCGACGATCATTCAACCGCGCTTACTGGACCCAGACATTTTGGAAGAAAGGATTGGAGGAATGAGGAAATTCAGATTGATTGAGAGTGAGGATAATAGGCAAAGAATCCCTCCCTTTTTATAGAATTTGAGAGATATCATACAGTACGATTGGGTATCGTACAGTACGATATGCGCAATAATGTCGTCTGGATGACTTTTCAGAAAAGTGAGTCAAATCATACAGTACGATCAGTATCGTACTGTACGAACGTGAGTGTGAGGCGTTCGTCCCAATGAGTCGTCTGAACAACTTTTGACCAAAAGTGTTCGTATAGTACGAACAGGTGTTCGTACCGTATAATAGGCAATAATGTTCGTACCGGCCGATTTAAATTCGTCCTAATCCGTTTGACACGTGGATCATACAGTACGATTGGTATGTCGTATTGTACGATGACCAATAATTAGTATCGTACGGTACGAGTGGTGAATCGTACAGTACGATAGGTATAAGACATGAAAGATCTGGACCGTGAATGGGAATGGACGGCTGAGATTGGAGTTATTTGAACCTTATCGTACAGTACGATAGTGTATCGTACAGTACGATTGTCAGAGAATATCAAAGTTTGTGAGCAACATGGGAAGAGGATCAGGAATCCAATTTTTTTTTTTATGTTTTTTTTTTATGTTAACAAAACAAATCATAACAAACACAAACCCCTTTTTTTGTTGTTTTTTTTTGAATTTTACATTAGGCCTGAATGTCTATGACACCTAATTTGGTTCTTAAAGTGCTAAATATGTCATAACCTAATGGTTTTGTGAAAATATCAGCCAATTGATCTTCAGTAGCAACGTGGTGCAGTTCAATATCTCCTTTGGCTACATGATCTCTAATGAAATGATGTCTAATGTCTATATGTTTGGTTCGTGAGTGTTAAATTGGATTTTTGGATATGCAAATAGCACTAGTGTTGTCACACATGATCGGAATGGTTCCTACAGGTACTCCTAGATCTACAAGCTATTGTTTTAACCACAAAACTTGTGCAACACAGCTACCTACCACTATATATTCTTCTTCGGCTGTGGATAGGGCTACTGAATTTTGTTTCCTACTTGACCATGAAACTAATGATTGTCCAATGAATTGACAAGTGCCAGAAGTGCTTTTTCTATCTACCCTACATCCTACAAAGTCTGAATCTGAGTATCCTAAGATTTCAAAAGAAGTGCTGTGTCTAGGATACCAAATTCCTAAGTTCGGGGAGCCTAGAAGATATCTAAGAATCATTTTGACAGCAGTCATGTGAGATTCTTTCGGGTCAGCTTGAAAATGGGCACAGAGACACACATTAAACATTATGTCTGGTCTACTGGCAGTCAGATAGAGAAGCGATCCAATTATTCACCTATACCTCTTTTGATCTACAGACTTCCCACTGGGATCGTTATCCAATTGAATATTAGAGCTTATGGGTGTATTCATAGCCTTAGCATTGTCCATTTTATATTTTTTCAAAATATCGTTGATGTACTTAGACTGGCTAAGAAACGTTCCACCTTCCGTTTATTTTACACTAAATCCAAGGAAGTAACTAAGTTCTCCCATCATGCTCATTTCAAACTCGTCACTCATTATTTTTGAAAAATCATTACATAAGCTTTTCTCCGTCGATCCGAACAAGATGTCATCTACATAAATCTGAACAATGAGTACTTCAACTCCTACCTTCTTCAAAAATAAGGTGGTGTCCACACTACTCTTTACAAAGCCTCTATCTAGTAGGAACGTACTAAGTCTTTCATACCAGGCTCTAGGTGCTTGTTTTAACCCGTATAGTGCCTTTTTCAGTTTGAACACATGGTTTGGAAATTGTGAGTTTTCAAACCCCGGAGGTTGCTCCACATACACATCTTCCTTGATTACTCCATTCAGGAAGGCACTCTTGACATCCATTCGATACAGCTTAAAATCCCTAAAACTAGCAAAAGCTAACAGTACCCTGATGGCTTCTAGTCTAGCTACCGGAGCAAAGGTTTCTTCAAAATCTATTCCTTCAATTTGGTTATACCCCTTCGCTACTAACCTAGCCTTGTTTCTTACTACTATTCCCGAGTCATTCATCTTATTTTTAAAGACCCACTTAGTTCCAACCACACTTTGTTCTTTAGGCCTTTTGACTAACTCCCATACATCATTCCTAACGAATTGGTTCAACTCTTCTTGCATTGCCAGGATCCAAAATTCATCCCCTAAGGCTTGATCTATACTCGTGGTTTCAATCATAGATATGAATGCAGAATGACTAACCTCTTTCCTGAGTTCATGCCTAGTTTTTACCCCTTCTGATGGGTCTCCTAAGATCAGCTCTCTAGGATGACTAGAAGAAAATTTCTAATCTCTAGGCAGATGTTCCTGAGGTTCCGCTCTAGTCTCTATGGTAATGGTTTCTACTCCCCGTATAACCTCAACTTCTTCTTCTTCATGATTAGGTTCAGATGTCTTATTGGATTCATCAAATACCACATGGGTGGATTCTTCTACTACTAAGGTTCTCTTATTGAATATTCTATAGGCTTTACCTACCGATGAGTAGCCTAGGAAAACCCCTTCATCAGATTTAGCATCGAACTTTCCTAAGGGTGACTTGCCATTGATTAGGATGAAGCATTTGCAACCGAAAACGTGTAAGTGGGAAAGATTGGGTGTCCTACCCTTAAGCAACTCATAGGGTGTCTTATTAAGTTTGGATCTAACATTCACCCTATTTAACACATAGCATGCGGTATTTACTACTTCTGCCCAAAAGTATCTAGGGAGAGTGTATTCAGCTAACATAGCCCTAGCAGCTTCAACTAAAGTTCTATTCTTTCTTTCTGCTATTCTATTTTGCTGAGGAGTTATAGGAGCAGAGAAATTATGTTCTATTCTAACCTCTTTACAAAAAGATTCAAATTTATCATTCTCAAATTCCCCACCGTGATCACTATGAATTGTTGAAATTACACATCCAAATTTCCTTTGAATCCAAGTGGAGAAAATTCTAAATTCTTCAAATGACTCACTCTTATGAGCTAGGAATTTCACCCAAGTAAACCTAGAGTAGTCATCTATTATTACAAACCCATACAACTTCCCTCCTAGGTTGGCTGTACTAACAGGTCCGAACAGGTCCATGTGGAGAGTTTCTAGTGGCCTAGTGGTGCTGATATCCTTGATTGCATGAAATGAAGATTTAACTTGTTTTCCTAACTGGCAAGCATCACAAAGATGGTCCTTAGTAAAGTCTAACTTTGGTATGCCTTTAACTAAGTCTTTCTGAGTGATGTTCCTAAGTGTTTTCATACTAGCATGGCATAGTCTCCTATGCCATAGCCAAGAGTCATCTGCTATTATTTTCAGACATAAAGAGTTTGAGGTTTCAATGCACTTCAAGTCTAACATGTAAACATTATTTATACATTTCCCTTCTAACACAAGTGAATCATTTAAGCTAATCATGTATTTGTTAGACAGAAATTTTATATCAAAGCCCTTGTCACACAGTTGACTTATACTTAAAAGATTGTGCTTTAAACCATCCACTAAAAGTACATACTCAATAATTAAATTTTTAGTATTTCCAATGATACCTGAGCCCACCACTTTTCTGGTGGTGTTGTCTCCCAAAGTTACCTTGCCTCCTGACCTGGCCTCCAGTGTCACGAACTGCTTCATGTCTCCAGTCATGTGTCTCGAGCAACCACTGTCCAGGTACCACATGCTCTCACTAGGTCTTTTATGAGAGCATCCCTACAATGTCAATCACGGATTAGCTTTGGGAATCCAAGTGTGTTTGGGTTCCACCCTATGCTTATATGAATGAAATATATGCATGTTATGCTGTGATGAATGCGATTTAGGTCTCCACACTAGATGTGTCCTATAGTGAATTGAGCACGTGCGGGCTATGTGACCTAGCATGCCACAAGAATAACATCTAACACCTGGAAATGGGTTCACTAATCTACGAGGGTGGTAGTGCCTATTTCTGGGTTTGGATGATTCATGCCGTGCTTGTTTTGAATGAGATGATTCACATGGTGGAGGCTGAAAGAATTCAGCAAACGTGGGAGGTTTTTTGTTATTCTCGAATGCATGAAGTTTTTCATTTAAAAATTTATTCTCTTGGTTAAGACTAGCATATTTGAATCTCAATGCATGCTCACTACTACTAAGTTCCCCTGATAGTTCTTCTAGTTCCTTAAATGCATTATCTAATTCAACATGTGATGATTTCAAGGTATCGTGTGCAGTGGTTAACTCAATATGCTTCTTGTTTAATGCATCGTATTCATCAAGCAAAGACATATGATCTTTATCTAAGTCAGAAAAATTCTTTACTACACTAGCATGCTCCTTTTGTAAAGTACTAAACTCAGTATTAAGACTAACATGCTTTTTCTTCAATTTTCTATACGTGTCATGGATTTTTTCAGAAATAACAAGCAGTTCATCGTAAGACAGTTGACATACCTCATCTTGATCTGATTGATCAAGATTATCATTAGTCATAAGACACAGATTCGTTACCTCCTCCTCTGCTTCTTCTTCTGATGATTTTGAGGCAGAGTCGGCCCAAAACGCTTTCTGAATCTTAAATTTGCCCTTCTTGAACTTTGATCTTTCCTCACCCTTCTCCTTGGTTTGATGAGTTTTGATGTTGGGGCAATCAGCTCGGAGATGACCGGGTTTCCTGCACTCAAAGCAAATTATTTCAGATGCAACCTTAGTATACTTTGAGTTCTTACCTTTGTTCCAATTGCTTTGATAATGGCGCTGCTTTCTTTTCAGAAAATTTTTGAACTGACGAGTCATCAAGGCTATGTCGTCATCTTCCTCCGCTGCTGAGCTGTCACTTTTAGAATTGTTTGCTTTTAAAGCCACTGCTCGCTCCTTCTTCTTTTCACATGCATCACTTTGTCGTTGACTCACTCCTTGCTCATAGGCAATGAGTGACCCAAGCAAATTATCAATAGAATAAACATTCAGGTCTTTTGACTCAGTTATTGCAGTGATTTTAGCATCGTATGAGCTAGGCAAACATCGCAGTATTTTGTTTACTTTTTCTGAGTTAGACAACTCTCTTCCTAAAGCATGCAGTGATGTTACAATCTGGGTGAATCGAGTGTACATGTCAGATATAGTTTCACTAGGTTTCATGCGGAATAGTTTGTAATCATGTAGCAGTATGTTCAACCTAGATTGTTTGACCTCACTAGTTCCTTCGTACGTGATACGCAGTTTGTCCCAAATTTGTTTACCAGTAGTACAAGTTGATACTCGCATATAGTCTTCTGATTTTAATGCACAAAAGAAACAATTTAGACATTTAGCATTTAGTTGTGCAAATTCTCTATCCTCAATGCTCCATTCATTAAATGACAGTTCAGTTTTAATTTCATTCAACATACGAAATGGTGCAGAATAACCTTCTTGGACTAACATCCACATGTGATAGTCTAAAGACTGTAAAAATGTAGACATGCGTATTTTCCAGAAATCAAATGGTATGTTGTCAAATAATGGTGGACGAGTTATAGAATAACCCTCCGCAGTGTTACAGTTACCAAATTGAGCCTTGAATCTTACGTTTCTAGGTTTTGTAAAACACTATTTTGAAACCCCGCTCTGATACCACTTGAAAGTACGAGATGCGCCAAGAGGGGGGGGGGTGAATTGGTATTTTAAAAATTTAACCCTACACAAGAGTTCTAATTTTTTTTATATTTTCAAAATATAATTTAACGAATAAAGTGCGGAAGCAAATACAACGTTCACAACGATGAAATTGATGGTTCAATTTTAGATTTTACACCACAAGATTTAAATACTGATTTTTCACGAAGCAATTAAACGCACAATATAAAAGCATGAAAAGTAAAGTACGTTAAACAGGAAAAAACACACCATGGATTTTTATAGTGGTTCGGTCACTTGACCTACGTCCACTCCCTGGAGTCCTCTACTCCGGGATTTGCACTAGTAAAAGTTGACTCTCCTTTTGCCCCTACAGCAAGGTGGAGAAGCCTTTACAATACTCACTTTCACCTCCCTCGGTGCGGCGGAATACCAAACGTTATGTCACCCTCCTCGTGACGGCAGCGGACCTTCTCCTTTTTCTCCCTCCTGGAGATGGCAGAGTACCTTGGCGATGTTGATCTTGAAGTGACTCTTCCCTCGAGAACTTTCTTGAAGCTTCCAAAGCCACAAGCGGAGCAAAGCATGCAGCTAGCTTGGAGCCACCGTGTGATCCCCTCACACTACTTCTCCCTCACGCTCAAGCTCACCTTCACTTTCCTCTCTCAAGCCCTGGATCTCTCCAAAAACTTCTCTCTACTGAATCCCCTTCTTTTTCCTCCAAGCCTCTCACAGCAAAAGGATAGATTAACAACTCCCTAAAGAAAATTTTAAGTTATTTTTATATCAGGCTTCAGAAAACCCTAAAAGTTTCAACTTTTACGTTTCTGTTCGTACAGTATGATCAGTTCAATTACAGCTCCGTCCAGTACGAGTACAGACGAACAGTTATCGAATTTTATTTATATCGTACTGTACGATACGTATATCGTACAGGACGATACTGTTGATTCGTACTGTTCGTACGGGACGAACTGTGGGACGAACCTCGGGACGAAAGAATTCATCTCTGTCAGTCATCCAGCACTCATTGAATCGTACAGTATGAATAGTATTTTTCAGGATATCGTCCTGTACGATATGAATATCGTCCAGGATGAATAGTACAAAAATTCTTGGGATCGTCTGGTATGATCGCTGGGATGAAGGAAATCGTCTCTGATAATCGTCCAGCACTCCACCAGTCGTACAGTACGATCAGTTCATTTCTTGATATCGTCCTGTACGATATGAATATCGTCCAGGACGAACAGAACAAAAAATCTTGGTTTCGTTTGGTACGATCTCTGGGACGAATGAAATCGTCTCTGTTAGTCGTATAGTATGATATATGATCGTACAGTACGATCGACATATAAATTAGAAACCAACGTTTATTTCCTGATTAGGGAGATAATTTTGGTAAGTTTTAATTAATCGTACAGTACGATAAGTATCGTACAGTAGGATCAGTTCAGAAAATAAAATTCAAAAACTTACCAAACTTATTCTGGCGGCTAGGGTTTCTCAATTATATATTATCGTACAGTACGATATGGATCGTACAGTACGATAAGTTTGTAAACTTAATCATTCGAAAATTAGTCGTTAGCCTGAGTATTTTTCATTAATCGTACAGTACGATCCAAAATCGTACAGTACGATTTGCTTAAAAAGAAATTTAATCATTTTAAAAAACAATTCTCCCCCTTTGTGTGTGCATGGTTGCTCCTTTCACATGCATGCTTCTGTGGCAGACTCAAGAAAATAAAAATAAAGAAATAAAAAATTACAGACTCTTCAACATCCTATTCTACCCGGTTTGAGTCTCCAGTAATCTTGAGCAGTGTGCATCTGACCTGAAATGTTAGTTCTCATATACAAAGATTAAGCATTTGTAATCTAAAGGAAGTCTATATGTACTGAGTAAGTATTAGTTGTCACCATCAAAATTAAGTGCTCGGGATCCTAGATTTCAATATAGTATTGCATGACACTTTTATCTCCTTCTTATATTTTCTACTTATAGTACACAGTCTTTAGAATGTGCTTAGGCTTTCAATGTAAAAGTTAAAGTTGAATGTCAAATTTAATGTGTCCATAATATCTCTAGATTAAGTGGTAAATGGAGTTGTATAAAGAGTTATAAAAGGTTAAATGTATTTGATTACACACATAGTGCTCCAAAAGGAAATTCTTTCTCTTCCTTTGAGAAGCATTATCTTTTGGAATCCTATAAGATATATGAAGCTATAAAATAATAAGAAAATATATTCAAACTAATATTTAGATGAGTAGAAATCCAAACCTGTTGTGGTGGAGCTTGGCCACCTTACTTTTAAACAAATCGTGATTAGTATTCCATGTTAATAATAAATAAGCAAACATTTTATTTATACACTATTATTTCATACTACTTCATATTATATGCAAAGCATTCATATGAGCTATAAATTTGCATTATAGGGTAGCCTTTTCATAGGATTCTTTAGGTGTGCATGTTCTAGACATTATAAGAACATGTATGTTAGTTCTAGGATGATATGGTAGTGGTATTATATACACAAACATAGTAATAGACAGGGGGGACCCATGGTATTAAAGTGTTGCACTACTATTCCCTATGGGTTTAAGGCTATTATGAACCCAAATGTTTTTGGAAAATCTTAGACTTAGAAAATTTTAGAAATTAAGTGTTAACAAAATATAAAATTTAGAGTTTATGATATTTTTGCGTCAAAGTAGTATTAGTTAGCTTCATCTGACTTGACTTATATTACTAAACTCTTAATGAAGATCTTCATCAGAATCTTTGATTTCTATATTAAAAGTAGCTTTTTTACCTTCATGCATTAGATCTAGAAATCATGGTTTTAAAACTATGTGCTTAGGTGGTTAGCTAGGACTAAAGCATATCCTGGGTTAATTTTATTTTGAAAATGATATGGGAATGTTTCTTTTATCTTTTGGGATGATTTCAAAATTCCTTATGTTGTGTTTAATTATAAAAATAAAATTTATTTCTCTTTTTAAGTCGATGATAAAATGTTAGTCTATCTCTTGAGACAGTATAATATTTTGTTATATAGATTTGACAAAAGAAACATAGAGTGAATTGGTAGAACATTTACTTATCTACAATGATCAAGGGCATTTTACTTGGTTTATAATATCGAGGGGAGGTCTATTGACTTCAAGAGGGCAGTTGCTGATGGGGCAACACATCCTCGAGCTTGGTGAGTATGATATGTCTTACTATTTTACACTAATAAATAATATATGTGTGAATATGAATAAGTTTTGGTTTTCTTTGATAATAAAGTTGGCCACCATATACATACGTATACGTGTCAATCAAGTTATAAAGAAATGAGTGAGTGTCGATCCCATGAGGAAATATTTTGCTAAATTACAATCAACTAGTACTGTTCACTACAGATGCATAGTTTATCCTACTAAATAAGAATGAAGTTTCCTGAGTTTCTAACACTTATGAAAAATGAAAATAGATGATATGATACTAATATATAAAATACATTTTTGACTAGTACATGCAAATAATAATATTTTCTCAATGAGACTCCTAACGTTTGATGTGAATTGGAGCATATGCATCCATAGATCTCTGTCTAGCTTATAGGGGTGAAAACGAAAGACATTCCAACAATTATTATATCAACATTAAACCTAGAAGGTTGAACATCTTATATCTTGTATACCAACGTTACACCATTAAGGTAATATATCACTCTAAATATTAACTACATATATGGTATTTGTTTAGATTAATTGAAGAATGGGAGAAATTAAAAATACCTATAATATCATTTAAAACATGAGAGTCTACATTCATATTTTCATTATCTTTACATTAATAGCCTAAAACTCACAAATTAGCCAGACATAAGAAAATTTGAAAGTAAACTCATTAACATTTTACTCATAGAAGAAAAGATAATAGAGAGACAATAAGGAAAAACTTCACCATGATAGTACAATTGACTTCTTACACTCCTTCCTCCTCAAATGTTAGGTTTGCTTACATAAAATAGGCTAAGATCTCCAATGATAGTATCTTGTACTTCCTTAGCCTTGCTTAGACTTTACTCTAAGAGTGAACGAAATAACTACACTCAATATTACAGGACTTTACTAAAAGAGATAGAATTCTCTAACAAGAGAACTAAAAACTATTTATAATGTGTATAGAAATAGCCTCAGGTACTGTGATGCTAGAAATGGTGGCAACGCAGTGCTATCAAATGAACTAGTGCTTAAGTGCTGTTAGGCTTGCTCCATTATGACACTGTACTGACTCAGCACGTTTGTTGGTTTAATTGGTGTGTCTATTGGTTAAAACTATTTGACTCCATCTTTCATCAACTACTCTACTGTGGTGCTAGAATGGTTGAGCAATGTGGCACTTGAGTGAAATCCAACACTGTAGCATTATGATAATCAGGCTTTGATGTTAAAATTCCTAAGACTCGGGTGATGCGGCATTGATTTTTGACACTATGGTGCTATGTAGCAAGATGATGCTGACCTTGGCTCCACTAGGGCACTAATTTTTCTTAAATTCTAGAGCAACCAGTGATGTAAAGTCTTTATTAGGCATTATGCCATAGTAAAAGACTAAGCTGGGGTGCAAAATCTATAGGTGCTGCGGTGCTCGATTAACACTTATCAAATTTTCCCTCTTCTTGAGCATTTCCTACACAAACACAACTAAAATAACACATTTTTATTAAATTTAAATATAATAAATTGAACATACTTTAAACTTAACAAATTTTTTGAAGCTTAAACTCTTGCTTGCCTTAAAGAAATAGTGGAAGGATGTATTGATTTGCTTAACATAAAAATAAAAATTGGTAATTTAAAATTATCAAAATATAAGATAATACATCACAGTTTAAAAGTAATTTAAAATGATCAAAGTTGTAATACTAGTTTGAAAAATCATTAGTAATTAGCCTAAGTAATCATCCCTATTATTGCTTGAATTCAACTTATCGACTGTCAGTCAATGTGTTAGATTAAATTCTGATTTTAGAAATGAATAACTTATTATTTAGTGATTAGTTGTGCTTAAAGTTGAATTAGTTGTTTAGTAGTGCACCATCCTATGTAGTAGTTCTCTTACCTTGTTCTATCTGATTTTAAATATTAGGATGCTTTTTGGACATAAACTTTAGTATATACCAAATTTTTATTGTACTCATCTTCTTTTCTTATATTTTTAATTTTCACTTTCTTATAATATTTCATGGTTAAACATTTTTATAATTAGAGTAAATATTAATAATTTTGAATATCAATTTATTTTGATCCTTTTAGTAACCCTAATTAATTTTATGTAAGGATTTAGAAAGGTCACAAATTCCATACTTAAGTTTACTATGATCTTCATAAATTATGCTGCACACTTCTTTTCCCTAAATTCAATTATTCATTCTCAAATGGAGTAGTCAATGAAATAGTGTATATCCTCTAAGTTTAAGTCATGTTAACGACTTAAATGGTATTCCTTAGTTAATTGTTAAGATTTTTAGATTATGAAATACAATACTCTATTCATTTAAATTATCATCAAAGATTTTATTATTATCTTAATTTTACATAATTTTAAAATGTTATTTTTATTTTGGCTTTATAAACAATCAAAATGCAAGTGCTATGTAGAGAATAACTTTTGATAGTTAAGCATAAATGGGAATTTAAATAAAATGTAAATAATAGTGCAAAACACAATAGATAATAGTAAAAAAACAAAACAAAACATAAAAAAGATTCCTTTCAATTTCATTAATTGATTAAAAGTTCAAGGAAAATATAATACAAACTAAGAAAATAAAGAAAGGTAACTAGTTTATGAAGCAATATTCTCCTAATCCTTCTCCACGTAAGACCTGTGGTCTTTTTTTTTATCGGAATAATAAATGGATCTCAAAGCCATAACCCAACATCTCAATCACAACATTACGGGACCCCCAACCTACCTTCCTAAATTAAAAGAACTATATAAAAAAAAGAAAAATAAGCTACAAATAATAGTAACAAAAATCTAAACTTTCTTCTCTCTCACTCTCTCTCTTTCTCTCTCTCTCTCCCTCTCTCTCTCTCTCTCTCTCTCTCTCTCTCTCTCTCTCTCTCTCTCTCTCCTCTCTTTCCTTGAACAACCATAATAAGAAAAATAAAGAAAAATGAATCCTATCACTCTAAATCTTGATCCTTCTCCTCCTCATCCTCATAATCATTATCAGGCTAGGTCCATACAAAAGATTGGTATTCATGAGTAGTAGAGAAACGCAACTATCTAGAATCTCCACAAAGGGGCTTGTTCTTAACATCCCCACTGAAGCCTCATTTAATTTAGTTGTATAATGATAATGCTTTTCCTGAATACCCAACTGATAAGCTTTCCATTCCTTACTCTCCTCATAGAATTTAGTCACACCCTCCATATTCTGCCTCAACTCGGCCACCTACTCAACTAAAGATTTAGGAGTATTATAACTCCTACTACTGCTAGGCCTGCTGGTCAGCCTAGGTTCATTGGGTCCTTTCTCCTCGAAACCTAATCTTTTAGAGTGTTAAAGTTTTCTTTTGGTGAGGGCTAAAATGGGAAAATTTTATTCAGCACTAGGATATCCCCTCACACTGGTATTAACAAACAAAGCATTGATTAAGGATGCCCAAACCCACTTAAGTAGTGCCTTTGATGATTTAATTAAAAAAGAATAAATAATCTTTCTCACATCTATAGTGTAACCAATCTAAGTAGCATGAATGAGCAAAGCTCGTTCTTTGGTTACTTCACTAATATTTTTGCATGCTAAAATACGAGCAATAATAAAATAGTGCCAAGATTTAGAATGTTGAGTTATGCAAGATACAGATAAATTAATAATTTTTCTCCCTCTTCTTCTACAAAGCTCCACTATCAGGCTCACATAGAACTCTTAGCAATGCATCAGGATTTATGAGGGCTAAACTGAAAAAAGGATACTCATCAAATTTAAAATCCTTCCGTTTATAGAGATGATTTATTGTTACAGGGTCAAATGGTACCCACTTACCTCTCATAAAACACCTATTATCCACCTCCCCCTTCCCATTTATAAAAAATTCTCTCACTACATTAACCATTGCAGCATGGGGTTCCTCACACAAAAGCACCCAAACTCAATTTATTAGTATATGCATTACCTACCCATCCGGTTTCTAAAAGCCTCGCTCAGGGATTAATTATTTGTTTACCACTAATACCCTATACCTTTGCTCAGCCTCAACAGAGTTGAGTATGTTCCTGTCAAACTATGATGAAGCACGTTTCTAATTGCCAAACATTTCAGAGGCCATAAATCTCAAAGCAGAAACAAAGAGAAAATTGCAAAACTTGGGGGAAAATTAAAGTAATATGAAATATGGAGAATCTAGAAAATACATTCATATTTATAAATAGCACGAGCATGGTAGATCTCAAGAGATCAATGCTGTAGTGCTTGAAAACCAAGAAAATGATAAAGAGTCATACAGATAGACACTGTAGTGGGGCAAGGAAAATGGTGCTGGAGCGCAAGATTTATAAAATGGAGCGCCAGTTTTTTGACTAGAGAAATGTAGTAATGCTTGAGACGTACGAGCGCTACAATAGTAATAAAGAACATCACTATGGTTCTTTAACTACTAAATATTGATTTTAAACTAATATTGCAGTCCTAGCATCAACAATGTGATGCTTAATAAAGAATCATAATGAAAAAGTTATGGAAGTATAAAATATTGACTACACTGCCATATATACTGTAGAAATAATAAATCAAACCCTGCATCGCATGATAGTATAGCACGGAGACACTCTATAAGGAATAATAGGGCTACATTATTCAAAGATATAGCATTGTGGTGTTGAAATTTGGAAAATTTTCTTGAAGCTTCAATGCTACAATATTAATTTTGAATGCTATGGCGCTTGATGAGAAAACGTTGCGACCCTTCAAAACTTAATACTGCAGCACTAATTTAATTTTTAGTACAATTGATTTTCTTAAGAAACTTTTTATAATGTTGTTAAAATCAAAATTAATGACTTTTCATTAATAATACAATCACACATGCATAATAAAAACTATAAAATAAAATATATAAACACTGTAATAGAATTAGGATTCATCACAAATAGTACTAAATTTATAGTCTTTAGCCAAACTTACCTAGTTTTATCCATTTGGCTATAATGAATCACCACCACTACTGAAGTGATCTCCACTATGCTCTTTTACTCTATCCTTTAGATTAATTTCAATATTACAGGCTAAAGTTCTAAGTGGTCTACTACTAAAAGTGATTGCTAGCTATCTTAATTGATTTTCCTATTTTTAATTGAACCAGTCTAGGTTTGCAACTAGGTTCCTAACTTAATCATAACCTCTTCCAAAGGTTGTTTTTTCTCTCTAAATTGATTATTTTGATTAAAAGCTTGGGGATAAGAAGGCCTAGGATTTATTATAGGTTGTCAAGGATTATTCCAATTTCCTCCTTGAATAGATTGAACCTTATTCCATTGTTTCTTACCACCAATATTGTTATTAGACTAATTAAAATTAGTATTGTTCCTCTAACCTGAATTGTATGTATTAGAATAGAAAATATTTTATTTTCTAATCTTATTCATATTCTCAATCCCTGGAGCATTACTATAACCAAAAGAATTTAATTCATGCTCCTTCAATTTCATAGATGATCCTAATCCTAAACTAACTCTAATAAAATCATATTTTTATATATTACAGCTATCTGACCAATCAAAATAGATAAAGCATTAGATTCATAAACACCATCTACTCTCTTAAACATTAACTTATTAAAAGGCCATAGGAAATCATTTATACCCACTTTCTGAATTAATTCGTTGGCTTCGTTAAATGGCTTAGACATCAAATATGCACTAACTACTATATCTATAATGGGCCAAAAGGATCCTACCAAGCTATTATAAAAAAATTAAATAACTAACCAATTGGGTGCAAATTACTTTGTTAGCAATGGTGCTAAAAACTTGATAAGGTAGTATACATACAAGCTTGGTGATTATGATGTGGCTATTGTTATATTGATGAACAATATATGTTTGAGTATGAATATGATTAAGTTTTCTTTGATATTAAAATTACTCGCTAGATATCTAAGTTTATATGTCTGTCAAGCAATAAAGTGATTGAGTGACTGTCAATCCCTTGAGGAAGTGTTATGCTAAATTACAATCAACTAGTATTGTTTAGTGCAGATGCACAATTTGCCCTACTAAATAAGAATGAAGTGTTATGAATATGAATATGATTAAGTTTTCTTTGATATTAAAATTACTCACTAGATACTTAAGTTTATATGTCGATCAAGTAATAAAGTGATTGAGTGATTGTCGATCCCATGAGGAAGTGTTGTGCTAAATTAAAATCAACTAGTATTGTTTAGTCCAGATGCATAATTTATCATACTAAATAAAAATGAAGTGTTAAGAGTTTTTGCCACTTACAAAAAATGAAAATAGATGATGTGATACTAATATATAAAATACATTTTTGACTAACGAGACTCATAACTTTTCATGTGGATTAAAGCAAATGCATCCCCATATCTCCATCAAGCTTGTAGGGGTGAAAAAAAAGATTCAAGACCTTCCGACAATTTTAATATCAACATAGAACCTAGAAGGTTAAACATCCTATGCCTAGGTATTCCAACATTCCTATCCAAATTCCCAATATTCATCTGTCGAGGTAATATATATATATATATATATATATATATATATATATCATACTAAATATTAAAGACATACATGACCATTATATGTATTAATTAAAAAATAGGAGATATTAAAGATATCTACAAAATCATTTAAAATAAGTGAGTCTATATTACTATTTATATTATGTTCACATTATTATCCCAAAACTAAAAAATTAGCCAAATATAGGTAAATTTTAATGCAAACTCATTGTCAAATCACAAATAGAAGAAAGATATAGGAGCGAGAATAAAGAAAACTTCACCAAGATAACATAATTGACCTCTCCAACTCCTTCCTCCTTAAATATTAGGATTTCTTACATATAATAGACTAAGATCTTCAATAAAAGTATCTTGCACTTCTTTATCCTTCCTCATACTTTACTCTAAGGGGGCAGTAATGAACTACACTGGATATTATAGGACTCTACTAAAAGTGATTGAACTCTCTAATAAAAGAACTAAAAACTATTTATAATAAGTTTTGAAATAGCCTCAAGTGTTATGACACAAAAATTATAGCGATGTGATATTATCAAATAAACTAGCACCTCAGTACTATTAGGTTAGCTCTACTGTGGTGCTGCGATGATTCAGCGCATCTATTAGCTGAACCAGTGTGTCTGTTCACTGAATCAATGCTACTCCATATTTCATCAAATACTCTATTATGGTGCTAGAAATGCTGAGCATTGCACTGCCTGAATGCAATTTGGTGCTGCAATATTGTGATGATCAACCATCCAACGTTCAAGTTTATGAGACTAAGGTGCTGCATCACTGATTTCTAATACTGTAACACCGACCATGCCACCATCAGGGTGCTGATTTTCCTTATGTTCTAGAGCACCTGATGATGCAATATCTAAATTGGGTGTTGAGGCATTGTAGATGACTACGCTGTGACATGGAATCATTGGGCACTATTATGCTCATTCAATACTTGAGAATTTTTTCTTTTCCTGAGCATTTACTACATAAACATAATTAAAATAATATGTTTTTACTCAATTAAAATATAATAATAGAACATAATTTATTCTTAATAGTCACACCATGTTATTTATCTAAAATAATAACTTTGCATTATAAATTTTTAAAAAGCTTTAGCACATATTTTTGAATTATATTAGCCTTGACATTAGGAGGGGGGTGGGTAACAATTACATCACAAAAAATCACCCTGAGCAAGCATGAATCATGATGCATATTGGAATTGGAAACTTCCAAAATAAAATTTCAAACAATCTAAACTTTAATTTTGTCAAACTTATTGTCAAATTGAATGTCTCATTGGGATGAACCAAACAACACCTAAATTGGTCAAACTTGAGCCTAAATGGGTCAAAATAAATGACTAAAAACATAAGTATAAGCTTCAAAATGTTAATTGGGTGATCAAATCATATCAAAATATGACATCCTTACAGTCGAATTGAGAGGAATCCAATAAGCCTAAGATTTCTTAACCCTGACAACATTAAAGATCTTAAAAGGTTAACAAATGCACTATAATTAAGGGGATTAATATGAGCCAGACAATAGAGCACTCTGAATTAGTCTCAGATCTTCTCCATGTTTATAGAGCTTGCCACTCTAAAAAATCTAGAAATAAACCTGTACTCTCTACATGAAGGGAAACTTTGGAGGGGGAGGCTTCGACCTTGGACTAGAGATCAAGAGTGCTCTAAGACTTAAAAATCTCAGAGCTCCACCTAGGCACCACCACCAGTGAACCTCACCTCCAAATCATCACCATTAAACCTTTACCTGATTGTGACTGTCGAATATCTGTTATACCATCAAACACAGTTTCAAACCACCAATAATTGACTAAGATCGCTTTAACTCAGTCACCCTACTATGATTCTTCCCACCACCATCACATTATAATAATGTCTCCGATCTCTATAATTCACCACCTATAGTTCCTCCAACCTCCATTTCTTGAAATCAATCCCTCTCACCTTTTTTGCCCTATTTTGATTCTTCTAACCTATAATGCCTAACAACAGTCTCTCCGACCTCCATCGCCCAACATATGTCACCCTATAATGTTTATCACATAATAATTGTCCCTTTGAGCTTCGTTGCCCCACTATGGTCCCTTTGACCCCCCATCACCTAACACTAGTCCCTCTAACCTTGATCTTCTGATAATTGTCCCTCTGACCTCCATTGGCCAACATCGGCCCCTACGACCTCTGTCACCTTACTATGGTCCCTCTGAACCCTATTTCCCTTCTACGATCCCTCAAACCTCCATCACTTGATGATGATCTCTCTGACCTCTATCACCCGATGATTGTCCCTCTAACCTCCATCACCCAATGACGGTCCCTTTGACCTTTATCTCTAACCTCCATCACTAATGGGGCAGTAAGAAAATGATAATAGCATGAGGTATTTTAAGACTTATTGAGTTTGAAACATGCTTAGATTTTCTTTGATATGAATCTAATATAATCCCACTAAATATGCGAATAAACATTCCAAATTAAATAATAAAATAATATAGTAGAGTGCTGAATCCATGAGGAAGTATTTTGTTTTAATTATAACTTAACTGCTAATGTTATTTAAATGCATAACTTATCCTAGTGAAATAAAAAGGATGTATTTGAGCTTTTATCACTGAAACAAAAACTGCAAAGAATGTTGATACATATAAAAAAAAGTATTTTGGACTAATGAATATATATAACCAAGATTTTCTAATGAGACTCATAATTGTACATATGGATCAGAGCATGTGCATCCCAAGATCTCTTTCAAGCTTATAAGGGAGAAAATCAAGGTTTATGGTCTTCCTATACCTTATCTATCTCTATAGAAGCTAGAATATTCAAACACCATATGTCCAGGCATGCACACATTCCATTTCAATACTCCTAATTATTCTAAAATTCCTATATCAAGGCAATTCATCACATAAAGTTTTAACTACATAAATGGCCATTGTATGCATCAATTGAAGAACGAAAGGTATTGAAAATATCAATACATTCATTAAAGTACAACAGTTTATATTAGCACATACTGTACTTTTTACATTAATAACCCAAAACTAGAGAATTAGCTAGACATGGAGGAAATAACAAGCAAACTTATCTTCATTTTGTTCATTGAAAGAAAAGATGCCAAAAAAGTAATAATAGAATTATCTCTAGAAAGGTACAGAAAATCTTCTCCGAACTCCTTATTCCACCAATCATAGAGTTGCTAATATGAAACAGGCTAAGATCTCCACAATAAAAAGTATCTTTCACTTCTCTTGCCTCCCATAGACTTTATGCTAAGGGGACACTAAAGAAACACACTTACAAATAAAGGATTTCACTTAAGTGAAAGAGTTCTCTAAATAAAAGAACTAAAGTACTATTTATTATAAGTACATGGATGGGTTCAAGCACTACAATGTTTGACAAGGTGGCACCGCATAGGTAAAAAATGAACTAGCACCTTGGTGTTGTAAAGTTCACTTCACTTTGGCGCCAGTCTACATGGTGCAATTACTAATTGAAATGGCATATCTTTTCACTAAGTCAGCATGGCTCCTCACATTGGTAACTACTCTGCCATGGTGCTCTAGAAGTTTGAGCGCTACGACACTCAAATGAGAAATTCGACCCAGAGGCATAAAAAGTCATGGAACTGTGACACTCATTTTCCCGAGACACCCGGTGTTGAATTGAATTTTAGTGCGACAGTTCTTTATAATGTCATGGTGATAACTATGGTACCACTGTGACACTTACAAACAGATAAGACTAGTGCTGCAACTTCAAAAATTGGTGCCTTAGCATTATTGAGTGCGGCAATGTGATGTGATATAAGCTAATGCTACCACGCTGCTTAACACTTGCAATTTTTGCCATTTCTAAACATTTTCTATAAAAACACAACTAAAATAATATATTTTTATTAAAATTTAAATATAATAAATAGTACAGAATTTACCTTTACAATTTTTTCCTAACCTAAACTATTGCTTATCCACAAGCAATAATAACTTTCACTCATTGACCACTTAATAAACAAAAAAAAAAGTTGATAATTAAAAATTACAAAAATATTGGATTTTATACCATAGTCTTAAAATAATTTAAATTAAATAAAGTTATAATTCCAATTTGTAAAAGTCATAACAGTTATCCTAATCAGCCATCCTTAATATTGCTTATTTTTAATCTGTTTAATATATTTGTGAATATAAAATTGACTTCTATGTATAGAACTTAATAATAAAGCCTAAGGACTAGTTCTACTTATAGTTAAATAGGAATTTCATTAATGCACTATCACGCATACTAGTTCACTTATTTTATCCTTTTTTTATTTAAGTAGTGGAGTGTATTTGAATTTAAGCTACTACTAATACTAATTTCTGAATGTACTCAACTTCTTCTTTGCAATATTTTCTCTTGAGTTTTTCACATTTTTATGTTCTTTTACTATTTGTGAAGTACATAATTAATGATTTTAAATATCAATTTTTGCTTTCATCTTCTCGCAATCCTATTGAATTAATGTAGGGATTTAATAAGATCACTAGTTCCATTTTCAAGTTAACTATGATCCTCCTAACTTAAGCTACTTACATATAATCATTAAACTTAGTTATTCATTTTTAATTTAGTCATCAATAAGTTAATGTATAGTTTCTAAATTCAAAATCAAATCAATAGCTTAAATGATCTAGGTTAGTTAAATATTAAGTTTTAAAATTTTAAATTATTATACAATTTTCATTCAAACTATCATCTAGGATTTTATTATTATCCTAATTTTATATAATTTTTATTATAGTTTTTATTTTTGCTAAATATGTAATAAAAGTGTAAATATTTAGAAAGGGCTATGTATAATAATTTAAACATAAGAAAATTAATCAATTGTAAATAATAGAACACATTGTAAACTAATTATAAATAATCAAAACTAAACATGAAAATCACAAAATAAAGATGGAAACACACTTAGGAAAAAAAATTAAATAATAGAATAGACCGTCAAACATAAGTGTCGGGTTGCCTCCTATCAAAGCTAAGTTTATAGTCTTCAGCCAGACTTTCCTAAATTTTTAATTTTGGTTGTGGTGCATTAATGCCACTCCTTAAGGTGTTTACACTATGATCTTTCTCTTTCTCTTTAGGGATAACTTTAGTATTACTAGTTAATGAACCAGGTGGTGTATTACTAAAAGAGATTGCAAGCTATTCTAATTAAGTTTTTAAATTTTTTATTGAAGTAGTTTGACTTTCCAATTGAGTTCCCAATTGAATAACTACCTGCACCAAGGATGTCTTCATATTTCTAAACAAATTATTTTGATTAAATCGTGGAGGATGAGGTCTGGGATTCACAATAGGTTACTGAGGATTATTCAAATTTTCTCCTTTATTAGGTTGTCCCAAATTTTACTAATTATTACCACCAACATTATTTGAGCAACTAAAATTAGGATTATTCCTCCAACCTGGGTTGTAATTATTGGAATATGGATTATTTTATCTTCGAATAAAATTTGTATTTTTATTCCCATAAAGACTAGTACATCAATTGATTTAAAATTAGGTTATTCCAATTATATTGATGATCCAAAAATTTTTAGTTAACTCCAATAGTATCAAATTTCTTTTAAATAGTAGCTACCTGAGAACTAAAATTTAATAAAGCATCATATTCCTTTACTCTAGCTACTCTCTTAACATTCACCCTATCAGTAGTCTACTAGAAATTATTTTTAGTCATTTCCTCTATTAGCTCAATTGCTTCCTTAAAGGGCTTAAAAATTAGAGATTCTTTAGCTGAAGCATCTATAACTGACCTAAGAGATCCTACTAATCCTTCATAAAAGGTCTAAATAACCAACAAATTGGGTAAGATATAGTGAAGGCATTTTCTAAGCATTCCCTTAAATCTCTCCCAACTTATATAATTTGATTTCTTTCAAACTGGGCAAGTATGTGATATTCTTTTTAAGTTTGAAAGTTGTTAAAGATGAGAAATACTTAGCTAAGAATTTATGTGTCAACTCATTCCAAGTAGTTATAGAGCTTGGGGGAAAAGAATTTAAACACATCTTAGCCTTTTCCCTTAGAGAAAATGGGAACAATCTAAGTGTAATAGCATCATCATTGACATCATTATACTTAAATATTACACAAATTTCCAAGAAACTGGCTTGGTGTATATTGGGATCTTTTACGAAAGTTCCTGAAAACTGAGAATTTTCAATCATTTGGATTATGGCCAATTTTAGTTCAAATTTTTTTCCTGTGAAAGTAGGTATATCAGTATTCTGATTAAATTTCTTCTACTATAGCATTATCATATTCTCTAAGAGGTTTATAATGCTCTTGATCTTGTATTGGGTCAGACATTTTTTAAATTTTAATTTTTAAAATTTTTATAAGGATCCTTTTATTTCTAGATTTAACAATAAGGGCTCCTTACTAGATAATTTTTTATCAAAATAAACAAAGATATAGGATACTAGTAGATTTAAATATGTACTTGTTTAAATAATTTAGTTAAAATTATAATACACACATTACTTTTCTAGTTACGACACCAAAAACTTGATGGGCGACAAGTATAAGCTAATAGTATGAGCTAATATATGACTTGTTAAGTTTGAACTATGATTAAGTTTTCTATGATATGAAATTAATATAAACCCATTAAAATATGTAAGTATATATGCCGAATCAAGTAATAAACTGATAGAGTAGAGTGTCAAACCAATGAGAAAGTATTTTGCTTAATTGCAATTTAACTACTACTGCTACTTCAAATGCAAACTTTTCCTAAAAAGTTAAGAAGGATGTTTTTGAGTTTTTTTATCACTGAAATAAAACTTACAAAGAAAGTTGATAATTTCTAAAAAAAGTATTTTGGACGAATGAAATTATAGAACATAGCTTTTCTAAAGTGAATGTTAATTGTTGATGTGGATTAGAGCATATACCACATAGATCTCTATCGAGCTTGGAGCTAAAATAAAGATTTATGGCCTTCCTATGATTTTTCTATCTCCATAAAACCTAGAATAGTAAAACATCCTTTTTCTAGGCTAGCCAATATTCCATTTTAATACTCTTAATTATTTCATCTTTCCTCCATTAAGGCCATACATCACACTAGGTTTTAACTGCACACATGATTATTGTATGCATTAAATAAAAAATATGAGATATTAAAAATATCAATACATTTATTAAAGCACAAGAGTCTATATTAGTACCTACCATACTCTCTACATCATTAGCCCAAAACTAGAGAATTATTCAAACATGGAGGAAATAACAAGCAAATTAATCTTTATTTTATTCCTTGGAAGAAAATATACAAGAGAAGAAAAAAAAATTATCACCAGGAAGAATCAAATGATCTTCTCTACACTCCTTCTTGCATCAATCACAGAGTTGCTTAAATAAATAAGCTTTAATCTCCTTAAGGAAAAGTATGTTATACTTTTCTTAACCTCCTTTATAATTTACCTTAAGGGGGCACTAATAAAACACACTCATAAATACAAGATTTCACTCAAGTGGCAGAACTCTCTAAATAAAAGAACTAAAAAATATTTAAATTAAGTACAGGGATGGGTTCAAGTGTCGCAGCACTTGACAAGGTGGTGTTTTGGAGATAAAAAATAAACTAGCCCCTTGGCGCTATAAAGTTTGCTCTACTTTGGCACTGGAAAACATGGCATGGTTACTGATTCAAATGGAGCATCTTTTTGTTGAGTTGGATCAGCTCCTTGGGTTGGTAATTGCTCTGTTGTGGCAGTCTAAAAATTTGAGTGTTGTAATGCTTGGATGGTAAATTTGGCACTAAGGCATAAAGAGGCATGGCACTACGACACTCATTTTCTTGAGACTCCCGGCACTACAATGCTTAATTTTGGAGCAACAACACTGTGTAATGCCATGACACTAACTACGGAACCACTTTAATGCTTGCAAATAGAGAAGACTAGTGCTTCAACATTTAATACTGGCATCTCAGTATGATTGAATACAGTGCTACGTCATAATATAAACTAGCTATCTGGCATTGCTTAATACATGTAATTTTCATCATTTACGAACATTTCCTACTCAAACATAATTTAAACAACATACTTTTATTAAAATTTAAATACAATAAATAATATGTAATTTAACTTAACAGTCACCTGAAAGTAGTCCATCTAGCCTCCATCACCCGATACTAGTCCCTCTAACCTCTTATTGCTCGACTAATAGACCTCATACCTTCTTCGATTGACTATGATCCCTCTAACCTTAGTCGCCTAATGACGGTGCTTCTAACTAGAGTTTCCCACCCGCTACAATCCCTCTGACCACTATCGCATGGAAATAATCCCTCGAACCACTATCATAAATAAATGGTCCTTTCAACCTTCATCACCCACTGACAATGGTTTCTCTGACGTCCAATGCCTAATAATGATTACATCGGCCTAGGTCACCTTATTATAGTCCCTCTAACCACCATTGCTCGATAATACTCCCTTCAAAATCCATCCCCAACATCAGTCCCTCTGACGTTTATTGCTCGATAACGGTCCCTCTGAACTCAATCACCAAATGATGGTGTCATCGACCAAAGTTGCTTGCCGACTATAGTCTCTTTAACCACAGTCAAATGACCATAGTCTCTCAGACCTTCATTGCCTACTGACTACAATCCTTTTGATTCTTGTTGCCTATCAAATAAGCTCCCACAAACATCATTCATTTGAATATAGTCTCTCCGACCATAATCTCCCATGGATTATGATTCCTTTGAACACCATTGCTTGATAACAGTCCCTTTGACCTACATTACCTATTGATTAAGATCCCTTTGAGGCTTAATAATGGCTCTTTCAACCTCATTCAATCGATTATAGTCTCTTCAACCTTTATTGATCGACTATGATACCTCTAACCTCCATCACTAGATATAAGGCACTTTGACCATTGTCACCCAATGAACGGTACCTCCAACAATAGTTACCTGCTGATTGTGATCCCTCCCACCACCATCACACTACAACGATCCCGTTAACCTTTGTCGCTTACTAACTATGGTCCTTCTGGCCCTTGTCGCCTACAGACTACAATCCGTCCAATCTCTTTCACCTGACTTTAGTCACTCCAACTATTATTGCATGAAAATGGTCCCTCTGACAATAATCTCTCATCGACTATAGTCACTCCAATACCCAATAATAATCCCTTCGATCTCAGTTTCTTGACTATAATACCTCTAACCTTCATCGTTTGACTACAGTCTCTCCGACCTCTAGTGCCTAACTATGGCACTACAAATATGTAAAAATGGAAATATTCTGCCAAAAAATTTACTTTTCTTATGAAATTTTGGCGGAACTTCACTCAAAGATGAAACGTGCATCGGAATCCTTTTTTCGACGGAATAGTTCTACCAAAAATATTTCTGGAAGACTTACCGGTGGAATATAATAGTGTGATGCATCATTTTTTAGTCATTAGTACCGGCAATTTATCCACTAGAATTTTTGACAAAAGCTTACCATCAAAAATTTTGACGGATAATCCGTCGAACTATTCTATCTTACTAAGACTAGCAAATTATCCAACAAAAATTTTGGCACAAAGTTTTTGCTTGAAATTTGATACATTTCATCGTATCTCCATTTTTGGTGGATAATTCATATGAAATTCGCTAAAAACATATAGAAAAAAAGTACTCCCTCTTATGTTTATGTTTTCTTCAACACAACAAACTTGCATAAAAAATATACAAATACCATATTCATTCAAACATTGAACACACACAAATAGTTTCACATTCAACATACAGTTTAATAACATATTTGATCATTCTAAGTTTATTAAACATTCACCAAATAGTTTAAATTAAAGATAAAATTTGTTTGTTGCACACTAGAAAATAGAAAATTAAACGCATGACTATACAAGTGAAATGTCCAATATATAAAATAGATATCCATAAATAAGAAAAAATATCTAATTAGAATCAATCTTCTCGTATGTTGATGCAACCTGCTTTTCACTAAACTACTCACTCAATTTTTGCATCTCATCTAATAACAGATTTTGCTTTATTTGCATATGCATCTCCATGCCAGCTTGTGATTTCCTAACATGATCTAGCTCAGCTGTAAGGGTAGCTTATGCTTTCCAAGTTTGTTAAACATTCACCAAACAATTTAAAATTAGAGATAAAGTTTGTTCATTGCACACTAAAAAATGGAAAATAAAATACACAATTATGATGATGAAATGTGCAATATATAAAATAGATCTCCATAAATAAGAAAAAAATATCTAATCAAAATTAATCTCCTCCTCTATTGATGCTATCTAGTTTCCACTAAACTGCTTCCTTAATTTTCGTAGCTCATCCAACAATAGAGTTTACTGTATCTACATGTAAGCTTGTGATTTCGTAAGTTAATCTTGCTCAACTGTAAGGGTAGCTACTTGTTGGTTGTACAATGACTCCAAGATACTTACTAAGAAGCTGGAGCCACCAGATGTCTGCCCCTCGTATGTTTAGGCTTGTGAACCTAAACCATAAACTTAACCTTTCTTCATTCTTTGTACCACTTGCGACCAAGTGTGGTAGTTAGAATAATGTGCTAATCCCCAGAAGATCCCTCACCTACTCTAGGTTGGCTTTTTCAAAGCCGTGTATACTCATCCTATAAAAGGTAATACAAGATTAAGAAATTTACACATGTCACCAAACATATTACACTTATATACTAGCATAGGCTCTTCTTGCTCGCTCATCAACCCATTACTGCTCCTCCTACTGCTTATAGGTATGATTATGTAACTCAACAATAGTCAGTTCTCTACCCAACACCTCATTCTATAATATACTTATATTAGTATTCATATCTAAGTAAATTACTAAAATATTTTAAAATTTCTTACCAAATATTGCATGTGCTCACTGTGTGGAACTGAGCCCCTAATATAGAGGGAACTATCCATGCCCCAAAGAACCTGAAGCTCAAAGGAACCTTCAGTAAATGAGGGCGAGCTTGATGGGCACGATGTACAATGATCCCTGTTAAGCATCCATGGCTTAGTCTTTATTAACTTTGAACATCCCTCCGGCTCAGCTCCGCTTCCTCATCTTGCTTCTGAAAAAGCTTCTACTTTGCTTGCTTCTCTCACGCTTTCTTGCACGAAGGCTTAGAGTCCTTTTTGCTAGGTCCAATTCGTAAAAGCAATAGATCGAGCTTCTACGTGAACATTTTTCAAAGCGGTTCCTCCTCCTCAAGTAATTAGCACTGCTTATTCCAGCAGTAGCTCTGACTATAACAGAACTAGAAGAAAAGAATCATTTAGCGCGTAGTGAACTTCAATATACAGATCAGCTCTAGAATGGCGATTCGATTCTCATTCGCAGAAACACAAAAGGAAGGACCGAGGGCCATCAGAAGCTCAGTTCTGTCTATTCTGAACCCTTCTCCTGGTATAATCTGGGCTAATCCAAGTTTTGGTCAGCTCAGCCCATACACTCACACCAATTCAGAGTGGTCACTCGCCAACTTTCTAATATCTGTAAATATGTCATGCATGTGGCTCAACCCATGCTTCTCAATTTTTTTTATTTTATTATTATGCTGGGGTAATTAATAAAAACTTTTTTGTAATAAAAAATATATAAAATAGAATATTCTTGTTATCTTAATTAAAAAAGACATAATATAGAATATATTTAGATAATAATTAACCTCAAACTCTCTGAACCATAAATCGTACACTTTGTTTAGGATTTTCTTCCAAGAAGTATAAGGAGCATCATACCTGCTCTGTATGATTTCCCTTATTTCATGCATCAGCTGCTTTAATGGATGATTCCTTCATAAAATATATTAGGGGGAAAAATATTTATCAAATTTAGTAGTATATTAAGAATATAATAAGTACATACGTGTCAGCCTTAGGTTCAATTAAAATGCTCCCTTCTATTATCTGCTTTACTGCAACTGGGGTGGAAGGCCCACCTGTAATTGTTACAAATCTGGTTTCAAGGGTTATGATTTTGATGATAGCAAACATTTCTATTTCTAGTTGTTTATTTAATCTTTCAGGTCCGCAGCATTAATTGCAAGTTTAAGCCACCCTAAGATCGAGTCAGTCTTTTTTGTAATTCAGGTCCAACGCATTATTTTAATCTTTATTGAGTCAAATGTAATGTAAATGATCCCCTAGTTAAGTAACCTTACACACACACACTCAGTGGGGAGAGTTTTAGTGAATTAGAATTTCTGTTCATTTTTTTGTTTAAATTGTCCTAGATGATTTTCACATCATCCCGGACGATCCAAAGAAAATAGAAACCCTAATTAGGGCAACCAAGTTAAGTCAGTCTGATTAAGCAGATCATCCTAGATGATCTTTGTATCGTACAGGATGATAGGCTTAAATTATAAATTCTCAGCCGCAATATTAAGTTAGGCAAGTTTTTATTTTTAGAGATTTGGTCTGATCATCCCGGACAATACATGTATCGTCCTGGACGATCCATTACAATCATGCCTAAATTAGTATAGTGATTAAGAAAAGTAATTAATATTTAATTGATTCAATCATATCATCTTGGATGATCTCAAGATTGTATGAGATAATATATTAAAAATCCTGATAGTCCAATGCCTATCACCTGTACGTCCCGAGCTGCATGCAGGATAATTTTATCATTTTTGAACGAATCGTACTGCAAGATAGATGTATCATCCGAGACAATCAAGTCATTTTAAAATCATCTTGCATGTTTTGACCTACGCGTCCAGAGCAATGTACAGGATGATTTTGTCATTTTTGAATTAATCGTAAAGGATGATAGGTGTATCATCCTGGACGATTAAGTCATTTTGAGATCATACAGCCCAAGTTCCCCTGGACAACCAGAGCTGTCTTCTAGACAAAATTTTTGATATAAACTAATCATCCCAGATGATACTAGAATCACACGGGATTATCAGAACAAATTTTTCTTCTAATCATCCAGAGAAACCAGATCGTCTAGGCTAAAATATGAGATTTTACACTGATCATACAGGATGATCCTGCGATCGTCCTGGATGATCTTTGATGACCAGTTGAGATTTAGGGAAATTTTTGAGCCCTCCTATTTAAGATCTTTTTCTTCTAATAAGAATAATCTTTTGCCATTATCCTTTCCAGAGAAAACCTTGAGAGAGAGAGAGAGAGGATCTTGTGAGGGGGAGTTTATGAGGGATTCATAAAGGTTACTCCAAGTAAGGATCTGAGTCTTCTTCTCTGTTCGTCGTCTCTTGTCTTATCGGTATCTCTTTAGGAGGATCATTCGCAAGAAGATCTGCATTATCTGCCAACTTCAGGAGGAAGTGAAAGGAGTCCAGGTTCTCTGCCTGCTTCATGAGGAAGCAAAAGGAGTCCAGGTTCTCTGCCTGCTTCAGGAGGAAGTGAGAGGAGTTAAGGTTCTCTACCTCACTGGGTTAGTGGAAAGGGCTTTTTGTACAGGCTTCTCCGCCTTTCTGTGGGAGCAGAAGGAGAGTCACTTAGTGTTAGTGTAATACCCAGAGGGGAGGCTCCGGGGAGTGGACATAGGTTAAGTTTACCAAACCACTATAAAATTTGGTATGTTCTTTTTAATTATTTTTCACATTTACTTTTCTGTTTATGATTGTGTGATTGTGATTATTATTCTATTATCGTTGAATGTCTGCACATCATGGCATAACTATAAAAGTTTTAAAACATTCAAAAAGATTTTCTAAATCATTATTTTGTTCTCAAATTTTTAAAACTGCCAATTCACCCCCCCCTCTTGGTTAGCCTCGGGACTAGTTCATAAGGGCTTAACATTTCTATCGAACTTTCAAGTAGTATTAGAGTTGGATTCAAAAATTAAGTTTAAAAACTTTTGAATTTTTATCCATGGCTAAGTTTGATAATCATAATATTGCTGAAGGTTATTCAATTACACGACCACCAATGTTTGATAACATACCTTTTGATTTTTTGAAAACTCGCATGTCCACTTTTCTTCAATCTATAGATTATCAGATGTGGATGCTTGTTATAGATGGCTATAAAGCACCTTTTAGAATAGTTAATAATGTTAAAACTGAACTGCCTTTCACTGAATGTACTCTTGATGATCGAGACTTAGCCCAACTGAATGCCAAATGTTTGAACTATTTTTTCTGTGCACTGAAATGTGAAGATTACATGCGTGTTTCTACTTACACTACTGGTAAAGAAATCTAGGATAGATTATGCATTACTTATGAAGGTACATCTGAGGTTAAGAAAACTAGATTAAACATCTTACTTCACAACTATGAACTCTTTCGCATGAAACCTAGTGAATTGATTTCTGAAATATATACTAGGTTCACTCAAATTGTCACTTCTTTATATACTTTAGGAAGAGAACTTACAAACTATGAAAAAGTGAACAAAATTTTGAGATGTTTGCCATCTTCTTTTGATGCCAAGATAATTATAATTACTGAATCCAAACATTTGAACACTTATTCTATTAATAACTTAGCAAGGAGAAGGGTGAGGAGAAACCTAAGTTTAGGAAGGACAAGAAGCAAATTCAGAAGGCATTCTGGGTAGATTCTGCATCTGACTCCTCTAAGACTGAAGCTGAGGAGGAGACTACAAATTTGTGTCTGATGGATGATGATCATCCTGGTCAGTCTGATCAAGAAGAGGTATGTGAGCTAACTTATGATCAATTGCTAGATGTTTCTGAGAAAATTCATTCATCGTATAGAAAACTTAAGAAAACACATACCAGCCTGAAATTAGATTTCTTGAATTTGCAAAAAGAGCATGATGTTATAATTAAAGATCATTCTACACTTGATAGCAATCATATGTCCTTACTTGATGAATTTAATGAATTAAACAAAAAGCATTCTGAACTAATTATTGAGGATGAGTCATTCAAAAAATTGCATGTAGTTTTAGAAAAAGCTTATAAAGAACTGGACACCATGGCATGTAACTTAGCTAGTGATGAGCATTACTTGAAGTTTGAAATTGCAAGTCTCACGAAGGAAACTGAATTTCTAAAACTAAAAATTTGTGCTTTTGAGAAAAATGAAACACCTCCTACTTTTACACAATTTTATGCACCTCCACCTTTTGAAGAATCTATTTCAAAATCATCAAAGCATGCTTCATACAGACCTAGGAAGAGGTACTATCACCCACGTAGATTAGTTAATCCTTTTCCTGGCATTAGATGTTTTTTTTTGTGGCATACTACGACATATCTCACACACCTGCACGGTTCATTGTAGAACACATTAGGTGTGGAGACCCAAATTACATGCTTCACAGCACAGCACTCATGCATTATATTCTTCTTTTATAAGAAGGAACCCAAACCTGTTTAGGTTCTTAAATCTGATGTTTGATGATTTTGTAGGTGTGCTCTCACAAAAGGCCTCATGAGAGCATGTGGTACCTAGACAGCGTATTTTCAAGACATATGATAGGAGATCCAAATCAGTTTAGTTCGCTGGAGACCAGAGCTAGAGGCAAGGTTACACTTGGAGACAACACCACTAGGAAGGTGCTAGGAGCAGGTATAATTGGTGATTCAAAAAATTTCATGATTGATACCCACTTGCTGTATTATAAGCTTAAATGATAAAATTATTTTGCAGGGATAAAGGATCAACAATGTCTACATGCTGAATGTAAGCTGCATTAAAACTGATATTTCAATTTGCTTAGAAACTATTGCTGATGAGTCTTTGTTATGACATAGGAGATTATGTCATGCTAGTATGAAAACCCTTAGGAGAGTCACCCAAAAGGACTTAGTTAGAGGTGTCCCCAAGCTTAAGTTCACTAAGGACCACCTATGTGATGCCTGTCAATTAAGGAAGCAAGTCCACTCCACTTTCCACTCAATTAAGGACATCAACACCTCTAGACCTTTAGAAGTCTTACACATGGATTTGTTTAGACCAATTAGTACTGCCAGCTTAAGGGGGAGAGTCTATGGATTTGTAATTGTTATTGATTACTCGAGGTTCACTTAGATTAAATTTCTGTCACATAAATCTGAGTCATATGATGAATTTAAGTCTTTCTCCACTTGGATTCAGAGGAAGTTAGGTTTTGAGATCTTGACTATTCATAGTGATCGTGGTGGAGAGTTTGAAAATGTGAGATTTAGAATATTCTGTGAGGAGCAAGGGATTAGTCATAACGTTTTAGCTCCAAGGACCCCTCAGGAGAATGGGATAGGTAAAAGAAAGAACAAGACCTTAGTAGAAGCCGCTAGAGCCATGCTTGCTTAGTATTCACTTTCAAAATATTTTTGGGCTGAAGCTGTGAACATTGCCTGTTATGTGCTGAATAGGGTGAATGTTAGATCAAATCTGAATAAGAAACCTTATGAGATCATTAAGGGCAGAACTCCAAACCTATCCTACCTCCATGTCTTTGGCTGTAAGGTTTTCATTCTAAACAATGGAAAATCATCCTTAGGAAAATTTGACCCTAAATCTGATGAAGGAGTGTTCTTAGGCTATTCTAGTGTGGGGAAATCCTTCAGGGTGTTTAATAAGGGGACTTTGGTGGTGGAGGAGATAACTCATGTGGTGTTTGATGAATCTGATCCTAAGGAGACTAGAATTGAGGAAGAAGAAGATGTAGGAGAGATTACCCAAGGAGTTGAAAATATAAATTTGTAGGAATGGGTAGAACCTGAAAACACTTTGCCTAGAGATTGGGGATATGCTTCGAGTCATCCTAAAGAACTGACCTTAGGAGACCCTTCTGAAGGTGTTAGAACTAGGCATGGACCTAGGAAGGAAGTAAACCATTCTACCTTTATCTCAATGACTGAACCCACCAACATAAATCAAGCCCTTTCTGATGAGTTTTGGATCTTAGCTATGTAAGAGGAATTAAATCAATTTATAAGGAACGATGTTTGGGAGTTAGTAGAAAGACCTAGGAATCAAAGTGTAGTGGGAGCCAAGTGGGTCTTTAAGAATATAATGAATGATTTTGGTGTGGTGGTTAGGCATAAGGCAAGATTGGTGTCTAAGGGTTATAATCAAATTGAAGGGATTGATTTTGAGGACACCTTTACCCTGTAGTTAGATTGGAAGCCATTAGGGTGCTATAAGCCTTTGCCTGTTATAAGGGATTTAAGCTATTTCAAATGGATGTCAAGAGTGACTTTTTAAATGGGGTAATAAAAGAAGATGTTATTGTAGAGCAACCACCAGGTTTTGAGAGTTCATAATTTCCAAATCAAGTTTACAAATTAAAAAAGGCCTTATATGGATTGAAACAGGCACCCAGAGCTTGGTATGAGAGGCTTAGCACATTCCTAATAGAAAGAGAGTTCGTTAAGGGGAGTGTAGACACCACCCTTTTTTTTAGAAAAGTAGGAGATGATCTACTCATTGTCTAGATTTATGTTAATGATATACTTTTTAGATCTTCTGATAAAAATTTATGTGATGATTTTTCTAAGACAATGAGTAAGGAGTTTGAGATGAGTATGATGGGAGAATTGTCCTATTTTCTGGGATTTAGCATTAGGCAAATGGATGATAGAATCTTTTTGAATCAATCAAAATATACTAAGGACATCTTAAAGAAATATGAAATGGACAAAGCCAAGCCAATCAATACTCCCATGAGTTCCACTGTTTAGTTAGATAAAGATTCAAATGGAAAATCTATTGATCAGAACAAGTTTAGGGGAATAATTGTATCACTGCTTTACCTGACTGCTAGCCAACCTGATATTATGTTTAGTGTTTATCTTTATACTAGGTTTCAAGATGATCCTAAAGAGTCCCACCTGACTGTTGTTAAGAGAATTCTTAGATATCTTTTAGGGATCCTAAACCTTGGAATCTGGTACCCTAGGCACAACACTTATTTTGAGATTATTGGATATTTTGATTCTGTCTTTGCAGGGTGTAGAGTGGATAGAAAGAGCACTTCTGGAACTTACCAATTTATAGGATAGTCTTTAATTTTCAGGTCCAGTAGAAAATAAAACTCAGTTGCACTTTCCACTGCTGAAGCTGAGTACATTGTCTTAGGAAGTTGTGTGGCCCAAGTCCTTTGCTTAAAGCAACAAGTTTTGGATTTAGGATTACTTGTTGGCATAATTTTAGTTCTATGTGATAACACCAGTGCCATCTGTATTTCTAAGAATCCCATCTAACATTCTAGAACCAAACACATTGATATAAGGCATCACTTCATCAGGGACCATGTTACAAAAGGGGACATTGAGCTACATCATATAGCAACTGAAAATCAACTGGCTGACATCTTTACTAAACCACTGGCCTTTGAGTCATTCAGCATTTTGAGGACCAGATTGAGTATGATTGACATAAATGCATGAATCTAATGATTACTGACTTCTGATGTTTCTTCGTTTTCTTCATTTTGCTTTTAGTTTTTGTCTATTTTGATTGCCCGTTTTACTTTAGAATTTTTTCTTTTCCTGTTGATTTTAGTTGTTTGATTTGCTTATCAGATTTGATTATTTTTTGCTGAATTTCTTTTGCTGGTTTTCATTTACAGATTTTTTACATGTTTGTTTTTCTTTCTTCTTATTTTATTTATTGATTACTCACTTCAAAATCAGATCACTGCTCACTACTGCTGATAAACTGGATTTTTGACTGAGAGTTTTACCTTATTTTTGTTTGAAAACTTGTAAGCAGTGATTGACTCCTCTGGATCTGGCAAAGGGAAGAAACATTAATGAATGTTTCTCTTCCTCAAGGAAAATTCTATTTTATTAGAGCTAAAAAAACAAAAAAAATTCTATTTTAGTCTGTTGTTGTCTTTATCTTTTCTGTTCCTCCTTTTTGTGATATCGAAAGGGGGAGTTATTTTTTGTGTTGTAGTAATTTCATTTATTGTATTGAATGTTATCACTGATTATCAATGATTAAAAAAATTTATCTTCTCTCACCTGTGCTTTAATTATTATAATCTGGTTGATTTGAAACTACTTAATAAATATTTGCCATTATCAAAAAGGAAGAGATTGTTGCAAATCTGGTTTCAAGGGTTATGATTTTGATGATAGCAAATATTTCTATTTCTGGTTACCTGTTTAATCCTTCAGGTCCGCAGGATCAATTACAAGTTCAAGCCAGCCCAAGATTGAGTCAGTCTATTTTGTAATTCAGGTCCAATGTACTATTTTCATCTTTATTGAGTCAAATGTAATGTAAAGGATCCCCTATCTAAGTAACCTTGCACACACACTCAGGGGGAGAGTTTTAGTTAATTAGAGTTTCTATTTATTTTTTTGTTCAGATCGTCCTGGACTATATTCAGATCATCCCGGACGATATTCAGATCATCCCGGATGATCCAGTGAAAACAGAAACCCTAATTAGGGGAACCAAGTTAAGTTGGCCTGATTAAGTAGATCATCCTGGATGATCTTCGTATCATACAGAATGATAGACTTAAATCAAAAAATTTCAGCTGCCAGATGAAGTTAGGCAAGTTTTTATTTTTAGAGATTTGGTCTGATCGTCCTAGACGATATGTGTATCTTCCTGGATGATCCATTACAATCATACCTAAATTAGTCTAGTGATTAAGAAAAGTGATTAATAATTAATTGATTCGATCATATCATCCTAGATGATCTCGAGATCGTACGGGATGATATGTCAAAAATCCTGACCGTCTAGTGCCTATCACCTGTAAGTCAAGAGTTGTGTGCAGGACGATTTTACCATTTTTGAACTAATTGAACCGTCCGATAGACATATCATCCAGGATGATCAAGTCATTTTAAAATCATCCAGCATGTTCTAACCTATACGTCCAGAGCTGTGTGTAGGATGATTTTGTCATTTTTGAACTAAACGTGTAAGATGATAGGTGTATCATCCTGGATGATCAAGTCATTTTGAGATCATCCAGCCCAAGTTCCTCTGGATGACCAGAGCTATCTTCTTGATAAAATTCCTGATATACACTAATCGTCCAGAATGATTACAGAATTATACGAGATGATCAGAACAAATTTTTCTTCTAATTATCCAGAGAAACCAAATCGTCCAGGCTGAAATATAAGATTTTACACTGATTGTACAGGATGATCCTGTGATCGTCTTGGATGATCTTTGACAACCAGTTGAGATTTAGGGCAATTTTTTAGCCCTCCTATTTAAAATCTTTTTCTTTCGACAAGAAAAATCTTTTGCCACTTTTTTTTCCATAGAAAACCTTGAGAGAGGGAGAGAGAGAGCTTGGGAGAGAGAGAGAGGATCTTGTGACGGGGAATTTATGAGGGATTCATAAAGGTTGTACCAAGCAAGGATCTGAGTCATCTTCTCCATTTGTTGTCTCTTATCTTCTCGGTATCTCTATGGGAGGATCGTTCGCAAGAAGATCAGGGGTTCTCTGCCTGCTTCAGGAGGAAGCGAAAGGAGTCCAGGTTCTCTGCCTGCTTCATAAGGAAGCCAACAGAGTCTAGGTTCTCTACCTACTTCAGGAGGAAGCGAAAGGAGTTGAGGTTCTCTGCCTCACTGGGTTGGTGGAAAGGAGTTTTTATACAGGTTTTTCTGCCTTGCTATGGGAGCAGAAGGAGGGTCACTTAGTGTTAGTGCAATACCCGGAGGGGAGGCTCTGAGGAGTGGACATAGGTAAAGTTGACCGAATGACTATAAAATCTGGTGTACTTTTTCTGATTATTTTTTGTATTTACTTTTCTGTTGATGATTGTGTGATTGTGATTATTAATCTGTAATTATTGAATATCTATACATCATCGCATAAATGTAAAAGTTTTAAAACATTCAAAAAGATTTTTTAAATCGTTGTTTTGCTCCCGAATTTTAAAACTACCAATTCACCCCCTCCCCCCTCTTGGTTAGCCTCGGGACTAGTACATAAGGGCTTAACATCCCTATCGAACTTTCCGCAATGAGCTGAGGGGGTTATGGGGGATAGATTGGTAGGACATATAGTGGATATGAATAAGTGGGAGGGCCTCCATGAGAAGGTTGGGGGTAGTAAGGGTAAATGGGAATACTATACCTGGCATCTGGCGAAGGAAAGCGGGGGTATGGTGAGTAGAACTGCTGATTAGTAGCTGTAAGAGTAAGTAAAGGCGAGCTAGTGTGACTCTGAGGGAGAAGAAGAGGTCCCCTCAATATGTATAGACCAATTGGTTAAGCCACTAGTCACCTTCTTATGCCAACCAAAAATATTTTTTGATCAATCCTTGGTAAGGCTCATCACCTGAAGTCATTTGCAAAAAAATTTAAGAAATATTAGCAACATAAATTATAACAAAATTTATTATAAAATTGAGCAATAATTAAATAAATAAAGTTGAATAATAATAAAATAAATAAAGTAACTATTACTATATTGTTAAAAATAAATCATATTGTTAATATAAATTGTTGATTCATAATTGATTGTCCAAAATTATTAAATAAATTTACCTTTTGTTTACTAATCATTTATTGATTTACTTTCATATGATGAAACATCTACACTACTATCAGATTCCTAATAACTTTCCTCTATATTTAAATGCACTTCCTCTAAATGCAACTCACACTCATTAGTTACAATTTAATCATCCTCATCATTAACAAGATCTTTTTAGTTTGACATAAACTGTTGTTAATGTACTAATGGTATTCATATAGTTTTCTCAATAACTCTCATGGGTTTGGTCTTCTTAACTATGAGCCAATCTAATTTGCCTCATAATATACTCAGATAGGTAGCAAAATAGACTTAGCTTACCTCGCTATAAATGATAAATGGGTCAAACTTTCCATATCTCCTACCCCACATTACTTCTGTTGTACTGTAAAGTGGATGTATTCTTGTACCTATGTTCTGCACTAGATCAAACTACTCCTAATTGAATAGATACACATTATTCCCACGATGTATATATTCCAACTATAATATTTCTTGTAATACCCCATAGTACTTAGAATCATCACTTATATTGGTGTTTCATCTTAAATAAGCACCAGAATTATTTATATTCCTACCTTCACACCAATATTTCATTCAGAATTTATAGCCATTAACCAAAAAAATTAGCTAACATTTCACTAATTTATTTGGTCCCCAAGCCAGATCGAGTAATCCCTGATACTGTAAATCACTATCTTAATTGTGCACCTAATTGGTTGATCAAATATTGGTGCATTAGTAGCATGTTTATTTAATACTGTGTTAACTAATTAAGACAAATCAGTAGAGATAAATAGTCAAAATATATACTGTATTTTTGAACTAATTAGGGAATTTTGTTTCCACTAAATTTTTTACTTCTATATATTTGGATGTACTCAAACCATTAATAAAACTCCTATAAATTTTAAATAGTTACAATTTATGAGTAACAAATATATGAACTAGCTAACTCATACTTACTCGAGATATGACTTAATTTCATCATAGTTAAGCAAAATATATAATGTGGCAGCTCTTATCACCTTATCAGTCAAATAGCACATGGTGTTAGTGCTTGTGGGTTCACCACTTTCATTGAATATAAATATATTTGAGGATTTACATGAATTTGTATGACCTATATTTTGAGGTACAACACTCCTAATTAATTGTGACACTGTGTCAAAGTAATACGAGTAAATCTGTGTTATCCCGTATATTAGATATGCTTTAAAAATTAAGCCTTTAGAATGTGCTTTATTCTTAGCATTCTTCTTAAGCTTATTTAAATTCATCTTAAAAGGATACATCCACTTAGACATTGTATGCAGATATGACAGTTATGACTTTTTAATCCAAATAATCTACTAGATATTATGTCTACACATCTACTTAGATCGGAAGAATATTGATCAGGTACCCGTAGAGTCTTTACCCATTCACAAACTACTCATCTTTACTCTAAAGTAAAGGTGAATGGATCTTTTGGTTTGAGAAGTTTTCCATTTTCACCATCCTTCAACTCTAAAACTTTTCTCCTATAATTCTCCTTTAAGTCTATCCTTACTTTTATATTATCTTTGAATTTATCTTTGATGTCCTTAACTGTATTCAATGTATTATCAAAAATATTTTTCTCTATATTCATCACATCCAAGTTATGTTTGATCATGTTTGCCCTCCAATATAGTAAGGACTAAAAGTACTTTTCTTGGTCTAATTATGGTTGACACCATACCCTAAAAATTTGTAATCAACAAGTGTTGGACAATCCATTATTGTGGGCATGAACCTTACTTTATCAAATATTTCTTCACTGGTTAAGACATCACCAATTTCTTTTTAGTAAAGGCATCTTTATTTCTCTAAAAAGGATGACCAGTAGGTAAGAACATGTAGTGACAGTTGAACCAAGTGTTCTTCACTTCATGCTTTAAAGTGAATGACTTTGTAAATTTCATATAATATGGACAAGCTAACTTGCGAGAAGTGTTCCAACTTGAAAGCATACCGTATGCAAGAAAGTCACAAAGTATCCAAAGTAATATTGCCCTCATTATAAAGTTTTGTTTGGTAGAGATATCATACGCACTTACTCCTTCTTCCTATAATAAATTTAAATCATCGATTAACAGTTGTAAGAATACATCAATCTTTGCTTTTGAATTATGTGGCCCTGAAATGATCAACATCAGAAACTTGTAAGGATTAGTCATATACAACTCTGGAGGAAGATTGTAAGGGGTGTCTATCACATTCCGACATGAGTAAGGTGAAGCAAACTTTCTAAATGGAATAAAACTATCTGCATATAAACCTAATCTTATATTTCTTGATTTTGTGGAGAAGGTGTGATGCGTACGATTAAAGTATTTCCAAGCCTCCATTTTTTATGGATGTATAAAAACACCTTCTTGTGAAATATGTTCATTATGACATCTCATATGTGCAACAGATCTCATGAATGCATATAACCATTATTGTCTAGTAATTATCGGTAAGTAAAATATCCTACTAACTAGTACTTCCTTCATCTTTCTTTTCTTTCCAGACTTTGGTTTAAATCTTGGTGCATTACAATGACGGCATGTTATTTCTAATAAATTATATTTATATTATAAAATGCATCTATTGACACAACAATCTTTTTTGTATATGCCAAACCAAGTTTGAAAACAAACTTCTTAGTCCGATAAAAAAGAATAATGTCATTTGTTAGGTTAGTTTTCTTAAGCAGCTCAACAAATTGATTAAAATATTCATGGGTGACATTCTATTCTACCTTGATGCTTAACATCTTCACAGCAATAGATAACTCTGAGTGAATGGATCACCCATTCCATACTGGTTGTTGTGTACCATTCAATAAATTATAAAAATTTAATGCCTCTTTATTTGGTGATACTTCTATATATTATTTAAATTATACTCCAATCGCATCAAAAATAAAGTCCTCAAGAGGTTGGATTATTTTTTCCTCAGCTATATTAGAGCTTGTAGACAAAATAAATTGAGAATCGAATTGTGGCTCGTACTCAACATAAGAAGTCCAATGTTAATATTCTGATAAGAACCCTCTATGATATAGATCAATAATTACATCATCTGGTCTTAGATGCACTTGATTTTTATGTATAAAACATAGGAATAAAAGCTTTCCATATGTGAAGAAGCTAGGCAATTGATAAGTTATCTGAATGAAAAAATTTATCCCATTAATGAACTCATCTATTAATATCTTTCGTCCTTGCGCCAATCGGTTATACAATCAACTTCTTTAATTTTAAATATTCATAATATAACCTACATATAATATAAAGATATTATAGATTATGGAATTATTTTTAACGGAAACTAGATTGAATTCAAATTAATTTATAAATCGAATGGTGGTATTTCACACAGGTCCCCTATAAATAAAAGATCTGGCAACCTCCCGATATCTCCCCCATTTAGGAAAAATATAAGGAGTCTTAGCCTGCCCTCCATATCAAAAAAATGCATACGATCGGTGTCGGGTGACAACAAAGCTATAGTTATCAATCCTACCACGTCATAAAAGTCATGTATAGGACTTCAGGGGGGTACCTGTGTGAAAATGCGTTTTGCGCTGGAGATATTTCGTTGAATTTAGATACATAAGCCAAAACTAATGCCTCTACACCTTTCTTAACATAAGCCAAATCTAGTACCTCTACTTTTCTAACAAGGTCATCTGGAGGCCGCCATTTTATGTGGGAAAACCATCTAAGTCGACTCTATCACTCATGAGCATTCTAATCTATGCAAATACTTAATTTAATGTTATGCTTTTTTTTTTTTTTTGAAGAGAATGCATAGAGCATTTATTCAATCAACTAATTACAACCAAATTCCTCCTTCAACAAGACTAAAAAAAGAGGAATTTTATTTAGACAAACATCTTCCAAAATAAAATCTAAAATAAGAGCTAAGTTAGCGTATAAATCAGCTAACTTATTGCATTCTCTACTTGAAAAATGAAAAATAAATTGCTTAAACTTTGTAAGAAAATCTAAATCCTTTGGGTTTAGAAATTCTTCCGAGACCATCAGTTTTTTAATGAATTTTGAAACAACTTGATGACATTGTTATTATCTCCTTCTATCATAATACCCTTGGCATCAAACATCCACTCTTGAACATAATTCCTCAAGGCAAGAATTAATAAGATCTCAACTTGCGAACTATCCAAATGAAGGAAGCTAAAACCAATTGCACCTAAGAACTGAGCTTTATAATCTCTAAAAACTCTACCTATGCTAGCTTTGTTATTGCTGTTTAAAGAAGCATCCACATTAACCTTGATCCAACCTGGAGGTGGAGGACACTAAGAAAATTGAGACAGCTTATTCAGCTGATTAGCATCCCAGTTCTCCCAAATCAGATATGATCGAAAAGATACAACTGCATGATTGATTGAATTTGATGTAATGAAGGAGCCGCTATCTTCAGAACCACCATGAACAACCTTGTTCCTACTTTTCCAACAAAAGAATACCATTGAACAATACAAATTACCAAGAAAAGGATTTATGTCTGCAAGTTGCTACAATAGTCGATAGAAACCTATCAAAGAATTACTAGCTGGAATAAAAAAATCCCAAGAAGCAAGCCGATCCACTACTTTTTTAATCATTACACATTAAACAGCAACATGTTTTGCATCCTTGACAGCTTCACATCCTCTCGGGCATCCATCAAACTCAACTAATCTCCTATAATGAAGGAAACCATTTGTTGGAATCACATTCTTACACAGACGCCACCAAAAGAATTCAATTTGTGGCCTTAACTTCAACTTCTTCCTCCAGCACCAATTCCCATATTCCATACCGTCTTTATATACTTTCTCCAAGGCTAGAGCTACTACTTATTTACCTATGCATTTACAAGTAATCTCCAGTTGGTCTTTATCAATTCCTGAATGAATGGATATCGAAAGAATAGTTTCTACCATCTCCTGCCCAAAACACAGCTTTAGTTTACTGACTTCCAGTTTTCCATCTGAGATGAAAGCCGAAAGATGAAGAAATTCAGGATTTAAATCTACTACAAAAGTAGGCCGCCCATCAATGCTTTTGTTAAGAATCCAAATATTTTTAATAGTATCCACTGCATCACCATTATAGATTTTCCATCTCATGATAGGATGTAAAAAACTTGCTCCATTCTCAATAATCTTCCATGTTAAAGTATAATACCTTTTACTTCCAACACTCCATATTTTGTACCCACATTTGGAACTCAAAGTTCTATTGAGAAGAGAGGTTGGATTCTTAATGAAATTCAGAGCAATCTTAGCCCTCAGAGGGCCAATCTTCTCCACAATCGACTGCACATCTTGTCCACCTTTGTTCTTCGTCTTACATACGACATCCCATGCAACATAGTGGATGCCATAACTTCCATCCTTCTTATTCCATAAAGAATTTCTTCACATTTTATCTAGTTCATTCAAAACCCCCAAAGGAACTAATGAATGAGTGGACAAAAAAATTGGTAGTGAAAGAAAGGATGAATTGAGTAAAATTACTTTTCTAAAAAGTGAAATGAATTTTTTTCCTCACAAATCAAGTCTACTAGCAGCTTTTTTAATAAGATTACTGAAATCTGAACTAACCAACCTTCTTAAAACAATTTTAACTCCTAAATACTCCATTTCATTAACCACCTTCAGATTCATAATTTTTGAAAGAGTTCTAACTTTCCTCCTATTAAAAGAATTTCCAAAAAACATATATGATTTAAGCAAATTTACCTTTTGTCCAGTCTACCTACAATAGTTCTTCAGAATTCATTTTACTTTCTTCAAGCTCTTACTATTAGCCTCAGAGAAAATAGCTATGTCATCTGCATACATTAAATGAGAGATCATTGGAGCGTTTGGAGATACCTTCATACCGACCTTCCTGCCTCTCTGAGTAAACTCTTCAGTTAATAATATTGAGCACATAATAAAAAGGTAAGGAGATAATGGGCATCCTTGTTTGAACCCACTCTTTGCCTCAATCCATTCAGAATTCATGCCATTAATCAAAACAGAGAATTTTGATTCAATGACACATTCCATTATAAGATTTGAAAATTTCTTAGGGAAACCGAACCAATCAAGCACTTGACTAAGAGTGGACCAACACATGCTATCATATGCTTGCCCCATATCCATTTTGATAGCCACCAAGCCCTTTTTAGATTTAGAAAATCTAAAATTACTAAATAATTCTTGAGCAAGCAATATTTGATCAGACATAGATCGGCCTTTGACAAAAGCATACTGAACTTCAGAGATAATTTTAGGAAACAAAAAACTCATCCTATTTAAAATCATCCTCGCCCCAATTTTGTAAATGGATTTACACAAACTAATTGGATGATAATTAGAAGGCATCAAAGAAATTTTCACCTTCGGAATCAAGACCACATTTGTCTCTTTCCAAACAGGGCACAAAATACCAAAATTGAAAAAAGAACTAATAGCCATCCAAACATTATCTTGAATTATTGGCCAATAGGAATTAATAAATGAAAAAGTAATATCATCATTACCTGGTGACTTGTTAGCTCCCAACTGTTTAATAACATCCTCTAGCTCTTCCCTAGAGAATTATTTGTCTAGTATTCTTCTATCTCCATCATCAAGCTTCTTAGAAGAAGAAGGCTAACCTCCCAAGATATAATTGTGTTTCCTCAATTTATTTTAAAGAATTCCACAAAGAGTTTTTCAATGTTTTGCTGGTCTTCAATAATCAGTCCTCTGTTATCTCTCGCTTGATTGATCCAGTTCTCATTTCTTCTAGCTGTGGCATATGCATGAAAGAACTTTGAATTAGAGTCACCATCCTTCATCCATTGGACTTTTGCTCGCTGTTTCCACCATGTATTAAGATGCCTAAGAGTTGAATTAAGTTCACTTACCTTGGATCTCATAAGGAGCAGTTTATGGTCTAACAGACCACCTTCCACCACTTCTTCTTCTTGCAACCCCAGAATTTCCCTTTTTAAACTCTCCTTCAAGTCAAGTATGTTTTTGTGCTTTGCCTTACTCCAAAAAAATAAAGCCTTCAATGATCTACTGAATTTTTTATTCAATATTTCTGCATCATTACCAACAATTGATTTTTTCCAAGAATACCACACTACTGAATGTGAAGTAGGATTTGTAGACCAGAAATCTTCAAACATCAAATTTCTCCTCCTCCTAAGCCTAGAAGAGAAGATTTTAAGCAAGAGCGGGCAATGGTCCGAAGCTATTCTAGCCAAGTGCCTCACCACCGCAACCTTTAGATGGTTTAAAGCAGCATAATTGAGGATACAATGATCCAACCTTTCTAAGATCTGGGCTCTTCCAATTTTATTATTACACCATGTGTATTTAGGACACATAAATCCTATTTCATGAAAATCACAATCTCTCATAAAAGAATACATATCTTGAGGCACTTGGGAAAGAACAAATTTTTTACCACCTCTCTTATCATCTTGAGACAAAATACAATTAAAGTCTCCTCCAATAATCATAGGCATTTTTCTACCTGAGTGACTCCAGGTTTTTCCATAAGATCTTTCTATTGCAACAATCCCTACTTCCATAAACCGTAGCTAACAACCACAACCCTTTATTAGCAATATTCAATTCGCCCACCACTACTTGACTGGTTGCTTCAACTACTGAAAAGGAAGCCAAGTCCGACCTCCTACAAACCATAATGCTACCAGATAAACCCACTGCAGGAAATAGGAAATAATCCCACTTATCTCCAATAAATGTTTTGAATTCAAACAGATCCATAGATAAAATTTTAGTTTCAACAAGGCCCATAAAAATAGCATCATTATCCTTCACAATCTCATTCAAGTACATGGAGGCTTCAACTTTCCTAACCCCCCTTCAATTTTAAAAAATTATGGAACTCATTTAACCTTAGAAGTGGGATTAGACCCACTACCTTTCTTCTTTACCGAATCACTCTTTCTGGTTTTGGACATCAAGGTGGCATTACCCAAGGACATAAGCTCTTTTGCAATTTGAACTTTGCCACATTAGGATTACCATCTTCCACAGTAGAAGGTGGACCTCCACTCTCCTTTACCTCCTCAACCCATTCACCATTTTCTCTTTCAACCCGCATAAAGTCCAGCATATTATGCACATTTTCATCATCATCGACTGAACCAAGTATCATAAACATATTCTTCTTCTCATGCATCACATGATTTAGAGTCACCTCCATATCATGGTGAGAATTTAACATCAATTGATCTCTAGATTTCGGAATCCTTACATCAACAAGATTCAACTTTTTATCCACTACTTTATTAGAATGTTTAGCAACCGACCCCATATCTGCCATCACCTCAGTATACGGGTTGAACATCTTCAAAAGATCAGAAGTTACCATCTTTTCATTACCCACCTTTCTATCCAAAATTACTTGTCCCTCTTCTACCACCATATTATTTTCATTTACCTTCTCCACCTCCACATTCATAACAACCTCCAGCTCCTTAGCTCCCAAACTGACATATTTCTCTATCTCCACAGTCACAGGATTGCTTAGAAACTTCTTACTGAACACCCTCTGCACCGGCCTCCCATTTGGAACACCTTGCGATACCTTCTTATTTCTTTTATAATTTACATGAATCCACGGCCGATAGGTTGTATTTTTATCCATTCCTTGCCCCATATCCTCATGGTTCCCCAGACCTTGCTTATTAACTTCACCACTAAGACTATTTACCATCGTAGACCCCTTCTTACAATCACTCTTAACATGCCCAATCACTCCACATTCAAAAGAAAAAGTGGAAATCTTCTCATATTCAACTTTTTGAAAAAATCTTCCCGCCATACACTCCACCCAAACACCTAAGGGAATAGGTTGATCCAGCTTCACACGTACACAAACTCTAGTGAATTCTCTTCTCCTCCATTGGAACATGTTTCCATCTAACATCAATGGTAATCCAACCATGGAAGTAATCCTTGCCACATTGACCTCATCACAACATTGCATGGGAAATTGAGGCATTCTAATCCATATCGGAGAAGAAAGACCTTTTATAGATGAGGGAGAAAACTCAGGGGACCATCTATCCATACCAATAATGTGACCATTTACAAACCATGGGCCTCTTGGAAGAATTTCATCCAAAGCATCGGCTGATTTGAAAGAACACAAAAAGCAACCAATCTCTAGAGTAGTAAAATGAAATTAACCAAATTGAATCCATTGTAGCCTTAATTCCCAAGCCACAATATGAGAAGAGATTTCTCTACCAAAAACCTTGGCTACCAAAGAATTATTAAGCCTGTTAGCATTAAAAATTTCACTGGACTCGACCAATTTCACTGCCTTACCATCATCTGTCAAGACAAAGTCTCCTTATTTAAAATTCAGTTTCATATAAGGCTTCTTAGTCTAGGGATTATCAACACGATCCCTTTCCCACTATTCACAGGCATTTGATCAAGTATCGGCATTGTATTATGGACTTCATCCGAAGAAGACTCCACCATAAGACCTTCAGAACACTTTTTGATATTTTTACAAATATTTTTGTTAATGGATATCAGGGAATTCACATTTATCACACTATTGCATGGGATTGCATTTGAATTTCAAAACCTGTTAACAAAAAGATTCATACCGGACGAAGAAGCCTCAAGGTCATTAGATTTCATTGGAGAAAAACCATTAGCTTTCACACCCCGCAGTGTTTTACATTCAAAAATCTGAGAAACAGCCTTACCCTTACCCTCAACATAAGTTATCTTCTTAGGAACATAACCAGCATTTTCATTAATTACTAAAGAACCTATTTATCTCCTCTTAAACGCATCCTCAGCATCCTAATTCAAACCAACATTCATCCGAACCAACTCGCCTCGATCATGAACGACCAACCCACCATTAGGGTTGCGATTCACTGAAGAGGAGACAGATGGCCGACGGTCATCCGTCACCATCTCCTAAAAACCTGCAGGAAAAGTGGATAAAAGCCGGGAATAGGAAATTTGAAAAACAGGATTTTCTCTCTCTAGAAGGGAAAATCTCAGATAAAAATGAGTTATCTAATGCATGATGTATCTTATCATGCTTCATGTTTAATGACTAATGTTTTATACCACAAAGCATTACATATGTCTACAGAGAGAATCAAGTGAATATTTTTGGATTTTTTGTTGGATAGACTGCCAAAAACTTACACCATAAAACATTCCACATCAATTCCCTCTCTAGTCTTATCAATAAGAACAATATCATCAACAAAATGCATACACCATGGGACAATGACTTGCAAATGTCTACCAAGAACATCCATGAGCAAAGAAAAACTAAATGGGCTACCTACGATAATTTTTTGGCAACTGAGCGGGGAACGTCGGCAACGGACCGTCAACACGAAGGAGATAGAGGCAGCAAATATCAGCGACGAAGAGGTGAGCACGTCGGTGATGGAAGCGACATTCTGCCACTAGGTGAACGTCGGCGATGAAGGTGACTGATGGAGCGAGAGAAAGTAAGAGTGAAATGAAGAGAAATGAGAAGAGCATAACTGTGGAAAGGGAAATAGGGCTTTTTCTGTCAGTATTTCTGGTAACTTTTCTATAGGAAATTTTTAGGGGGAATTTTTGTCAGCAATATTTCGCTGGGTTTAATTAAGCTGGTGGATTGTCCACTAGAAGTTCTGCCAGTCATTTATGGTGTATTTTTCGCGAGAAGTAACCACAGGCATTACAAAAACTGACAGTTTTGCTAGCAAATTTTTTGTTGGTAAATTTTTGACAGTCTACCCACCATAAAATCTGGCACTAAGTTATAGGCGAAATATCTGCCCGTTAAACCACCGCTTCTACCGGCGGACAAAATTATGCCTGAAATTTCACCGATAAATAGATATTTTCGTGTTGTGTGGTACCTCAAACTTTCGTCGCCCGACTATGGTCCCTTCAATCTCTGGTGCCGACTATAGTCCCCCATACCACGCCACCTGACTATAGTCCTCTCACCACCATCACCCATTTAAAATCCTACAAACCAAATGAAGAAGGCTAACATTTTCTTTAAAACAACTCTCATGTCATTAGACTCTTCCAACACCAAACATGTAATATGCTATAAATGTTACCTATTTGCTACATTGAGTCAATACCTTACTTGTGGAAAGACATCTTTAGTGACGATTGAAAAACAGTCATGAAATCATTTTAATAGGGATAGGCACTGTGATTTATCCTCTTCATAAGTTTTTCACATAAAAAATATGGTGTCTCTTATGATTAATGCACTCCCTCTTACTTATCTATTTATGTGCTAGATCTTCGTACAATACTAGGACATTAAACTTTCTATTTCTCTACTGCCTCGAATGTTTCAGCATGTAACATTATCATAATTTTATAATTATTTATTTAATATTTAAAAAACAATTAGATGAAAATATTATAATCATAAATTGGTCAAAATCAATTTTATAATATTAAAATTTTTTTTAGAATAATAAAGATAGCATATGAATATTTTTGGTAGAATATCATATGAATATCATATGCATAGATATTAAACAATTACTTCAGACATCCAATCAGTCTTTCCATCAGTCTGTGAGTTTAATTAACATTATTGATGTTGCATTAATAAGATTGACGTTCGTCACAAAGATGGAATCTATGATTTGGATGAACATTGACTGCAATCTCCATTATACATCTCAAAACCATGTCTGATATAATGATTTTATTATCATACTAATTATTTTTAAATAATATTTTAAATCATTAAGCAATTAAATGTGTCCTTAGATGAGTCTGTGCCTCTAGAAAAATGCAGTGGGTTGGTGAAAGCCTCGTTCATAACATAGAAGTTGAAACTCCGTCCGTCTGCCCTTTTTAAATTATTTAGCCATGGATATATATATATATATATATATATATATATATATATATATATATATATATATATATATATATATATATATATATATATTTTTTTTTGTATATATAATCCTATTAATTTTTTGAATTATGGGACGCCGTAAAGGTTTTCTATTATTGAATATCGTATTTGCTCAAATTACCTAAACATTGCATTTGGCCGTCGATCTTTAGGAATCCATCATTTCTCGGTTCGTGCGGGTTCAAAAAATGGTGAAAAATATGGGCATTTGTCGGTTTAAGCTGAAGTAGGATACACTAATTTTGATCTGATCAATTAATTGAAGTTAAAAATAACAATTACATATTAATATATTTTACAACGTTAAAAATATTATCTCGAAAGATAAAAAAAATTATCTTACAATAAAAAAAAACGTTCTTATAATAAAAAAAAAAGAATGACGGAGAATTATTTTTCACGAAATGAGAAGGGCAAAGTCCTATTTCATGATAATTTATTCTATGCGGAGTCCATATGAAAGAACCGTCCGAACTGTGAGTGTGCATACTGTATATAAACAGTATGTATACTACTTGATACATAATACGTACAAATAAGAATACAGTATGTATATTTATTTGTTCGAATGATTCTTCTCATTTGGACCCGCACCGAATATTTTCTCCTATTTCACCGCAAAGGTCAACTCGAAGAAATGCATCGGAAAGCCATTATGATTTAAAATAATTTTTTTTGGATAGTTAAAGGATTCGATCCCGGATGAAATGAGAGGAACGTGTTCCGTCGATCACTCGGCCCCGTTTCGATCCAGCAAGCTGTGGTCAGAAATTAACGTCACACAAATCGAGATCAAAGTTCCGTAAAGCCACTAGAGCTATTTATTGCACACATTTAAGTCCTTTTTAAGAGGACAGATTTGTTTTCAGTGCACAAATTTTCCGAATTAAAATGACATAAATACTTGCATGATATAAATTGCGACAATTACTGTAACCGTACAATAAAATCTAATTTGACAGCGTAGTATTTTTCTTCTGACGTACAATAAAATCTAATGTGATGAGCGTAGTATTTTTCATGTGACAAGATGCAATAACGCACCGTAAGGCTAATCTTTTCAGAAAGCTTTTCCGTGATGGAAATTCCCTCTTATAATATCGAATTCTATTTATAAGAAAAATAAGCATATCATGGTTGAAACGCTTAAAGAGAACCGCTTTAGAAGAATTAACATCACATTATTTGGTATATTAGCGCTTTGTTTGGAATAATTTTTTAACAATTTTTAAGAAATTTTTGTTCGGAAATATGGTGAGATTATTTAGTGAAATTCTTGACAAGGGCTGGTTAGTTGTGTATGTGGGCCAATTTTAGAATTTAGTTGAACGACATAAAATATTGTGCCTCTTATCAATAGTTTTTTCCACCTATTTGTGATTGCTTATCAGGAGCGGATACAAGTGGGGGCCTTGGGGGCACGAGTGCCCACTGATTTTGGTAATATCATATAATTTATTTTGTTTATGATGCACTAAGTATAAAATAAATCAAAATTTTTTTTCTGTTTTTTATCCTAATACAGTAATACCTATCCACCTATCCCCTATCACGACTCTCTAAGCACACGCGGAAGAGAAAAGTCTGAACGCCACCCACCCACTTGCGCCAGTCGCCCTCTTCCGAGCCCGAACATCGCCCAGTCGTGGGTTATCTTCTTCTGCCTTCCAACGTCGAACGCCCAGTCGTCGGTCACGGGTCACCTTCTTCCGCCTTCCAAGTCTGAATGCCGCCTAGTCGCGGTCATCCTCTTCACCTAAAAAAAAATTTATTATTTGTGTAGAGCCCTAAACATCATGACTATACACCTTAAACTTAGGGTGAATGTGTAGGCTGATCAATTAGTTGAGCTTTTAGGGTGAGTGTACTGATGACTATACACATTGAAATAAAAATATGCATTAATGGATGAGTAGATCTCTGAAGAATATCTATTGGTCTGCAAGTCTTCTTTTTTTTTTCGAAGAATTGCATGGAGCATTTTATATGTTGTAAAAAGGAACCAAAACAACAAGAACAAGAATAAAAGCAAAGCAAAAGACTAATTCTCTCTCTACAAAAGAATAGAGAGAAGAATCACTACTGAAAAACAAAATGAAATGAAGATAAAGCATGACGCAAACATTGTCCACAATCATAAGTATGAAAAAATCATTATCTCCTTCCAACGTCTTCTCTATATCATTTTTTACCACCAATATGCAATTCTCATATTGATTTTGGGACTCAACTATTATCTCCTTGATCAAAACGGGGTGATGGTGATGCTAAATATTAAAAATCCAAAAAATTTGATTAACATCCTAGTGATCCCCACAAGATGCAAGAAAAAAAATTGTTAGAATCCCTAAAACAAATACTCGAATATCCTATTCACAGTAAAGAAAGTAATAAATTGACAAGTGATAACAAATTTATAGACTTGTACCTTTGAAGTAATGAGAACAAAAATTGCCATGAGCCAATAATAAGAACCATGACACAACTTAGACCCATGTGTTCTAGCATCCAATGACCAAGGTTCATATCTCGGAAGACCAAATAAATCCTCCTTAGACATCCTAAGGAAAGCAACCCTACAACTGCAATAGATCCAACAATTGGCTCCTCCAATTCAACTCGAAAAATCACCACTCCATCCATTACACTTAAAGCCCCTTTAACTCCATTGTTACAAATCTGGATTCAAGAATTATGATTTTGATGATAACAAATATTTCTATTTCTGTTTGAGTGCCTAACCTTTCATATTCACAAGATCAATTGTAATTCAAGCTAGCTCAAGATAAAGTTAGTCTGTCTTTGTGTCAAGTTCAATGTAATTTTTTATTCTCCTTGAGTCAAATGTAATGTAATGGATCCCCAAGCTAAGTAACCTTTCACACACACACTCAGGGGAAGATTTTTAGTGAGTTAGAGTTTCTGTTCTGATTTTGTTCAAATAGTTCTAGACAATAGTAATATCATACTGGACGATCCATTGAAAATAAAAACCCTAATTATGGCTACCATATTAAGTCGGTTTGATTAAGTAGATCATCCTAGATGATACTCCCATCATACAAGACAATATACTCAAATCAGAAAATCTCAGTCGCTAGACTAAGTTAGGCAAGTTTTTATTTTTGATATTTTGGTCTAGTCATCCCGAACGATACGTGTATCATCCATGATGATTCATTTCAATCATGCCTATATTAGTTAGGTGATTAAAAAAGTAATTAAGGATTGATTGATCGATCACATCATCTTGGACGATCGCAAGATCATCCTAGACGATTAATTAGAAATCCTCATCATCTAGTGTAGCTGGATGACACGAACTGGTGTCGAACGATATTGTCATTTTTGAACTAATCATCCAGGATGATTAAGTCATTTTGACATCATCCAGTATAATTTTCCTAGATGACCCGAATTACGTATCGGACGATATTGGGCATTTTTGAACTAATCATACAGGATGATAGACTTATCATCCTAGACGATCAGGTCATTTTCTTTAGATCATCCAGACTTTTCTCCTGGATGTCCTAAACTATCTACCAGATGATATTCTTGATTTAAACAAATCGTCCAAGATAATCATAGAATCATCTAAGATGATCAGAACAAACCATATCTTTTAATCATTTAGAAGAACCAGATTGTCCAGGCCAAAAAGGGCTTATTTTCACTAATCGTACAGGATGATCTTTGATGGCAAGTAAAAATGTAGGGCAATTTTTGAGCCATTCTATTTAAGTCTCTTTCTTGCTACTGAAAAGATCTTTTGTCCTTGTCCTCACCTAAGAGATTCTTGAGAGGGAGAGGGAGAGGGAGAGCATGGGAGAGAGAAAGAGAATCTTGTGAGGGGGAGTTTATGAGGTGTTCACAAAGGTTACTCTAAGTAAGGATTCGAGTCGTCATCTCTAATAATCATCCCTTGTTCCTTGGTGTCTCTGTGGGAAGGATCGTCAGTAAAATAATCAAAGTTTTCTGCCTGCTTTAGGAGGAAGCGAAAGGAGGTAAGGTTATCTGCCTGCTTCAAGAAGAAGAGAAAGGAGGTAAGGTTCTCTGCCTACTTCAGGAGGATGCAAAAAGAGTCTCGATTCTTTGCCTCACCGGGTTAGTAAAAAGGAGTTTTGTAAAGATTTCTCCACCTTACTTTGGGAGAAGATGGAGAGTCACTGAGTTTTAGTGCAATACCTGAAGGGGAGGCTCCGAGGAGTGGATGTAGGTCAAGTTGACCGAACCACTATAAAATCTGATGTGTTCGTTCTATTACTGTTCTATTTTTAATTTCTGCACTTTACTTTTTTGTGGATGATCGTGTGATAAAGTTGTTGTTCTATTTGATTAAACATCTCCACATAAACGTGCTTTTGTAATTATTTTAAAACATCCAAAGAGGTTTTAAAAATCTATTTTGCTCAAGAATTTTTTTAAAATAATCAATTCACCCCCCCTCTTGATTAGCCTCGGGCTAGTTCACAAGGGCTTAACATCCCTAATAAACTTTCAAGTGGTATCATTCTAAAACCTTTAGAAGAGTCTCCTAAGATCAGTTCTTTAAGATGACTCGAAGAATATCTCCAATCTCTAAGCATGGACTTAGGAAGGAAGTAAATCATTCTGCCTTTATCTCAATGACTGAATCCACTAACATCAATCAAGCACTTTCTGATGAATTTTGGATCTTAACCAATTTATGGGGAATGATGCTTAGGAGTTAGTAGAAAGACCTAAGAATTAAAGTATAGTGGGAACTAAATAGGTTTTTAAGAATAAAATGAATGATTCTGGTGTGGTGGTTAGAAATAAGGCAAGATTGGTGGCTAAGGGATACAACCAAATAGAAGGGATTGATTTTGAGGAGACCTTTGCCCCTGTAGCTAGATTGGAAGCCATTAGAGTGCTACTAGCCTTTGCTTATTATAAGGGATTAAAGCTTTTTTAAATGGTTGTCAAGAGTGTCATTTTAAATGGGATAATAAAAGAAGATGTCTTTATAGAGCAGCCCCCAGGTTTTGAGAGTTCTCAATATCCAAATCATGTTTACAAATTAAAAAAGGCCCTATATGGATTGAAATAGGCAACCAAAGCTTGGCATGAGAGACTTAACAAATTTCTACTAGAAAGAGAGTCTGTTAAGGGGAGCGTAGATACCACCCTTTTTTTAAAAAAAGTTGGAGATGATTTACTCATTGTCTAGATCTATATTGTGATATACTTTTTATATCTTCTGATAAAATTTTATGTGATAATTTTTCTAAGATAATGAGTAAAGAGTTTAAGATGAGTATGATGGGAGAATTATCCTATTTTTTGGGCTTTAGTATAAGGCAAATGGATGATGAAACTTTTCTTAATCAATCAAAATATATAAAGGACATCTTGAAGAAATATGAAATGGATAAAGCCAAGCCAATCAACACTCCCATGAGTTCTAGTGTTCAATTAGACATGGATTCAAATGAAAAATCTGTTGATTAGAAAAAGTACAGAGGAATAATTAGATCACTCATTTACCTGACTACTAGCAAACCTGATATTATGTTTAGTGTTTATTTTTGTACTAGATTTCAAGCTGATTCTAAAGAATCCTACCTCACTACTGTTAAGATAATCATTAGATATCTCTTAGGGACCCAAAACTTAAGAATCTTGTATCCAAAGCACAGTACCTTTTTTAAAATTATTGGATATTTTGAATTTGATTTTGTAGGGTGTATGGTGCATAAAAAGAGCACTTCTGGAACTTGCCAATTCATAGGACAGTCTTTACTCTCCTGGCCCAGTAGAAAACAAAACTCTAATGCACTTTCCACTTCTGAAGCTGAGTACATTGCCTTAGGAAGTTGTGTGGCCCAAGTCCTTTGGTTGAAGTAACAAATTTGGGATTTAGGATTATCTGTTGGCATAATTTCAGTTCTATGTGATAACACCAGTGCCATCTTCATCTCTAAGAATCCTATCCAAAATTCAAGAATCAAATATATTGACATCAAGCATCACTTCATTAAGGGCCATATTACCAAAGGGGACATTGAGCTACATCATGTTACAACTGAAAGCCAACTGGCTGACACCTTTACTAAACTACTGATCTTTGACACATTTAGTATTTTAAGGACCAGATTGGGTGTGACTGACATAAATGCATGAATTTGATGATTACTAATTTCTAAAGTTTCTATTTTTTAGTTTTCCTTTATTTTTGTTTTATTTGATTATTTGTTTTCCTTTTTTGGTTTTTGTTCTTTATTGATTTTCTTTTGTTATTTTTTTTATCCGATTTGGTTATTTTTTTATATACTTTCCTATTATTGTTGATTAACTGTTTATTTTCTTCAGAATCAGTTCACCGCTCACTAATGCTAATAAACTAGATTTCTAAATGATAATTTTTGCCTTATTTTTATTTGGAAGCTTGTAAGCAGTGATTGACCTCTCTAGAATAGTTAAATGGAAGAAAAATTAATGATTGTTTCTCTTCCTCTAACTCCTTTAATGGTGTATTGTTCATTTTAGAAAAAAATCTTTTTCAAAATTTAAAAGTTGGACTTTGAAATAGCAATTTATTTTATCTTCCAACAGTAATCTATCTCATATGAGTAGTGTTCCAAATCATTGAATCACTTTCATGTTTTCTTAATCGAGGGATTGCATTTATCAGATGAGAATGGTTCGATTTTGTGGTTTAATTTTTCTTATCTCAAAGAGTGAGTTTTTTTCTCTTATATCTAGAAGATAATCTCATAACTAAGAGTCTTTTAGAGGTCTTGAAAGAAAGGAAGCTTGCAAAAGATGCGCAAAGTGTACTAATCAACTAAAAATAAAAGAGGTACAAAATGAGCCCAACTGAAAAGATGCGCAATGTTCATCAATAAAATTAAAAAGATACACAAAGTGTATCAAAATTAAAAGATGTGTAAAGTGCGCTAAATAATTAAAAAAGAGGCACAAAATAAGCCCACAAAGAAATAAACTTCCTCCTCTTTCAAATCTTTAAAAAATCTTAGAAGAATTCATGTATCCTTAATATATTCAAACACTTGAGATTGAAAATTGTGATTGCTGGGTTTTTAATTTACAATATTTTTTTATCAGATATTTTTTTGGAATGAAGTTTGAAAGGATCACTTTTCTTATCTAATTTCTTTTCTTCTGAATTAGATTTTTGTTTGAAGGGAATTTTAACCTGTAAGTTATCCGTGATAGGAGTTATGAAAATCAATTGTCCAACTTATCTGGATATCAATTATGTTAATTTTCTTCTTATTGGCTTTTGAATTGAAAATTAAGAAAAAATTTTGATTTACTAGAGCAAATCGATTCAAAAAAAAGAAAAAAAATTATTTTTGGTGTTGTTTCCTCATTTTTATTTTTTTTTGTTTGATTTTGATTTTTTTTATTTTTGGGTCTTCTGGTCATTGATCTCCATCCTTCAATTTTTTTAATTTTTTGGTCACATCGTCTTGGACGATCCCCACGTTATCTTAGATGATATGATCAAATCATCCCCATCATGAACCAACGGCTAATCTGAACTAATTATTGGTGATCATCCTGGATAATACACCTCATCATCCTAAACGATCCATGTGGCAGCAGTTGAATGATTTGAATTCGGCTCATCCAATTCATTTATTGCATATCATCCTGGATGATCCACTTAATTATCCTAAATAATCCCTTTAGTCAAAAGTCATCCAGCCTGACTAATCGGGATAATCGCCTATGTCTAATCATTCTGGATGATATCTAACCATCCTAGATGATCTGACCGTCTTTTTGACCAATCATCCTGGATGCAATTAGAAATCCTCATTATCCAATGTCTCAGCTGGACGACCCAAACTATGTGCCGGATGATATTGACATTATTGAACTAATCATCCAGGATGATAGCTTTATTATCCTAGATGATCAAGTCATTTTGAAATCATCCAGCATAGTTATCCTGGATGACCTAAACTGTGTGATGGAGGATATTGGGCATTTTTAAACTAATCATATCGGATGATAGATCTATTATCCTGGATGATCAAGTCATTTTCTTTAGATCATTAAGACTTTTCTCTTGAATGTCCTGAACTATCTATTGTATGATATTCTTAATTTAAACTAATAATCCAGGATGATAATAAAATCATCCTGGATGATCAGAATAAATCATGTCTTATAATCGTCCAGAAGAACCAGATCGTCCAGGCCAAAAAGGGCTTATTTATACTAATCGTACAGGACGATCTCTTGATTGTGCTGAATGGTATTTGATGACAAGTTAAAATTTAGGGCAATTTTTGAGCCTTTCTATTTAAGGTATCTTTCTTGCTACTGAAATGATATTTTGCTGTTGTCCTTACCTAAGAGATTCTTGAGAGGGAAAAGGAGAGCTTGGGAGAGAGAGAGAGAGGATCTTATAAGGGGGAGTTTGTGAGGTTTTCACAAAGGTTACTCAAAGCAACGGTTCATGTCATCATCTCCAGTAGTTGTCCCTTGTCCCTTGGTGTCTTTGTGAAAGGATCGTCAGATAGAAGATCAAGGTTCTCTGCCTGCTTCAGGAGGAAGCAAAAGGAGGTAAGGTTCTTTTCCTGTTTCAGGAGGAAGTGAAAGGAGGTAAGGTTCTCTTCCTGCTTTAGGAAGAAGCAAAAGGAGTTTGGATTCTCTTCCTCGTCAGGTTGGTGAAAAGGAGTTTTGCAAAGGCTTCTCCGCCTTGCTGTGGGAGCAGAAGGAGAGTCACGGAGTTTTAGAACAATACCTGGAGGGGAGGCTTCGGGGAGTGGATGTAGGTCAAGTTGATCGAACCACTATAAAATCTAGTGTGTTCATTCTGTTATTGTTCTATTTTTAATTTTTGCACTTTAGTTTTCTGTAGATGATCGTGTGATAAAGTTATTATTCTGTTTGATTAAACATCTCCACATCAACGTGCTTTTGCAATTATTTTAAAACATCCAAAAAGGTTTTTAAAATCTATTTTACTCAAGAATTCTTTTAAAATAACCAATTCACCCCCCCCCCCCCTTGGTTAGCTTTGGGCTAGTTCACAAGGGCTTAACATCCCTAACAAACTTTCATCCATCATCCATTTCAATAGGAAGTTTCTTACAAATAGCACTAACTTGACTTTAGCTACCACATAATGGCCCCTTGATAGGAAATGATCCCATATCAAGCCATCAATAAAAAAAAGGGACCAAATTTGTTATCCTTAGACAAACAAAATGACCACTGCCCTATATATGTACTTACTCCAAAGTTGAACTCCACTGAAGCCTCATGAATTACCACAAAAAAATATAGTTCAGCTTTATATGTCAGCTTCAACATTGCATTGGTCAAAGAAGAGCAAAATTTATTCATAGAAGTTACTTTAACTTCTACATCAAATTCAATAACCATTTGAATACACTTGAACTTCTCAAATTAGAAAACACTGTGTTATTTTATGTGTCATACTTTCAGTGAAAAAGTGTTGCTTTACTTGTATTGTGCAAAAAATATATATAAAGTCATAAAAATTTTAAGTTCCATATAGCGTCGCTGCATTGGAACAAACAATACAGCACTGCCATTAAAGACACAAATGAAGCTCCAAAATATCAGCATTGCAGTGCCGACTTCTTTGTTGGATAGCACCATGGTAGTTAAGCATCAACTTGGTAGTGTTGAGTTTTTTGCTATTCAGCACCACAGTGTCACAATAAATAACTCCTCGCCACCTAAATTGCTTTTTCGGTGGTTCAGTCTCCCAAAGTTTATAGCATCACGATGTAATAATTATAACCTCAAAAGGATACAACCTATTAGTGAAGTGACACAATTGTTCACTAAAGTAACTGATCCATGTCAGCAAGCATCACTACAAAATAAGAAAAATAATGCAACGACGTTAGTTAATTTGTTGGGTGCAGTGGCTTTGATCTTTATAGTACCCTAGTGCCAAATGCCTATTTGTGTTTTCTTATAAATAGTCATTGCATTATATTTGTAGGGGAGTTCATTCACATAGATAATTTCAATACAATTTATAATGCTTCTCTGAATTTTGCTTAGCGTGACAACTAAGGAAATTTAGAGAAGTACTTGATACCATTATTAGAATGTTTGACTTTTATTTATAGAAAAAATTCCATAAATAAAAGAAGGATTGTAGAGAAGATCCACTGAGCCTACATAGTGATATTCATCTTTTGTATTTTCCACCTATTATACTATTAATCAAAATGATTTTGCTTCAAATTTTATCCATGTCAGGTTAAATTCTCTAATTTTAGATTAATGAAGTTTCATATGAAGTACTAATGAGTTCTCTAATTTCATAAATAATTAAAAAGATATTTTCAATATTACCATATCTTAGTTTAATGAAGGCCAAATGTGTGTTTAAAATTTGGTGTAGTATGGAGCCTCGACGGAGGTAAGCATGCATAACTAGGAAAATTGAATTAGTATGCATCATGCCTCCGAATAGGGTATGAAATATAGTAAATTCTTAAGGAGATGAAATAATTATAAGAAGTTGATAGACATACTTTATTCCTATAAGTTTGACAAAGATTTAGGAATGCATATACTCTAAATAGCATCACAATTAAAAGTGAATCATTAGAAAAAAAATTGTTATCTACATTCATTAATCCAAAACTTTGTACCATATCGCATATTTGTTATCTTAATCTAATTTTATTTAAGTGAATCAATCTCCATGACAACTATTTTTATTTGAGTAGAATAATTATTATAATTTTAGTAGACAGTTCTAGTGAATTACACGTAAGCATATCATCCTCGTGGGATCGATACTCTACTCTATCACCATACTGCCTAATTTGGCACGAATACTTGCATTTGTTAAGTGAATTTTATATTATTTTTATATTAAATAAAACTTAAGCATTGTTAGGGATTGATAGAGCCCTAAATCATATCATAATTCTATATGTTACTCTATAGCCCCCAATAAGTTTTTGGCACCGATACAAGGGAAGCATATCGCTCTTTCTAAAATTTTTACTATATTGTTGAATTAATTGCATAGTTAGACCTCCTTAAATTTTATTTTCTTTTTATTATTTTATTTTATTTTATTTTACTTTGATTATTTTTAGTTGCATGCTTTATAGCCTTAGAAAGGAATTATTAATATTTGATCCTGCAATTTAGAGAACCCTTTCTAAAATTTGGAATACTAAAAAATCATTCAAGACCTCATAAGGATTATGCAAACCCTTTAGTAGATGGAATTCATCACAACATAAATATACTTTCAATCCAAGCTAATAATTTTAAATTAAAACTAGCTATCTTTCAAATTGTTTAAAATTCTCAATTTTGGGGAACTCCTATAAAAGATCTTAATTTTTATTTAGCTTATTTTATAAAAATATGTGTAAATTAAAGTATAATGGTGTTAGTGATGATGCTATTAGACTTAGATTATTTCCCCTTTCTCTAAGAGATAAAACAAAAAATGTGGTTGAATTCTTTATCCCCATGATCTATAACTATTTGGAATGAATTGGCCCATAAGTTTCTCGCTAAATATTTTTGACCTTCAAAAATTATAAAACTTAGAAATGACATAACTTCTTTTACTTAGTCTGAAGAGAATCCATTTATGAGAGTTCAAAAAGATTTAAGAAAATACTAAGAAAATCCCCACACCATACATTACCTTACTGGTTGATTATTCGAATATTTTAGAATAGATCAGTTGGATCTCTTAGATCTATAATCGATGTTGTAGCTGGAGGATCATTAATGTCTAAGCCATTTGAAGAAGCTTATGAATTAATAGAAGAGATGGCTACCAATAATTTACAATGGCCAATTAATATGGTAAATCCTAAAAAAGTAGCTTGAATTTATGAATCAGATGCTTTATCAATTTTAAATGCACAAGTTACAGCAATTTTAAAAATATTTAATACCATAGGAATAAATTTTGAAATAGGAACTAATATCTTAAGGGATCAAATTTTGAATGAAGATAATAATATGTTAGGGATTGAACAAATTAATATAATTGGAAGACTAAATAATCTCTATTCAAATACATATAATCCTGGTTAGAAGAATCACCCTAATTTTAATTTGTCAAATAATATGGGTGGTAGTGATCATTAGAATAATAGGAAGAATAATCAAAGAGCTAGTTGGAGCACATCTCAACAACCTTCTATTAATCCTAGACTTACAAATCCTTTAGGATTTAATCAAAGCAATCAATTTGAAAATAAGAAAATAGCATTGGAAGTTGTAGTTATGTAGTAAGAAACTTAATTACAAAATCAAGCTAGTTCTATTAAAGAATTGGAAACCCAACTAAGTCAGCTTGTAACTTCAATCCATAGTAAATCTCTTGGATCTTTACTTAGTAATACTAAAATAAATACAATAGAAAAAGAAAAAGTTCAATTAATGAATGAAAATAATTTACCCCAACCAAATTTAAAAATCTAGGCAAGTTTGGATGAAGACTATAAATTTAGTGTTTCATGGGAGGCAACTCACTTGATGTGATATATATGGTGATTGGTGCACTAGTTATCTTGTAACCCATATTATGTTATGATACATTTCATTGTATTTTATTAATACATGTTTTATGCGCTTTTTATCATTTATATGAAAGCATGTATAGTATTCTTTGTTGTTATGCTTAATCTCTATTATGTTTATTATACTCTTTAATATTTTTTTTATTTTGATTAATTAATTAACCCCATTAAAAATAATAATTAAAAATTATGTAATAAAAGATAATAATGAATACTAGATCATAGTTTAAATGAACACTATTTATAATTCATATAGTGGAAAAAACTAATAATTATCTAACATAGATCATAAATTATTATTTTAATTTGAAATTAAAGTTATACTTTTTATTTATTAATTTATTAAATAAAGATGATTAGTTAAAACTAATGATATTATATTAGTAGATTAAAAATGGAAATAATAAGTAATCTAAATTTGGAGTTGATAATCTTATTAAATTCTTACAAAAAAGTACTTATTAAGATTGTAAAAAGGTTCGAAGTAAAAAACTCATATTAAAATCATTAACTATGTACTCTATAAATTAAAAGAAAAAAAGAATTATTAAAATAGTTCTAAAAAAAGAAAGAAATAAAAAAAGAATAATTACATTCAAAATTGGTATCAGTTGAAAAGCTTAGAATCTTATTGCATTCTTATATTTAAATTTAGAAAGAATAAAAAGTTAAAACTAATACAAATGATGGTGAACTAATATAATTTTAATTTTAACTACAAACATATCTAAACATTAAACTTTATTATTGCCTTTAAAATTAAAAATTAAAAATAAAAATAAAACTACAACTTGTAAATTCAAATTAAGAATTAATAAGAATGGCTGATTAGTATAATTACTAGTATCTTCTCTAAACTAGAATTATGATCTTGTTCATTTTTACTACTTCTAGATCGTGATTTATTATCCGACACTTTACTAATTTTAAATTATCAATTTTTACTTTGGTTAAATCATTTAATTAGAATTATATTATCTTTATTTACTTGAGGATAAGCAAGAGTTTAAGCTTGGGAGAATTTGATAAGTGTAAATATGATATTTTATGTTTAATATTTTCAATAAAAATATATTATTTTAGTTGTATTATGCAGAAAAAATACAAACAAATATAAAAATTCAAGGTTCCATAAAGCGCCACTGCATCAAACAAACAACATCGCAACACCATCAAAGACACCGTTAGAGTGCCAGAATATCAACATTGCAGTACTAACTTCTTTATCAGATAGCACAGTGCCAATCCAATATCAACTTCGTAGTGCTGAGTGTTCTATTGTCTAGTGCCCCGATGTCACAATCTATAACGCCTTAGCTCCCAAATTTCCCTTCCAACACTACAATGTCTGAAAGTTAGTAGCACCGCGATGTAGTATTTATAACTTTCTGAGGATATGACTTATCAGTGAAGTGATGTGATTGTTCATGAAAGTAACTAATCCACATCAACAAGCATCGTGGCAGAATAAGAAAAATAGTGCAATGGTGTTAATTTATTTATTGGGTGAAGCGGTGCCAATCATTATAGCGCAATAGCACTAGATGTCTATTTATGTTTTCTTATAAATAGTCGTTGTGTTATATTTGTAGAGGAGTTTAATCACTTAGATACTTTCAATATAATTTAGAGTGCTTCTCTGAATTTCTCTTAGGATGATAACTAATGGAATTTTGAAAAGTATTTGATACGATCATTAGAGTGTTTGACCTATGTTTGTGAAAGCAATTCTGTAAGTAAAAAGTAAGAAGTATAGAGAAGATCCATTGAACCTATATGGTGATATCTATCTCTTGTATTTTCTTTCTATCATATTTTTAATAAAAATAAGTTTGCTTTAACGTTTCTCCATGTCTATCTAAATTCTCTAGTTTTGGATTGATGAAATAAGTATCATATGAAGTTATAATGAGTTTTCTTATTTCATAAAAAATTAAAATGATATTTTCAATATTACCATATCTTAATTTAATGCACATAGTGTCCAGATCTATAGCTAAAATTATGTGTAATGTGAATCCTCGACTAAGTGAAGCAGACATAACTAGGAATATTGAATTAGTATGCATCATGCCTAGGCACAGGGTATGAAACATACTAAATTCTAAAGGAGATGAAATAACCATATGAAGTCGGTAGAAATCCTTTTGTTCCTACAAGCTTGACAGAGATCTATGAATGCATATGCTCTGAATAGCATCACAATTAAAAGGGATTCATTAGAAAAAATATATATTATTTGCATTCATCAATCTAAAATATTATATCCATATAGTGTATTCATTATCTTTGTCTAATTTTATTTAAATGATTGAATCTCAATGATAACTATTTTTATTTGTGTAGAATAATTGTCACAATTTTAGTAAATAATACCAGTGAATTACAAGTAAGTATATATTCCTCACGGGACCTATACTTTACTCTATCACTATATTACTTAATTTCGCACATATTCTTGTGTATATTAAGTATGATTTTTAATATTTTTATATTAAAGAAAACCTAAGCATTGTTATTAATTAATAAAGCCCTAAAGATTTCACAATTCTATAGGTTACTCCATAGCTCTAATCACTAGTGGAACTATAATACTGCTAAACCAAAACATCAATCTAGCATTTGACACTTTAGTTCACCGATTCAAGTAACTCCCACCATAGTGTCGGGTTATTTGGAACTGTGACATTCAATCTGGTGCTGTGATGCTCCCCGTATAGTGTTTAGCGCTAAGCTCTCCTGCCAAATTCTTGTCATCTCTCCGCTATGGTACTAGAATGAGCTTTAACACTATAGAGTTATCTTTGTTTCCCTATTATACTTGTATAATTTTCATGATTTTTGCTATTTATCAGCATGAAACAACAAAATTAGAAGTACAATTTATCAAAATACATGCAATTCAAAATGAACAATTTTTATCCTATTAGGAGGTATTTTTTGACTTAGGAGCTTGCATTAATCTCATGCCCTTATCCATATTCAAAAAGACATGATCTATGAGATGACCAACCTACCACTATTACCCTTTAGTTAGTAGAGCCTTCTTTTACCTATCTTAATGGGATGATAGTGGATGTGTTAGTCAATGTTGATAAATTTGTCATGCTTATGAATTTTTTATCTTAAATATGGAGGAAGATAGAAATATATTTATTATCATGGGTAAGCCTTTCCTAACTATGGATAGGGCCATAATAGATATGCAAAGTGGAGAATTGATAATGAGAATTTTAGATCATAAAGTGACCTTTAATGTACTGAAGTCAATGAAGTTTCCTAAGGACTCGAATGAAGATGGTCATAAAGTGAATTTAGTTAATGCTTGTACAGAAGATTATATAGAGGATTTATTGATTGATATTTCTTTGGATATTCCATTATGTGACGATGAAATTATAGGGGGAGAAAGAGATTATGTCCCAGTGATTCGTGAAGCCCCTAGAACTTTTAGGGAGATGGTTGAAGTGCTTAATACATCAGCCTTAAGTAAATCCTTAATCTATTATAGAGGCACCCTTTCTAGAATTAAAGCCTTGCTTGCTGACTTGATGTATGATTTCTTAGGATAAAATCAACCTCGACTATCATTATTTCTAATGAATTAGGAGTGGAACAGGATGTTAAGTTGATTAGGTTTTTTAACACATATAAAAGGGCTTTTTGTTAGACCATAACTAATATTAAGGGAATTAGTCCATCCTTGCATATACATAAGATTTTGATGGAAGAAAATTACCTTCCAAATGTTAAACCTTAAAGGAGATTGAACCCCACTATGGAAGAGATTTTGAAGAAGGAGGTTCTTAAGTGGTTGAATGTAGAAATCATTTATTCCATTTTAGATAGTGCATGGGTTTGTCCTATTCATTTAATTCCTAAGAAATGAAGTCCAACTATAGTGGAGAATGAGTATATTAAATTGATATGCTCTTAGATGGCTACTGGTTGGAGAATATGCATAGATTATAGGAAAATTAACAAAGCAACTTGGAAGGTCTATTTTTCTTTACCCTTTCTTGTCTAGATGTTGGATAGGTTAGTAGGGCATCCTTTTCACTGCTTCCTAGATTGATTATTAGGATTTTATCAGACTCCTATAACACTAGAGGACCAGGACAATACTACATTTACCTATTCTTATGGATCATTTTCCTTTATGAGGATGCCTTTTGGATTATATAATGCCCATGATACTTTTTAGAGATGGTTAATATCAATCCTTATTTAATTAATTGAGTAGGGCATTGAGTTTTTTATGGATGATTTTGATATGCGTGGTACCACTTTTACTTTTTATTTGGAGCATTTAACTTTGGTTTTAAAAAGATGTGTAGAAATAAATTTGGTGTTAAATTGGGAGAAATTCCAATTCATGGTCGAAGAAGATATAGTGTTAGTATACAAAGATTCTAAGAGAGGTTTATAAGTGGATAGCAAAAGTGCAAGTAACTTCAAATCATCCAACAACCACTTCTATTAAATGAATTAGAAGATTTTTCGGACATGGCAATTTTTATAAGAGATTCATTAGAGATTCTTCAAAAATAACAAAACCTTTTTGTTGTTTACTTGGAAAAGATGTCCTCTATGAATTTGTTGATAAATATCTTAAAGCTTTTAACATTTTGAAATAGCATTTGACCATTGCACCTAACATTATCACTTCTAATTGGACATTAAATTTTGAATTGATGTGTGATGCTAGTGATTATATTGTTGGAGTTTTGTTAGGATAAAGATATTAAAGAAATTTCATGTTACATATCATGCTAGTAGAATATTAAATAAAACCTAATTTAATTATACTACCATTGAAAAATACTAGAATTGGTTAGAAAAAATTAGAAATGATCTTTGTTTATTAGGCTTAAACGAGAATTTGACTCTTAATAGGACACAATGGAGAAAAAGGATTCATGTAGCCGACCCCACGTAGTGGGATAAAGGCTTGATGTTGTTGTTGCCGTTTTACCATTGAAAAATAGTAATTAGTTATTGGCTTGGCCTTCAATAACTTCAGGTCATATTTGATTGGCATGAAGGTTTTAGTATACATTGATCATTCAACTATTAATTTTTTTATGACAAAAAATGATGCCAATATTACATTGGTAAGGTGGATTCTTTTGTTGTAAGAGTTTGATGTAAAAATCTTAGTAAGGGAACTGAAAATAAGGTGGCTGATCATTTATCTTGGTTTGATTTCAATGATCCAACATGAAATGAGTGTAAGATCATTGAATTCTTTCCATATGAGCATTTATTATTTTAAATTCATATGGTACACATTGGTATTCATATATTTTGGACTACATTGTTAGTTGTCTTATTCCTACTGACATGTCTTTACCTAAAGGCATAAAGTTTTGTATGATGCAAAATTCTATTTTTGGGATGAGCCTTATTTATTTATGAAGTGTAAGGATCAAATTATTAAGTTGTGTATCCCTGAAAAATGATATTGAACAAATTATTAGGCAATGTCATGACTCCGAGTATGGAGGTCATTTTTAAGAGTTTAGAATTGCTTCTAAGATCATGTAATATGAATTTCGCTAGCCTGCCCTACTTAAGAATGTAAAATGATATGTTAAAAAACTTGATTGGTATCAGAGGGAAAGTAACATAACAAGAAGAAATAAGATGCCCTTGAATTATATATTGGAAGTTTAAAATTTTTTATGTTTGGGGTTTAGACTTCATATGACCTTTTGTGATATGTTATAGAAGTCAATATTTTTTAATAGTACTGGACTATATTTCCAAGCGGATTGAGGGAGCGGCAAATGCTCAAGTTGTTATCAAATTTTCAAAGAATTTTTTTTTCTAGAATTTGAATACCTACAGTAATTACTAGTGATACAGAGAGTCAATTTTGCAATAAGAGAATTGCGGCTTTAATTTTAAAATGTGGCATTAAACATAGAGTTCTAATTTCTTAATATCCCAAACTAGTAGCAAGGATGAAATAAGTAATTAAGAGATTAAGAGAATCTTTAAAAAAACATTGTAAGTTAAAATAGGAAGGATTGGGCATCAAAATTTGATGACATAGTTCGGGCTTATAGGATTGCATTTAAGACACCTACTAGAATGTTCCTTATAGAATGATCTTTGAAAAGCCTATCATTAATCTTTTTAATTAACACATGAAGTATTTTTTGTGATGAATGAATTGAATTGAATTACAATCTTAAGGATGCTAATGAAAAAAGACTTATATAGTTGAATGAGTTAGAAGAATTTTGAAAGGGCTTATGAAAATGCTAAAATTGTATAAGGAACATATTAAGAAGTGGCAAGATCGTAAGCTTATTAGGAAGGAATTTGAGCCTGGCAAGGAAGTTCTATTATATAATTCAAAGTTGAAATTATTTATAGAAAAATTGAAGTCTAGGTAGTTGGGACCATTTATTGTTATAAAGTTGTATTTTTATGGAGATATTGATTAAAAGGATCATAAACCTACCTAGATTTTCAAAGTTAATATATAAGAATTGAAATCATATCTAAAAGGAGATGTTGATCACCTTTGAAGTTCTATGGAGCTGGCTCATCTTAAATAAAATCTTGTTAGTTTAGTTGAAGATTATAAATTTAGCACTATCTAGGAGGCAACCTAATTATTCACCATTGTGAGCTGTTAAGAGTTTTATAATTGGTGTTCTTTATCATGATTAGAAAATCGTACGATTAGCATTATGCATAGTTGCATCTTTAAATGTTTTTTAGTGTTAGTTTTAGGTGTAGTAATTTAAATTGTAAATATTTAGCTTAGCTCCAAGCATTGCACCCTAAAGTGCCATCCGTGTTAATTATAAAAATATTTAATTAAGTTGATCATGCCGCAACACTGTCCACTCAATGCCATAGTGCCAAATTGCCTTTTGGAGCATCACACTGCCATCCATGCAGTGCCATGACTTTGAACTCTCCGTTCCTTTTTTGGATTGAGCACCACAACACTCCATAGTAGTGCTACAATGCTTTGTTAAATAATAATAGGGTAAATGAAGAGTTATAGAGGTGGTTTCTTCTAGTGCTATAGTGGAGCCATGTGTCGAGACTCATGGGGGTCTCATGGTAAAAAGCCTTTTAATTTAATTCCTAAAGTCCACACAGTAGAACTCTCTATCCCTAGCACCATAACCTTAAAACCAATGTTGATTAGATTAACTTAGCATCGTAGGGCTACTCAAGCCAGTGTTCTAGTATTGTCCTGTTTATAATTAGGAGTTGGGCTAATTTTCAATTTTCTATTTATACCCTTATATTCCTAGAGTTCATAGAGTTCTCCTTGTATTAATATTTTATGATCCTTAGTTTTTTTTTATTAGAATGGCTCAAAAAATTTATTTTGGTAGGAAGAGATCTCGATCCACCTCTTATGATGCCCATCAATTTGTGAGTGTTACCGCTAAGGAGTGATATAATAACATAGGGAGTATGTTAATTATTCATGAGAGGGGTTTGATAATACTTGGGGTTATCTAGGTATAAGTTTGTCTTTGACTGTGTCATGTCTTAGATGAGTCACATGGCATGAAATTCAATGTGGATACTCGCATCACTTATCATTTCATATAAACTTTATGAAGAAAAGTAGGACTCGTTGGCCTCCAAATATTTATTTACCTATGATGATAGTCAGTGTCTCTTTATGTGAGAAAGTAGCCTCATCATAGTGATTAGAAAACATAATCACACCTAAATATGGTTCACCTAATAATAAAAGTCAACACACTTTCAAAGGAAGATAAAAGCCTTGCCATAGGGACTATAGTTCCTTGACCACCATCACCGGTATGTTGCTTGACCCCCAACATCAGACCATCACTTGGTTGTAACCATTAGAATGCTACTAGACTACTGACTTCAAAACGTAGGCATTGATATACATCTCCAACCATCACCATCTGAGTACCACTATCAGAATTTCACTTAACTACCTCTATTGAACTATATCTACTAATCAATTACCACCATCACAATGTCCCTCGATTGCTATGGATAGCATGCCACTCGATTACCTCTTATAAATTATTACTGCCTAACTACTGCCATAGGCATGCTCCTCCAATCACTATCATCAATCCTCACTTAAACCCCAACTGTTAGTGTACCGTTGGACTACCCACATCAAGCCACTGCCATTGACATGCCACCAGAGTGTCGACATTGACACATAGAATGATTGCCTTCATAAGAGAGTTTCATCGATAGTCTCCACTATCTTAATCGCCATTAACGATCCTTAAACTCTAGCCAAATTGTTTTTCACTCCTTTAGAGGGGAAAACTAGAGCCTACATAATAGGATATTATGGCTGAAGACCATTAAACTTTTATCGAATAGTTTTTTCTCTCCTTTTTGTTTAGAAAACTAGATTCTACGAATGAGTAACAAGCCTTTATTGGCATTATTGGTTTATAAAATCCTACCAAATACTATTTTCCTCAATTTATGAGAGAAAACCTGAACTAGTGTAAGAGAAATATAAAATCAAATAGTAAGAAAATTTAGAAATTGTTTTTCAAAATTATTTTTATTTTTTCATTTTTAGCTAAAAATTGATTTTTCCCATTTTAAGAAAAGTTGAAAAGGAAAAATATTTTTATAAAAATTTATTATTTCCTAAAAGACTTGCCCCCCTCACTATGCATGCAATTTGCATGCCCTTGGTAGAAGCACAACAATTACAAAAAAAAGTTTAAAATATTACGAAATGAAAGGGCATTTTGCATGCAAGTAAACCATGCTCTACTTGAATAGTTAAAATTAGATGGTTTTAGGGTCTTCAAGACTATTTTTTGATAGTTTTGGATAAATTTTGACACTTTCAGAGCCTAACAGGCCTCCACAATTAATTTTAAGCAACTTTAAAAATTTGGAGCTAAAATTTTTCAATTTTTTTACACTTGATCTATGGCATGACTTTATGAAATGCTAATATGGGGCACCTAAATGCGAAATTTATTCTCTATAATCAAGGGAATAAATGTCAATCATTCGATGTGGTGCTTCAGAATTTTTTCATTTTTATGGGCAAGCCACTGTTAAATGCTAGATAAGGTTGGGTGTGGGGGACCTTGGTCATGGTGCTGGAGGCTAAATTTTGCTTGAGATTTAAGAATCATTGAGGCTCTAAGGATCTTGGAGCTCCATCTTATCATAATTGCTCGATCACTATCACCTAAAAAACTATTTTCAAACCATTATCGCATGACTAGAATCCTTAAACCATTATTGCCTTACTATGGTCTTTAGAACACCATTACTCGACAATGATCCTCAAACCACCATGGCCTAACTATAGTCCTTAAACCACTATTTCCCAACTATAGTCCTCGGACTCGACTATAATTCTTCTAACCACCATCGCTGACCAACTATAGTCCTTCAACCACCATCGCTCATTGGCTAAAGTCCATTCAAATATCATCGACCGACCATATTCCTTCAACCTTTATCACCTTACAAGTATGTTCCTTTGACCATCATCACTCACCTATAGTTCTTGGACCTTCGTCGCCCTCCAAATACAGTCATCGATCATCCATCATCTGACTAGGGTCCTCAGACCTCCATTATCTAGTAATTATCCTATGAACACCGCTGCTTGACTATAATTATCGGACCTCTGCCACCCAACTATGATCTTGGGACCTCCATCATCTAATCATAATCCTCTGCCCACCATTGCTCAAAAATGGTCCATCAACCTAAATTCTTCTAATCATTATCACAAGGTTACTCTGATGCCTACTAACTTCATTACCTACCAACCCTAACAATGCTAACATAATGTCACTTAGATGATTGATTCATGCTATTGACTTAAACTCTGTCTCCCAATTACCACAATACGATTTATGCTCGAATTTCTCTTCACAGTATATCAATGTCTTCTCTTGTGGAAGTACATTTTTTGTAGCAATAATAAATAACATGGAATCATTTTTAACTAGATCAAGCCTTGTGAATTTTTCTCGTTCCAGAGTTTTCATGAAAAAACTCTATTTTTTTTAATAATTCTTACACTCCTTTCTTACCTGTGTCTATTTGTTGGGTCTTCTTGCATGCTAGGACATTATACTATTTCCATGTCTTATCACAGCGAATGTTCAGGTAGGCAATAACAACAAATTGTTTTTAATTTGTTTATTTTTCCTGGAAGTTATTAGAAGAAGTTGCCAACCAATTTCGTCTAAGGATTCATTTGGGATAGCTTTCTTAATGCTATTTTAAAACAGCTTTTTAGTACAAAAAATTTTAATTCCAAAAAATTTATACTAGAAAGCAGTTCTAGAACGCAACAAAAAACTTGTTACAAACGACGCCTAAATTAACAGAATTTGTAACATAACAGGGAAAGTATATTGGGGCTTATTTAAGACCAACAAAGAAAAAAAAATTTTGGAACATGTCAAAAAGTAAATTCGGTGTATCCTTAAAGGTGATCCCAAATTAATCAAAAAAAGTCCAAAACTTACCAAGAAAAAACTCTTAAAATTTAGAGCATCAGTTCCATTCATTTACCATTTATATATTTGTATTAGATAGGCAAAGCAGTTGAACTAATAACATATAAAAATAAAAACTTTATTTTATTACTGGCTTCTCTACTTACTAATTAAACATTAATAACAACCGTTAAGTATTTCATTAGCAAGAAAGCTCACTAACTACAATTATTAGTGGGTGTAACAACGAACAACCAACCTCACACCTAAGCATGGGTCCATACACTTAAAGAGTTGTCATAGTTCCTTAGTAGTATTAAGAGTAATATATAATTAAGCACAAATTTCATTTGGCAAGCCATAGATAAAAAAAATATATAGTAAAAAATAATTAGCCGTTATGTTCAGCATATTTTGAATTGAATGGATATAAATTTTATTTATTTATTATTTCTTTTTGAGTTACGGTCTATTATTACGCTATGTGGCTTAGGTTGAAGTGTTGGTGCTTTTCAAAGTCAACATATTATTTATATATTCATTAATTTGATATACATATATAAGAATGTTATATTTTAATGATGATATTTAGAATGTAATGTATTTTATGGGTATGTAAAATAATTCTATAAGAGAAATTTTACTATACAAACTAAACTAGTACTTTTTTTAATATGATTTAAATGTTATATGCCAACAAAAAGAAATTTCCCTATTATTTTGTTGTATATCATTTTTTTATATTTAACATTTCTTATTAGCAAATTTGTTGTAAATGTGATAGCTTTAAAATTGTACAAAATATTAATCATGGTATAGTAGGAGGGTGGTTGATGAAAAAATCTAATTAGCACATCGTAAGTTTGTTAGATCTAATGTTATCTGCAAAACATATCAAAGCTTACTGTAGATACAATTGGCCGAATCAATAGAGAGGAAAGTGAGAGAAAAAATTGAGTCTAATTGATTCTTCTTGATCAAATTGGTCTACAAACAATATAATTTAAACCCTCTAGGAAAAGAAAAGTGAATCAAGCCAAGTTGCATAAATTATTTGTAGAATGATAGGGAAATGGGAGAGATTTTATGGAAAATCTTGTCTGTAGTGAGTGAATTTGACAAGTAGTTATACGAGATATTTGTGCGCGTTTTAGATCAAGGGCAAGTGCACTTAGTGATAACGATAGGAAAGAACCCTTGATGACCTGTTCTAGTAGCAAACACTTTGTGGTTCTTCTAAAGTGAGCTCATAGTTCAATAAAGAGAGCTAAGGGAATGTGATTGAGTTCTTTGGGTGAGTTGACAAGTATAATTCTTTATAGCAAGTATGTTTAACTTCGTGTGGGACATATTGCATTAAATTTTGAGAAGCTCATGGATTGGATTAACTTCTAGTTTTATGAGTTCCAAGAAGTAGAAAGTGCAAAAAGTTCATAATCAACTTCTTAAACATGATTTATTCTCTCAAAATGGCTTGATCAACCAAATTAAGAAGATTATACTATACATCAATTCTAGAAACCGCTCATCTCTTTTAAGTAATTGAGAAGTATTTAAAAACAAAATTATTATTGAGTATAATTTAGCTAGAGTGAGCTGGGCATTATCTAGAGTTTTTTCTCTTCATAAGGCCTAAATCTTCAACTTTATCTTAGCACATCAATTGCAGTGTATCTAAAAACAAGCAAATTGTCCCTCATTAAAAAAAAATTAATACTTACTCTAATACAATTTTCCTTGAAGTCGTCTTTGATCTCTCATTCTCTCCAATGATTAAAAATTATTATCAACTTTTTAGTTTTTTGGTGACTACTAAATTCCAAAAGAAATATGGGAATACAACAAGGTGTAGAGCTTATTTATCAATGGAGTGTTCTATATTGATAGAGAGACCATCTTTGAGGAATGAAGCCATACTCTAAGAAATAATGTCAATAGAAGTTGAGTCCTCTATTGAGGAAAGTGATTATTGAATAAACATTTAATACTAAAGGAGGCTGAAGTTACGATGATTACTAATAATGGCAGGTTGGTTAGTAAAACTACAACAAAGGAAATATGAACTACTAGTATAATCTTTTGAGGGTGTGGAGGTCAAGGATGTGACCCTTCTAAAGGCACATTATAATTGTGGATGTGGTGATATTTGAGGTGGGCTTTAGTTGTAACTAATTTTATTTGGTGATAGGAGATATATAGGAACTCAATAAGAAACTCAAGATCAATAAAGGTGAAAGAAAAGAAGAAAATATAATAAGAACCTAAAAAAAAAAACTTATATTAAAATTTATAGTATCTCATCAAAGAGGGAAACTTATGCCACCAAGCAATAAGCTTTATGTGTTATCACTAGACAAGAAACCAAAGAGAAGAAAGACTTCACCAAATTTAAATTTCAATCCATAAAAGATATCTTTGTATTTGTAATATGTTTCATATTTATATGTACAAATAATCTTAAGATGATAAAATATTACATGAAAGAGGATATTTTATCATCTATGAAAGCTTGCATAGAAACATGCTTCAAACTTTAATGGCTTTCTTTTAAAACTCAGATCTTTGAAAATTGGATAAATACTTGTTAGAAGATTCAAACTCACTTATAAAGCATCTCTAAATCATATAGGGATTAATGGAATCTTATTGACATGATTTTTGATAAAGGGAAAGGTGTTGTAGACAGGCATTTGTGGCAATGTTTGTCATCCACAGGTTTCGGAGTTTAACTTACATAATTTAAAATTTTTATAGCACGACTAATTAGATATAACACAATAAAATACTATTATATTGAAGAAATAATTTTACACTCTACATTTAAAATTTTTATTTGTGAGAGAGATTCAACCTACACTAATGAATTTTTACTTACAAGGTGATCAATATGAAAATCCTTACTAATATCAATTATTTCTGTAAAACTAACAATGTAATTTATACTTATAATGGAGCAATTGAAATAATACATAATGCACAAATTTATTTTTGGAGGAATAGGGAAGGCAATAATAGTAGTAGAATTTTGAGTAATAACAAGCGAAGTAAAAAATTATGTTTAGCGTTGTAAAATTATAAAGATGAATGGTTAAGAGAAATTTCTTCAATTAATGGAGGATTTTCATAAGGTTAAGCAAGCTTTTTTATATTTAATTGTGATTATAATTGATACAAAGTTTTATTTTCTTAGTCTCCTCAAGCCATAAATTTAGTCATTTTATCGTTTCCTAAACAATAGTTGTACAATCACACAAGACTTGTAGATTAAATTTACATAATGAAAATGGATGAAAGATAATTTTGGAAAAGGTCTTTACATCATTACTAAAGGAAAGTAAAGATACATAAGCTTTTTCTTTTGAACCTTTTAAATTTTGAAATAATTTTTTGAAGTTACATTGCTCTTACAAAGTTTAGATATGATACCAAAGGATGTTGTGGACATGGTCATGTTTAAGATGGAGTTTACTTACTAAAAATTTGTGGTGATTTGACATGTAGGAGTATGTACTAGGCAACTCTATATTAATATAAAGGAGTGATAATATGAGAATATATCTATAAATAAAGAAAATCTAATAAAACTAATCGAATTAACCTCTATCGAAGGGGAACTTTAGCTGCCAAGCTAAGAGCTTTGGGAGTTATCACCAAATAAGCCACCTAGATGAAGAAGGAAATAACCAAATTTAAATTTCAATCTTTAGAGATGTCCTAATACAAGTAATATAAGTATTAAGAAGATTAAACATCATAAAAAAGATGAATAGGTGTTGACCATGACTGCTTCCATGAGAACTTAAAATCTTCTCTTTAAGAACTTGTATCATGTTGACTGAACTTTAGATAAAGTGGCATGATGATGTTCAATGGTTATTCGAAAATGTTTAGTGGACTAAGAGTTTAGCTAACATAATATTTTGCATTCTTAAAAATCAGACCACTAATAATTAAAAATATTAATAAAATTATATTATTAAAAATATAAATTAAAATAATAATATCATTGTATGTGTTTTTAATTGAGTATTATTGAAGTTGACACTATTTTCATTTGGAGGAGGCCTACCATCCAACCTTAGCAAATTTTCTCATTCTTACATTTATTACTAAAATTAATCATTTTTATGTTGCCTTACATAACTAAATTGAGTTTTCAACACTCCTAGAACATCATTCTTTGTAAAGATTAATTACATTTTAAATTCTTAGAGATTGATGCACCGTAGTATAAAGCTTGGTCTCTTTGCCAACATTAGTCCCATCATGGGAAATAAATGAGTTGAGGACTTGACTAGAGGAGGTGGTGAAATTCCTAAGGTCACCTAGCTAAAGAGTGGTATAGTCATGGTTAATAGCTGCAAAAAAACATTACTAAAGTTGGGATCATATGTGATAATAATATGATAAGATATGAATAGTTAGCTATTAATTGAGGTGTTATTATTGAAGCAATTTATCTCATTAACTTACTTTGAGATGGTGAGCATGGTTAGACTTTTAAGTATATTTATTTTATAAGAAAGGGTCATGCTAAAGTCACACCATGAAGTTAGAAAATCTTAGGTGATTAGTTTAATAGTAAAGTAACCTATAAGAGATTAAAGGATGATAAGTCAAGTTAATAGATTTGAAGAGGATTTTATTTAGGATGGATTATTGAAGAATATTACTTAATAACGTGCTTTCGTGTGAATAATATTTTGCAAGTCCAAAATCCTAATGGGTAATGCCATAGTTTGATCTGATCATATCATTTTATGTTTCATTCAGTATGTACATTTTGATTTTTAATTTAAATATGCAAAACAAAATATAACGTTTGTGTTTATTCACGTTCTAAATGTGGGTCCTTTTAGCACTAACATTATTCATACATGCTTGATTTACTTTATCATATGATCATGCAAATTCTATCATTTTTTTTAGTTCCGCAGATTAATTCATATAAATGATTTAATTATAATGTGTTACATTACTTGTGTGAGCTATAGCAATTATGTTTGGGCCATCTATGTATTGTGGAATATCAATATAAAGAAAGGTTAGATAGTCAAATGGTAGGGTATATTGTAACAACTAAGAATATAAAAAAGTAATTTAAAATAAATATTTCAATTTCTATTTAAACTAGATCGCTTAAACGCTATGGTTTTGAGGGCTCTGACACTAGTTTTAAGAGCACAACGACATTAGAAATCACTGTCGTGGTGCAAGAAATCGCTACTGTTGCATTTAACTCTCTATTCTACAGTAATTCTGAATTCAACATGCGTCACTAGGTCAGAGCACTACGATGCTAGGCCACTAATAATATTTTTTATATATTTTATTATAAATCCTTAGCAATAAAGCTCCAGAGCTACCACGTCTCCCCATTTTGATCGTTGGTTGCTCAGAAAGAAAAGGGATAAGGGAGAGTAAGGGGAGAGAGGGAAGAGAGAGAAAGCCATGTATTGGTCATTTTACTCAGTCACTTCTATTATAAAAGTCTTCTGATTATTGTAAGTAACTCGAATCTCAGTTTAGTTTTCAATGATTATGAATTTAATGAATTTATGCTCTCTTAAATAGATAAAAATATATTTTTTCTTTATTTATCGAACTTTTATCGTGTTAGTTTCATATATGATAAATATAGATTTTATGGATATTTTTACTGTAATAATTGAATTTTAATATGTAAAATGAAATTTGTGATTTTCTAAATATTATACAAATTTTCTTAGATTTATAGAACTTACTATCGTGTTACTTTTCATAACCTTAGTTTCTTGCTTCCTAAAAGATTTTCTAAGGTATATCTTAAATTGTAACATATGACTATTTTAATTTAATGTTCTCTAAGCATTGATTAAAGAGGAAGGGCATAGATTTTTTTGTACATTTAAAAAGCTTATTTTGGGTTAAAGTAGATAATTAATTACCAAGTTCATTGTTAGAAACTTTACCCATTTTTTAACTAAAAGGGGGAAGATATTACTAAAACTTTTGTTTTTGGTTTCCTTAGATTGAGGAAAGAACATGATGTTTTGTGGGTAGCAGTGATCAATTTATAAAGCCAATCCAATTACAAAAATTTAATGCATAATAACTTGGTAGATAAATTAGTACAATTACATGTAAAGGAGATAAATTATTGTATCTGACCATTATTTTAAATTTACCGTTAGGCTATGGAGACAAATAGATAATATATTAGTTTGAACTTCAATACTACTAACTTAGAGACAAATAGATTATATATATATATATATATATATATATATATATATATATATACACACACACACGCACACACACACTTTTCTTAAAATTATTTTCTCTATTAGAATATTTATAGGGTTTCTTATGATGTTTTGTATGATAGAAAGTGTAAATCACCTTGAACTTGGATTGAGGGAGGAGAAATGATTTTGCTGGGCCAGAAATTAGTTGTTGATTCCATTAAGAATATGCAACAATTTAGAGAAGTGCTAAAGTTGACAAAAGATATGGATAGACATTCTTATTTGAAGCACAATGTACTGAAGTTCTAATTTGGATATTATATTTTTATGCATTTTAGTCGATTAAATGGTTCAAATAGGTATAACAGAGAGGAGAAGTTACTTCAACGTACATTGAAATATTTAAGATGGAAGAAATAATTAAAAATCTACTTATAAATACTATTAAGAACTCTTATGACATATATTCCTAGCATTTTCCATATTTCTTCATCAATAAAGTGGATTATAAACGCATAAAATAAAAACTTATAGATTGAAGTGGAGCCATAATGTTATTTGACTTGCAGAGAAGAATATAAACATGTTATTATATCCTATAATGTGAAAAATGAAGGAAACCGAGCTTAGTAGAAGTTTAATTAGTTAAAGAATAACTTCCATAGAGAATCCACATACGATGAATCTATGAAGTTCTAGCTTTATCTAGTAATATTTGATCGAAATTTATGTTTGTTAAAAGGATGAGGATGACAACATTTCTATATTTGGATACTTCAAAACCCATCCATGTAGTTGGCCCACCATAATATTCATAAACACTTGATTCAATGTGATACTCCAATATGAATATCATTAGATCTTTCAAGTGATTTCTCTCTCTAGATCATTGTACCCTAATTGTATGAATATAGTGGTATAATTCATCAATCTATGATATAGTGTATTCAACTTATGCAAGTTTGATTGTACTTGTAGATTCCTTTTATGAACTTTTTTCTCTACATTAATATATATTAGGTGCTTTTTGTTATGCATTTTGCACAATTTTTATGGACATTATATTTAAATGGGAATATTTGCTTAAAAATGTGCTTATTAGACCTATTATTTCTATAGCTGGCATATGTTAGTGCAGTTAAATCTGTTGGAGTAATTTAGTTTCTATTTGATAAACAATTTCTACTATTCTATTCTAAAAGTATTTTGGTTTGTTATGACAAAATTTTCATATTTTTTTATGAATTAGATTCATCATGATAAATGTTGCTTATGTTGTTTAAACTTTTTATTTAAAATTTTAGGATATTTTTATGATTGCTAGAATTTATTTATACATTTAGTTATTTATTTTTACAACTTTAAAGCTCTAGCAAAGATTTTGAGCAATCAGAGCAATATTTAGAGAAGAAATAAATTCTAAAAATAGAAAATTCTAATTAGGAGGGCTTGAAGCTCAATTTAGAAGTTGTTCCATTAGATATTGGCATAATGTATACATATTAGAATATGTCTACTATGTGATTATAAAAAAAAAAGTTATTTTAAACTAAATAACTTTTATTCGAATAAATCGCTTGGTTATAATGTGCCATGTCTAAAAAATTTATGACATATGACTTTTCTTTTTCATGACAAAATTGGATGTAATATAATATATAAATATATATATATATGAGTGTGTGTGTGGCCGTGTTCATTTGTGTTGGTTTCTACTCTTTTAGGTTTACTATGTTCCCTACTTAGGAAAGTGACCCAATGAACAATCTTCAATCCTAGTCGGCCAACATTTGTCTCATTTGTTAAAAGAAAACATTAAGTATGTTTTGTTATGATTATTAGCTAATGGCCTTGTTGTCATAACCTTAGTTTTTTTGCTTCCTAAAATATTTTCTAAAGTATATCTTAAATAGTAACATATGACTATTTTTCTAACAAACTACATAACAAAAGCCATACCTTGTATATTATTAAAAGGAATGAAAATTTTATAATATCTAGATAAAATTGGATCAATATTTAGTGGTGTTAATTATTTATGTTATGCTTTTTTCAATGTCTCACATCGATGTTGATATATATATTACCAAACATGGCATATCATAGGAACTTTTACTCTAACATAAAATTAATTCAATATCATCTAAACCTAAATTATATTAATTATCTTATAGAAATCATTAAATATTTATCTATTAAATTTATTTTGACAACCTACACACATAGATATCTTTTTTTTGTTGCATTATGAAACAAAGTTTATGCAAGTGAGCTTGTTGTCCATTCACCCTATTAAGTTTATATGTTTTTTTATTTAAAGACAAGGATACCACAATGTAATGTTTTAAAAACTACTATTAGTGGTTGCATTCACTATTGGAAAGTTACATATTCCGATGGACATTTTTGCCAGTAAAAAATAAATATCCATCGGTAATTAGGATAACCGCTAGATTTCCGGTGGAAAGTAATTCGTCTATAAAAGCCATGTAGGAAAGCAATTTGAGGCAGAAATAAATCTGCCGAAATATTTTTTGGCAAAATTTTGATTGCTTTTCGACAACTTTTGAGCATCTAGAATTGATGTACTAGGTTGGCATCCCTCCATAATTTACATCAGATATATCTGCCTTAAATCCACCATGAATTTACTGCAAAAATGTTTCCACAAAGTTAACCTTAATTTATAGAAAAACGTTTCACCGCAAATCTATCATAATTAACGCCAAAAATTTTCACCGCATAACGTAGAAAAATTAATTGTTTCATTTTTTCCAACAAAAAATCCACCAAAAACTTGTAGTATTTAGAAAAAAATAGAACCTTTACAACAATCACATTACAAATAGTTTTTTAGATACTAATTAAGAAAGCTAATCTTCCAACATTGCATAAAATATTCTTTTTACACAACTGTTCCAGAGTAATAATACCTCGTTCAATAAAATATAATTCTTATACATCAAAACTAACATGTAAAAGAAAACAAATACCTATCTACACTAATAAAAATTTGTCGCCTCACTCTCCTACTCAATCGATGTATGAATGTTCGTGTAGGTTGTTTGACCTAATAGAACTGTCCTAATGCTAGCCAAGAGGGGTGTGAATTAGTAATTTTAAAAACTCTTAGATTATCTAAAACCATTATTAGAAAATTTTAATCAATGATTCTCACAATTTATTGTTGATTAGATTTACACAAAATATTTCTCAACAAAAGAAATTTAAAATGCGAAAAAATAAAATGTAGTAAAAAGTAAAGGAATAGAAGACACCAAATTTTATAGTGGATCGGTCTAACTAGACTTATGTCTACTGCCTGGAGACTCCTTCTCCAGGTATTGCACTAAATAATAGTGTCTCTCATTTTGCCCCAACAGCAAGGTGGAGAAGCCTTTACAAACTCTCCTCCACCAACCCAGTGCAACAGAGAACCGACACCTTTTACACCCTCAAATTGATGGCGGCATACCAACTCATCCTTTTTTACCCTCCTGCTAAAGGAAGAGAACCCAACATCCTTTTTTACCCTCCTAGTGATGACAGAGAACCAAACGTTCTTTTTCACCCTCCTGGTGAAGGCAGAGAACCCGATCTCCTTTTAAAAACATCTCTCTAGAATCTTCAAGGAAGTAGTGCGGATTTCGAAGGCGCAAACAAGAGATCCTCACCTTTGGGCAACCTTGTGAATCCCCTCACAATTTCTCTATCAAGATCTCTCCCTCTCAACTCCAAAACACTTTACCAAACACTCTCCTTTCCACTCTCAAGAGAAATTCGAAGCAAGATGTCAGGAGTATCAGTTTTTAGGACACTTATATATGAAAGGCATGAAAAAACATCAAGAAAACTAAAAATTTCAACTTGAACGTAGTCCAATAGTACAGTACGATCGAGGATCGTCTGTACGAACAGTTCAAAAATAAAAATACGATCCTGTACAAACCTAATTTCATACTTTGTGAATCATCTGTATGAACTGACATTGTACTATACGAACAGTTCAAAACTGAACTATTCGTTTAGTACGATCTTGTACGAACCTTATTTCATTCTCTTTCAGTTGTCTGTACGAACTGACATCGGACTGTATGAATAATTCAAAATTGAACTCAGTCGTCTGGTACGATTATGTATGAATGTTAATTCATACTCTGTTAGTCATCTATACGAACTAACATCGTATAGTATGAACATCACACAACAAATTTCACCATGATTTGATTACCTTAGTTTTGGAGGAACTACCATGATAAACCATCTAGTACAATTTAAAAATCATACAGAATGATTAATTTTAAAATCTAAAGTTTTGACTGATTCCCCTAGTGTGTGTGTGCATGGTTATCTAATTTCAATCACACTCTCTCAGACTCAAGAAAAATAGAAAAATTATAGACTTAATTATAAGAAACCTAAGCTAATATGTCTTGAAGTCTTTGATAGTTTGGAGTATGATTTCCCTGAAATGTTAGTACACATAAACAACATAGAAAAATATATACAATGTATGTTAGGAGAAATAGTAATCATAACAATAATATTTTGGTATCATTAAAAATCACATGATATAAAACTTAATATTGAAATCTAAGTTGCAACAATATAGGCACAGGTTGATTTTCACTTATATGATCTCTTATTATTCGAAGCTCCTCCAGTATCTTGCATGCGTATGTCTAGTTGTGATTTTCAAACATTCTCTATCTCTACTGTTAGGTTTGCCACCTATTGGTAATATAAAAACTTCTGGGTTCTTGCAGAGAAGCTGGAGGAACCAGATGACTATCCCTCATATGCGTTGGCCTACGAGCCTAATCCATAATTTTTTTCCTTTTGCATTCTTTCTACTCCATATGACCAAATGTGGTAGATACAATAATTTGATGAACCCCCAGACGATCCCTCTCTAGATCCAGCCTGGTTATCTCAAAGTCGTGTATACTCCTCCTACAAAAGATAACATAAGATTAATCATCATATAATTATCACTTAAAATATTAATCTAAAAATTAAAGATATATATACTCACATAAGCCTTCCTCACTCGTTCTTCTACCCACTACTGGTCCTCCTAACATTAGCGGGTGTGACTATAGAACTCAATAGCAATGGGTTCTCTATAGATAGATTATATTGTATAACTAAATGAATTATTAAGGTTTCTTACACTTCTTACCAATCATCACATGTGCTTAATATGTGGAACTGAGCCACTATTATGGAGGGAGCTACTTAGACCCTGGCATCAAAAGATCAATTATGTTTTTTTTGCACCCTCTTCTTGTGTAATATGGGATACCCTAAATATTGTTGAGTTCAACCCACATATTCTCTCCTATCCATAATAGTCATTCTCTTCTCCTCCTAATGGATGTAAACATGTCACACATGTGAGTAGATCTGTATTTCTCAAAATTTGTTTTGATCCTCGCATTGTGCTTTGATAACTAGTGGAAATCTCTTTGTATATTAAGAATTGCAACATGGATTATTTTTATTAGGTTAATAAAAAGGGCATATGTTATAGATACAACTACTCGCTAGCCTATATATTTGGTGCCGCTACATGCATAAAACATTTGGTTAAAATCATCTATATTTGTAACAAAAATGTGAGTAATATAAAACATGCATTGCATATGTGTCATCATCAAAATGAATCAATATGCATCTATCTATGTTTGGTACCGCTACAGTCTGGGTGGAAGGTCTAGACACAAACGGCTGAGGGTATGGTGGTTAGTAGAATGGAAGGACATATGGTGGATAGGGATAACTGGAAGGGACTCCCTGAGAAGATGGTTTGGGGTAGTATGGGTAGAAGGGAGTAGTCAATATAAGGTCAACTAAAAAAAAGTTGGGGTAATGGGAGTAAAATTGAGGACTCTATACGAATGGTGTAGGCAAAGGAAGGCTTGACTAGGAATGAGTGTCTAGCTGTTATGAAGAGGTCCCCTTAGTACGCCTACTCCCCAATTGGTTCATCCATCACTCTTGTTGCACTTGAAGATGTTCGTGATCGACTGTTGAGGTGGTGCTTATCACCATTAAAAGCCATCTGCAAAAAAAAAAGTGTTTACTGTAAATTGCAAGAACTAATTAGTGGAGATAAAATATACAATGCTAAAAGGGAAAAAATACGTGTTAACTATAAAGTACAGGAGCTAACTACTAGAGAAAAAAAACTATTATGCTATAAGAAAAAAAAATGTTTAAAAATTAAATTGCAGTAAAGAACTAGTTCTAAAAAAATTGTATTATAATTTTTTGAAAAAAGAATAAAGCATACATAGTAAAGTTCCTTCTAATTATTAATCAATTTGTGATTCACTTCCATGTGACGAGACAACATCCACACTACCACCATCTTCTTCAATATTTTCCTCCATGTCTAAATTAACCTCCTCTAACTACAACTAGTCTTATTAGTTGTAATTTGATCATCGCCACCATTATGAGGCTCTTTAAAGTTTGACATATATTCTTCTTGATGTGTTACCGGTATTGATGTGGATTCCTCCCTGGGTTTAGTCTAGATAACTACAAGCCAATCTTGTTTACCCTGTTGTCTACCGGGATAGTTAGCAAAGAAGACTTGGTTAGCCTGGGCTATAATGAAAAATGGGTCATTATTTTCATTTCACCTATCTCAATTTACTTCTATAATACCATAAAGTAGATGCTCATGTTCATCAATTTTGTAATGGATGAAACTAATCATAAATAAAATGATAAAGGACTCTCCTTTTACCCGAATATTCCAACTATATTACTTCCTGTAGGACCCTATAATACTCACAGTCACCACCAGTATAGTTGTTCCCTTTAACACATACATCACAGTTTTCTATTTTTTGACCTTCACACCAAGCTCTCTTTTGCAATTTATAACTATTGATAATAAAGTTGGCCAATAATTTTCTGCTCTTATAGGTCCCCAAGCCAGATCCACTAGTCCTTAATTATGCACATCTCTATCTTCATTGTGGACCTAAAGTTTATCTATCTTATTAGCATGTTCACTATGTTAATTGATTCTTATATATAAAGTTGAATTATGTATCGTATTTTTTAACCAATTTAGAAATTCAGATTCAACTCTCTTTTCTACCTCAACAAGTAAAGATGTAGTCAAACCATTAGCAAATTTCTTGCAAAATTTGTGAATTTTAGGGTTATAAATGAACAAATTATTAACACAAACATACTCAATATATGGCTCAACTTTAGCACAATTAAGTAATATATACAATGTGGCAACTCAAATTTTCTTATATGTTAAATACTATATGGTTCAAGTGCCTACTAGCTCGCCTTATCAATTTAATATCAAAATATTACTAGAAGATTGACATAACTCTAGACTACCCAAATTCCTAGATACATTAGTCCTTGTTGATTATAACTCTAGGCCAAAGTATTATTAAAAAATGGATTGTCTCATACTTTAGGCATGCTTCACATATTGATCCTTTGGGTTTGTGATTTATTCTTGATAGTATTCTTAGGTTTATTTAAATACCTACATGATGTCTAATTATGAAATTAGAACTTGGTAATACAATCAGAGTATATCTACAGGAAGTTACCTCTTAAAAGGATATATCCACCAATATTGAACAAGTCCACCAACTCTAGCCTCATATGAAAAATATATGGGCAAATGCTGTATGGAGTCAAGAACATGTTGGAGGAAATATCTTCTTAAGTTTACACAGAGTGAGAGGAATGTTATGCTTAATAAGGACTAGAGCTTTTTCATTCAATCTTAATAAGCATAAGTCCTTAAAGAAGATACTTAGTTTGATCAAGGGATTTAAAATTGAATGTGGAAGAGAACTGAAAGCAGTGGGCAGTAAAATTTAATGAAGATGTGGTAGTCATGACTTTTTAATCCAAATAATCTCCCTGATCTCATGTCAACACATCTACTAAGGTTGGAAGAATGTTTGTATGGTACTGTAGACTCTACACCCATTTATAAAATGATCGTCTCTACTCTAAAGTAAAGGTGAATGGGGCTTTTGGATTTAGAGTTTTCCCATTTCCACCTTCCTTCAACTCAAGTGTTTTTCTCCTATACATTTCATTCAAGAACATCCTAGCTTTTTATCATCCTTAGCATTTCCTTTGATGTCCATCACTGTGTTGAACATACAATGCAAAATATTTTTCTCTATATGCATCACATCTAAGTTATGTCTGATCAAGTTTATTCTCCAATATGATAAAGATAAAAAATTACTCTTCTTTATCCAACTATTACTGATCCCATACTTGGGCAATTTGTAATCTACAAATGTTGGAGAATAAAAATTTGTTGGTATGAATTTACTCTTTCAAATGTTTGCTCATTGGTTCACCTTAATGGAGGCTATACCATCTACATTTTATTTTATGTGAAAGCATTCTTATTTTTCCTGATTGAAAGGTTTGCATGTAAGAACATATATTGATTATCAAATCAAGTATTCTTACCACCATACTTCAAAGTGAATGATTTAGTATTTTTTATATAATATGTATAAGCTAACTTGTATGTAGTGCTACAACCAGAAAGCATACCATATGCTGGGAAGTCACCAATATTCTAAAGTAATGCTGCCCTCATTAAAAAAATTTATTTGTTCGAGATTTCATATGTAGTAACTCCTTCATTCTATAATAACTTCAATTCATTGACTAAAGATTGAAAAAATACATCTATTTTTTACTTTTAGATTATGTGTTCCTAGAATGATAAGTGTCAAAAATATGTAGGGTATAATCATACACCATTATGAAGGAAGATTATAGTGGGTGACAATAACCATGGCCAGCATGAGCAAGGTGAGGAGGATTGACTTAATGGACTAAAACCATCTGTATGTAAACCTAACCTTAATTTCTTGGTTCCATGGTGAAGTTAGTGTGTGTATGGTCAAAGTAATTCCAAGCCTCTTATTCAAATGGATGTGTTAGAGCACCTACTTGCGAGATGTATTTTTTATGCTAAGTCATGTGTAAAGTGGAGCTCATAGATACATATAAATGTTGTTGCAATTTGGGATTTATGCGAAAGTAAAATAATGAATAGACTGGCATATCCTTCTACTTCTTTATTTTTTCAAGATTTTTGTTTAAACCTTGGAATATTATAATGATGATATGTAATCGCTTACAAATTATCCCTGTAGTACAACATGCATCTGTTAATACATCAATCTAATTTTTGTAACTATCAAACCAAGCTTGGAAACTAATTTCTTAGTCCAGTATAAATATATTAGAATTATATTATTTGTTCGGTTGGTGTCCTTAAGAAGGCGAATGAATTGATTAAAGTATTCTCTAGGTATATTATATTTTGTCCATTTGCTTAACATCTTCATAGCAATAGATAACTCTAAGTGAGTAGTGCACCAATTCCAAATTAGTTGTTGTGTAGCTTGCAAAAAATCATAGAACTTTGTGTGTCCTTATTCGGTGACTCTTCTATATATTGTTAAAATTGTGACCTAGTTTCATCATAACACAAGTCCTCAAACATCCTAATATTTTCTTTTCAACCATGTTGGAACTTATAGATGGGTCGTATTGTAAGTCAAAACGTAGCTCATACTCACCATGTCAAGTCCAATACTAATATTTTTGTATGACTCCTCTACGATATAAGTCAACAGTAACCTCATTAGGTGTGAGGTAGGCATAGTTTTGTATTTGGAATATAGGCAATGAAACCTCCCTTTTGATATAAAGCTAAGAAATTGAGAGGCCGCCATGATGAAAAAACTCATTCCATTGACAAATTCACCAGTTAAGAGCTTGTGTTCAGGTAATAATTGATTATTCATCCAACATCTATGATTTAAAAAGAATTTTTTTTTGATATATAAATTGACATTACCGTAATGAAGAAAAGGTTCATGCAAAATGATTATTCATTTGTGAGACTATGACTTTGCGCGATCATATACTCTTTGTAAGGAAATCACCTGATGTCCAAATCACTATCTTGATTCTCTATATTTATGATATTATCCTATTTGAAAATAATGTAGAAGAAATCAACAGATATGTGACACAAAAATCAAACCTTAAGACATAATAATTTCAACTCAATCCTAAGCCTAATTTATATTATTGGACTAAGCTAAACCAAACACTAACTCATCTGTAGTCCTTATCCTAAGAATCAACCATCTTAATTAAGATAGTAGATTAAGCCAAACATTAAAGAAGACCATAACATGCATAAAAACCTCACTTAACCTTTACCTTAACTAAAGCTAATATTATTTTAACTAGAAACAAGTTTAAACCTACCCTAAACTACGTTAAAGTTCACTCCAAGTCAACATTAGACAATGATGTAACCTAAGTCAAATTGAGTTAAATAAAATTTAATCTTATGCTTACATATAATCCAAGCTAATTAAAATGAACCCAAGCTCAATTTCTTCCAAATCAACTCAGCTTATGTTTCTTAATGGATTTTATTTATCCAGTATCTTAGAGCACTTAGAGTGAGCTCATTAATGTTAATTGCACTCTCTATAGTACATGTAAATAAATAAATGTAGCTGTATGAGATGTGTACAAAATGACTAATGTTAACATAAGACTGAATAAACTCTTAGCATAGATATCATTGAAAAAGATTAGCATATACAAGCTTATAATCAAGTAATGAACCTACAATAAATGATCAATGGTGTGTGATCATAGGCTTAAATAAGAGAGTATATAATTGATAAACCTAATGTTAATAATTAACTCAACTACATAAGCTAGAAAAATTAAATTATTGTTTGTGTTGCATTTTAAAAACAGGGTTTTTTGAAAAGTTTAATCTTCGTTGGGAAATCTTAGACTTGTCTTTAAATTTTAATTATGTAATCGAACATTCCATCAGAAAATGTATATCACATTGAGAGGTCGAAATAAGATTTTGAAATGGGGTTCATATTTAGAATTGAAAATCCTATCTTGAATATAGTAACCAAATTTAGGAAAGATCTTCATATAGCCTCGAAAGGTCAAAATAAAGTTCAATTAAATATCTAGCTATGATAATCTAGATGAACTATCATTAATTTCATATTCAAAGTTCTACCAGTGAATGATATATCTCCCCAAAGAAAGAAAATATCATTCATTATCAATTGTTCAAACATGGTGATAATAATCATCATTGATTTTGATTTTTCGAATGAAAATTAATTGAATTTTCAAAATTGATTTTTGAAAAAGTAGGTGTTGGTTCTAAATCTCCTATGAGCATAAGCCCTCATAGTTAATTACATTGTAGGAGACTAGAGTCTCTTATGAATACTCTCAATTAAAATAATAACAGAAATTATGTTTAGAGATCTTCTAGGAGTGATATCAAAGGAGGTGGATTTGGAATTTCAATAGGGATTGGATCTAGTTTTGAACACTTATTTCTGGAGTCAATGGAGGAGGGGTAGCAGACACTTTGGGATTCTGAATCGATTCAGAAGTGTCCCGGCCTAATCTAAGTGTTGGGCTTTAAATTTTGGATTGAGAGAGTACTTAATTTGAGTTGAGTGATTTATTTGAAATTTGAGATTATATTCCTGGAGGCTGGGGTCTTATGATTAAGATTCTTCCCTGGATCCTAAATCTAAATTAGGCACTAGACTATAGTTACCTGAACTTAAACCTAGGCTTACCACGTCTTAGATTGGGGAGTCAGCAAACCATCTAGTCCATTAAAATTCATAAGTTCAATCATTTTTATGAAAGAGTGGTAGGGATGTTGTTATTAAAATTTTTAAAAATTGAGACTGACATCTAGAACATATCCTAATTGGTACATTGACTTACATAGGGTAAAAATATTTAAGACAAATGCAATTAAAATTTTAGACTCATTTTTAAATTAATTTTTATAGCAAAGCTTGCTAATCGACTTGATTAAATGTATAAAATGAAATATAGAAATGTTTGAAAGGCTTAAAAATAACTTTTATGCTAGAGATTGCACAACATCTCTTTGATAGAACAACACCCTAATAGGTAAGGTAGCATGCCAAAACCTACAGGCGGGAAGGTGCCAAACAAGGGAGAGAAGGTAAAATATGCTTTTGCTGATTCCTGACAGTCCTGAGCATCTTAAATTGTTAGAGTTTCTATGTTGGCCTAAAAGTTTTAATTTTAAGTAGAAAAAAGTTATACGTGCCCACACGAGCCTCTAATCGAATCCAGGCTTCAACAAAACTTTACATGCAAATTGCCAAAAGAAACTAAGAAATAAAGATAAAATCTAATCACAATCAAATTAAATTAAATAAATAAATTAAATCAAATTAATTAAATAAATATCTATAGGCAAAGTCCATGTTTATTACAACCTAGAATTTATAGAAACTAAAAGTAGCTGGGCACCACTAACAATAAACTCAATTTCTAATCCTAAGACCGACGCAAGTAACTTTTAGTGGGATACTCTCTATCTTCAACTCTTCATCCTTCTCCTATTCAGGCTCCTTGGATTCGTCATTCTTGGATACCAAAATGAAAAAGAAAACCCTTCCCTTTATTCTTTTTCACTATGGGTATTTAAATTATCCAAAATTGGACTTCTAAATGGAAAAGGAATATCCCCTGAGGGGTATCCTTTCCTTTTTGGAATCAAATTTTGAATATCTATATCTCAACTGAAAGACACTTTTATAACTCGATACTTAATCAAATTACATCAATGATAAAATGAAAATTCAAGACTCTCTTACAAGGTTATCGTAAGTATTTAAAATCAAGTCAATCCCAAGAAGTTTAAATATATGTGTAATAGAAAGTAAATCACACTTAGACATACTTTTATTTATTTGGGGGCTAAGCAGCTGAAACACCTACAGTAGTTATAAAAATGATTAATTTAGCCCCTTTTTATTGCCCAGCATGAGCGTGGCCACATGCAAAAAACTCAGTGAGCAACCAGATCGGTCCTAGCCTAAGGGTAATCTATCGCCCATCACATTAATTCATAGATTATAGTTAAAATAAATAAACACTCACATCAATCAATTTTTAATCACATCATGCAAAGAAAACCTGGAAAAACCCAGAACACAACAGTAAAAAGTAAACACCAATCTAGCCTAGGCTAGAGTTTGTTATCCTAGAAAACTATCTAGAGTGTATGGAAGGCTATGTGGCTTGAATGTGTCATAGAATGGGTGATTTGTTAAAGTTTTTTAATGTTCATATTTATTAAAGGTCAAAAGGGAAAATTTGGTTAGAGTTTAAATATTAATGTATTATGCTTTATCTTGAAATACATTTTTAAGGTTAATTGATTAAATAAATTTAATTAATTAGAGATTATGGGATCAATGGGTTTTTATTAATTTGATTTGTTATTGATTTTGAGGATTAATTAATTTAGATCTTCCACCAATTGGTTCATGACGTTATCGTAGTGGGCTCGAGGAACTAGGCCTCCTTAAGTCACTTAGCCCTGCATCTCAAGCTAGTCAAGCCTATAAATCAAGTTGATATAGTTGAATTAAGGATTTTAATTTGGTCATATCATTAAGAGTCAGTTAATTTTAAGGTTTTATACTCCATTGAATCCGTTTATGGCTTTGTCACGGTGGACTCAAGCAACCATGCCTCCTTAGAACACTTAGCCCTGCAGCACATGATAGTCCGTCCTAAAAACTTCAACTTTGGAGTACTTATTGTGTATGAAAATGTTGGTTAACTGATTTTATTAATTAAGCTATAATTTTCTAGAATTTTTACCTATTATTAAAATTTTGAAATTATTATAGTTATTTAAATATAGTAATTAAAGGGTCAAAAGTTGACTTTAAAAATAAAAGTGATTTTTGAAATTTTAGTATTTTTCCTGGATACTAGACCTTAATATGAGTAATTAGACTTTAAGTTTTCTCAAATTTAAATTTTCTACACTATGTTATAATTTTTTGAAGTTTTGACCTAGTTTTGAACAACATTTGATCGGGGAGTTAGCTTTTTGACTTTGACTTAATTTTGGAGGTTTGATATTTTTAGAAAATACTAGATTTTAATTGGAGTTTAATGGCTTTGAGTTTGGTTAAATTGGATTTTTCTAGAATTATTGGTGACTTTTCAAAGTTTGGATATTTTTGAATTTTTAAAATTACCTAAATAAGGGGATATTTAGATTTTGATCCAAATCAGTCTCAAACCTTTTGGAATCACCCTCAAAGGTTAGGAATGACCTAAGGAGATGTTTCCAAGTATTTAGTAATTTTTTGAATTTTTTAATATTTTTAATTAATTAAGTTAATTAATTATCAATTTTCCCTAAAAATTAAATTAAAGTTAAATTAAAAGTGATTTGATGGGGCTTTTATTTTTATGGATTAAGGGTTTAATTATAAGAAATTTGATGGTTTACTTAAATTTTTAGGATTTAATATGAATTAATCAAAGTTCTAGGCCAAATCTTGGAAGGGACTTTGGGGTTCTTAGTTGGTGGACCAAATGGGCACCAAATCTAGTGAATTTTACACCATGAGATCACCTGATCTTAAGGTCCAACTCCCCTAAATTTATACCCAAATGGAGCTTTCTAAGGTGGCTAACCAAGCCGTCTAAGTTAACCACTAGGTTACCTTAGAAAATTCTTAAGTCACTACCTAGGGCAAGGGAGGGGTGCAATCAGTGGCTCTAAAGTCCTTAGACTAAGCACAATTAAAACACAAACACCCAATCCCTAATTTTCATTAGAGAGATTATGAAGCCAATTTGAACTTAGGGATTAAAATGTGACCCCTAAGTTTAGATTGGGTTAAAAAAGCCCTTAAATACATCACCAAAGGAGAAAAAATTTGGACATGTCAGAGACATGCCATAATTCATTCTCCTAAAGCCCCAAGCCATGCTGAGACCAATTGAGCACATAAATGCATTAATAACATAAACACTCAAATTAAAATTGACATTAAAACATGCAGAATTGGGCTTGAGACCATAAGTCTTTTAAGGATCTCCTTGAGATTTTTCCAATGAGCCTAAGAACACCAAAATTAGAGAAGTGTGGAAAGAGATATGATTTTTTTGAATTTTCCTATGTTTTTTAAATTACTAAATCCAGATTTACACAGTTAGATTGCAATTTCCTTTATGGCACGGTCTAATGGGATGGGAAATGATTACCTACTGACTGTATAAACACATAATTTATTATAGCCATTAGATCACAAATCAGACGATCGTGATCAAATGGGCTCTGGAACCTTAAGATCTAATCCGAACCATTGATCCAAATCAATTTACGATTATTAACCTCTCGCTCACATCCGCAGTTGTGAACCTTCTCTGATGTGATCCGAGAGATCCCGTCGGCGAAACTTAACTAAACTTTGCTGGAAGGATCTAAATGATACAATCCATCAATCCTATTACAACTTAATTTTCCAAACTATATTTTTATATCATATGAGTTTTTGATGATACCAAAATATTATTGTGTTGATTACTATTTCTCCAAATATATATTGGATACATTTTGTTTGTGTTGTTTGTGTGTACTAAGATTTAAGGGAAATCATACTCCAGATTGCCAAATACTTCAAAATAGATTATACTAGGAGTTCATGTTATGAAGATTGTACTTTTCTAATTTTCTTGATTATTAGAGAGTGTGATTGTAATTGGGTAATCGTGCACACACACTGGGAGAGTGATTAAAAAAACTTAATTTTTTAAAACTAATTATACTGTACGATTTTTAAATTGTACTGGACGGTTTTTCATGGTAGTACCTCCCAATTCGAAGTTAATCAAATCATGGTAAAAAATTTTTTTGTACTATTTGTATTATATGATCCTTTGTTCATACAGATGACTCATAGAGTACGAAATGGGTGCATACTAGATTGTCCCAAATGAACTTGCAATTTTTTTATTTACTCATACTGTATGATTTATGTTCATACTTTACGATATATGTTCATATAGATGATTCACAGAGTACGAAATCGTGTTGTCCACTTTCATACCAAGAAAAATAAGATTTTCTTTAACTATTCATTCTGTATGAAGTCTGTTCATACAAATAATTGACAGAGTAAAAAATGGGGTTCATACTTGATCGTACCAAACGAATGAGTTTAGTTTTAACTGTTCGTACAATACGACGTGGGTTCATATAGATGATCCACAGAGTATGAAATCAGGTTCATACAGTATCATACACTAATTTTTAAACTATTCGTACGTATGAAGTTTGATCGTACTATACGATCAAAGTATGTTTAACTTGAAAATTTCAATTTTCATGATAATTTTTCTTGTCCTTTGTACATAAGGGTCCTAAAAATTGACGCTCTCATCTCTGATCTACAAATTTCTTTTGAGAGTGGACTTGGAGAGTGTTAGGGAAAGTGTTTTGGAATTAGAGAGTGAGAGATCTTGTGAGAGGGATTTGTGAGGAGATTCACAAGGTTGTCCAACGGTGAGGATCTCTTGCTTATTCTTTAAAGTTCTTCCCTATTTTTTCAAAGCCTCTTAAAAGAAGATTTTAAAGGAGATCACGGTACTCTGCTGTCACCAGGAAGGTGAGAAAATGTGTCGGTACTCTACAATCACGAGGAGGGTGAGAAAGGACGTCGGTACTCTACCATCACCAGGAGGGTGAGAAAGGATGTTGGTACTCTTCCATCACTAAGAGGGTGAAAAGGAGGTCAGTACTCTACCATCACAAGGACGGTGAGAAAGGGCATCGATACTCTGTCATCACCAAGAGGGTGAGAAAGGATATTGGTACTCTGCCATCACTAGGAGGGTGAGAAAGGATGTCGATACTCTATTATCAACAGGAGGGTGAGAAAGGATATTGGTACTCTACCATCACTAAGAGGGTGGGAAAGGTCATTAGTACTCTGCCATAACCAGGAGGGTGAGAAAAACATCGGTACTCTACCGCACCAGGTTAGTGGAAGAGAGATTTTGTAAGGGCTTCTCCGCCTTACTGTGGGGGAAAAAGGAGAGTCACTAGTGTTTAGTGCAATACCTAGAGAAGGAGTCAATAGGGAGTGGACATAGGTCTTATTAGATCAAACCACTATAAAATTTGGTGTTCTTTTGTGGTTTTAATTTTACTGCATTTTTATTTTCTACACTTTTATTTGAAAAATTATTTTGAGAAAATCTATCATTGTAATAAAAATCTTAAATCAGTTTTTTTTAAAAAAAGTCCAAGAGAATTTTAAATTATCAATTCACCTCTCTTAGTTAGCCTTGGGACAGTTGCATTAGGTTTAATAACCGACATGAACTTACAAGTGGTATCAGAGCCTATTTCAAAAATTAAAGTTTAGATTAATTTTTCAAAAATGATTATGGATAATTTTTGAAACCATAATACTCCTGAAGGATATTCAATCACTAGATCGCCTTTGTTTGATAACATTCTATTTGACTTTTGAAAAACTTGCATGTCTACTTTTTCGCAGTCACTTGACTATTGCATGTGGATATTAGTACATGATGGCTACACTGCTCATTCTAGACTCATTGATGGCATTTGGATTGAAGCACCATTTACTAATTGGATATTAGAGGAAAAAGTCTTAGCTCAGCTAAATACAAAATATTTAAATAGTTTTTTTGTGGTCTTAAATCCGAAGACTATATGTGTGTTTCAACTTGTAAAACTAGAAAAAAAATTTGGGATAGAATTCGCATTACGTATGAAGGAACTAATGAGGTCAAATAATCTAGATTGAATATTCTATTACACGACTATAAACTTTTTTGCATGAAACTGAATGAATCAATCTTTAACATGTACACACATTTTATACAGATAGTTACCTCATCACATGCTTTAGGAAGGGAACTAACAAATTCTAAAAAAAAGAAAAAAAATCCTATTTTGTTTACCTACTGCTTATGATGCAAAGAAAACTTCATAGCTGAGTCAATGGATTTAAATGTTTATTATATTGACAATCTGCTTGGATCGCTGATTGCTTACGAACAAAGAGTGACTCAAAGACAGATTGATGTTGGTGACTAGCGGAAAGAGAAGAACATTACTTTGAGAGCAGATGATTCTGAAAGTGATCCATTACTGCCTGAGGATGAAGAAGATATTTCCTTCATGATGAGGCTATTCAAAAATTTTCTTAGAAGGAAGCAATAAAGACATCAACATTTGAATAAAGGTAAATTCAATAAGAATGTAAATATTTTAAATGATGTCATTTGTTATGAATGCAGGAGGCCTGGTTATATTAAGATAGATTGCCCAAATGTGAAAGCTAATCTTAGTTAGGAGAAAGTTGAGGAGAAAACCAATGTAAGGAAGGGCAAGAAAAGAATGTAGAAAGCTTTCTGGGCTGACTCAGCTTCTTACACCTCAAAAACTAAAGCCGAAGAAGAAGTCACAAACTTGTGCTTAATGGTGGACAATCTTGATCTTTCAAATCAAGAAGAGGTATGTGACTTATCTTATGATGAATTATTTGAAGTTTCTGAGAAAATACATAATGCATATAGGCAACTCAAAAAGCTGCATGCTAAACTTAATATTGATTATTTGAATTTATAAAAAAGAGCATGAAATCTTTAGGAATAATCATGCAAATATAGATAACAATCACATAAGCTTATTGGATGAATTTGATGATTTGAACAAAAAGTATGAACTATTGAAATCATCAAATACTGAACTTGAAAATGATTGTAAAGTTTTTATGGAAGAAGCTGAACATAGGGAAATTAATTTGAGAATGGAAATTTCATTGTTGGAAAATAGAAACTCATATAGAAACAAAAATGAAGGCTATTATGGAAAATAGATTGACACCCACACCTAAAAAATTCTATGAGTCTAAGAAAAAGCATACAAGTTCAAAACCTAGGAAGAGATATTATAACTTATATAGATTAAAAAAAATTTCCTTGTGTGAAATGTATTTCATGTGGAATGTTAGGACATATATCCCACACTTGCACAATTCATAGTAGAACACATCTAGTATGGAGATCTATGATACATAACTCACAGTATATCAAGCATGCATCTGGTTTATCATTGCCAAGAGGTGAACCAAGATTTATTTAGATTTCCAACTCTAACATTTGATCATTTTGTAAAAATGCTCTCATATAAGACCTAGTGAGAGTATTTGGTACCTGGACAGTGGATGTTTAAGGTGTATAACTGGATATGCAAATCAAATTATAATGCTGGAAGTGAGGAATGGAGGCAAGGTAACACTTGGAGATAATACAACTAGGAGAGTGGTAGGTATAGGAATGATTGGAAATAAGAATAATTTTTTTATTGAGAATGTTTTATTAGTTAATGGCTTGAAACATAACATGTTAAGTATTAGTCAACTATGTAATAAGGGCTTCAACAATAAATTTTTACATACAAGCTACATTATAAGCTTAAATGAAATTGATATATTGCATGGAAATAGGGTAAACAATGTGTACATGCTTGATTTAAATTTTCTTAAGTCTTCAAATGCTTTTTGTCTTAAAATTGTCAATGATGAATCTTGGTTATGGCATAGATGACTTTGTCATGCAAGTTTGAAAAATGTTAAGAAAATTACCCAAAAAGAGTTGGTTAGAGGAATACCTAAACTAGACTTCACTAAGCTCCACCTGTGTGATGCATGTCAATTAGAAAAATAGGTGAAGTCATCCTTTCATTCAATTAAAGATCTTAGAACTAGCAAACCACTAGAACTCATAAATATAGATCTTTTTGGACTGGTTAGCATTATAAGTCTAGGAGGTAAAGCTTTCGGATTTCTAATTGTTGATGATTTTTCAAGATTCATTTGGGTCAAATTCTTATCTCATAAAAGTAAATCATTTGATGAATTTAGAAATCTTTATAGTTGTATCTAGAGAAAGCTAGGGTGTAAAATTTTATCAATTCAAAGTGATCATGGAGGAGAGTTTGAAAATAAAAAATTTGAAAATTTTTATAAAGAATAAGGAATTGATCACAACTTTTCAGCACCTAGGACACCTCAGTACAATGAGGTTGTTGAAAGAAAGAATAGACCTTTAATAAAACTGTTAGAGCCATGTTGGCAGAATATTCACATCCAAATATTTTTTGGGCTGAAGTGATTATTATAGCATGTTATGTTCTGAATAGGGTGAACATTAGATCTAAGTTGAATAAGATACCCTATGAACTTCTTAAAGGGAGAACACCTGACCTGTCACATTTGCATGTTTTTCGATGTAAGGTAAGAAAATTTGATCCTAAATTTGATAAAGGATTTTTTTTTTGGGATATTTTAGTGTTGGGAAATCTTATAGAGTTTTTAACAGGAGAACTTTGGTAGTTGAGGAGATCGCACATGTGGTTTTTGATGAATTTGGCTTTTCGAAAGAGCCAAGGTTGGAAGAAGATTATATTAAAGATATCTCCCAAGGAATTGAAAAGATAAATTTAGAAGAGAAAATTAAAATAGAAAACCCTTTGCCTAGAGAATGAAAATTTTCTAAGAGTCACCCTAAAGAATTAATATTGGGTGAACCAAGTGAGGGTGTTAAAACTAGATGTGGACTTAGCAAAGAAGTGAACCATTCTACCTTTATATCAATGATTGAACACACTAATATAGATCAAGCACTTTTAGATGAATTTTAGATTTTGGCCATGCAAGAAAATTAAATTAGTTTATTAGAAATAATGTTTGCGAATTGATTAAAAAGTCAAAGGATCAAAGTATTATTGGAACCAAGTGCATGCTCAAAAATAAAATGAATGATTTAGGTGTTTTGACTAGAAATAAGGTAAGATTTATGGCCAAGGCGTATAATCAAATAGAAGGAATTGATTGAAGAAACTTTTGCCCCTGTAGCCAAACTTGAAGCGATAAGGGTATTACTAGCCTATACCTATTTTCAAGGTTTTAAATTATTTCAAATGGATGTTAAGAGTGCCTTTCTTCATGGGGTGATACAAGAGGATATTTGTGTTGAAAATCCTCCAGGTTTTGAAAACTCAAAATTCCCTAATCATGTGTACACATTGAAAAAACATTGTATGAACTAAAATAGGAACCTAGGACTTGGTATAGGAGGTTAAACAATTTCTTATTAGAGAGATCATTTATTAAAGAAGGTGCGGACACCACTCTTTTCTTAAAAAGGGTGGGAGAAGAAATACTCATTATTCAAATATATATTGATGATATCTTGTTTGGATCCACCAATAAAATCTTTGTGATGATTTTTTAAATACAATGATTAGTGAATTTGAAATGAGTTTAATGGGATATTTGAGTTATTTTCTTGGTTTTAGTATAAAGCAAATCGAGGAAGGAACATTTCTTAGTCAGTCGAACTATATTAAGGACATCCTCAAGAAAAATGAAATGGATAATGCTAAACCAGTGAGTACATCAATGAGTTCGTTTGTGCAGTTAGATAAAGACCTTAAGGGAAAATCTATTAATTAAAAGAAATTTAGAAGAATAATTTGATCATTACTTTACTTGACTGCTAGCAGACCAGATATCATGTTTAGTGTTTGTTTATGTGCTAGATTTCAAGCTAATCTAAAGGAATCACATCTAACTGCTATTAAGAGAATTCTAAGATATCTTTTGGGAACTCAAAACATAGGGATTTGGTATCCTAAGCATAGCTCTTCTTTTGAAATCATTAGATATTCGGATTCAGATTTTGTAGGATGTAGGGTTGATTGAAAAGTACTTCTAGAACTTGTTAATTCATATGAAACTCTTTAGTTTTTTGGTCTAGCAGAAAATACAATTTAGTAGCCCTTTCTACTGCTGAAGTAGAATACAATGTCTTAGGTAGTTGTGTTACATAGGTTCTTTGGTTAAAACAACAACTAATTGACTTAGAATTTTCAATTGGCACAATTCCAATTTTTTATGATAATACAAGTGCGAAATGCATTTCAAGGAATCCTATTCAATATTCTAGAACCAAACATATTGATATTAGACATCACTTCATTAGGGATCATGTGGTTAAAGGAGAAATTAAATTACATTATGTTACCATTGAGAATCAACTTATAGACATTTTCATGAAATCATTAGTATTATGTTTTTAGTTTTATTTTTATTTGTTACATGTCATCGGATCTTGAGTGATTGCTTTTTGAAGGTTTTTGTTTATCATGTCTTGTTTTAATTAGTTTCTTTATATTATACAAAAAAAAATTTGTACTTTATAAATCTTATAGTATGTATATGGTATTTTTTTGAGTTGAGCACATGAAATTGAGACTTTTTTATGCATATCATATTATATGATGTCATCATCATCTATACGAAATGGCTTTTCTCATCTGTATGATCCTGTTGTCAGTTTTTCATGTTGATGAGCCTAACCGTCATTAAACAATCTTTAATATTTCGATCATCCCAGATGAACAGTTGTTCATCTGTACAATCGTCAGGTCAAAAAGCCTGTATGAAATGAGTCCTCAGGAGTGGCAGTTTACGAAAAGTCATTTCATTTTTGGCCATTTTCATTTGTATGTACAAAAATAATTTTGTCCTATATGATTTTAAAATCGTAAGTACAATTAAATTTTTGTATTGTACGATTAGGTCATTTTCTTAAAATTGGAAGTCATTTGTTGAGTTTTTCTTCACCAATCTCTTTTAATCTCAATCTTTCTTATGTCTAAAAATTTCGAAATGGCAAGTAGTAGCAAGAGGGCACATCTTTCCAGAGCATCTTCCCTTGCACCAAAGAAGTATATGACATCTTTCTTTCTAAGGAAAATGAGTAAGCTTTCTTTCATTGCCTTAGAGACAAGATTACCCCCTCTCAAGTGCTTATTCAATGTGACATAAACTTCTCGGTTATGCCCCTTTTCTCCTCAACTCAGTTCTCTTTTATCCTAACCTTGATCTATGCCTATAATCGAGAAACCTTTCAAACTTTTCTTGTAAACATGAAAATGAACCAAGACTAGACTAGGATGACCTCTTATGTGTTTAAGCAACGAGTTGAAATAATAAAGGAAGATCTAGGAAACTTTCTTCACCTTAAGACTTTAGAAGTTAGAGCACACACCATGACCTCTAGAGCGGATTATGATTAGACAGATGTAAATGAAACTCTTAGAGGTGTTCCACAAGTAAGCCATCTTTTTCATGTCTATTCCCTTATTTAGAATGCTTGGATCATCCATCACATTTTGAGAACCTCTATAATTATAAAAGCTGATGATCATATAAATATGACTCCTCTTCTATCTATTATCACATACTTAATCATGCCTGAAACTCCTATTGATGAATCTACAAATTTTCTGATATTGGACTTCCTCATTGTACGAGGTAGAAAAAAGCGGCATTAGAAAACCTAGTTACCTACATCTTAGAGAAGAAATATAACTTGATCCATCCTGAAACTCCAAATGAACTTCCTGTTTTCATGCACTTTTTGGTCAGGATTAAAGTTCTAAGGGAGATGACTTAGAGGGAGAACAAGGAGCACCTACACCTACACCTAGACCTGATCAAAATTTCTATCAAGAAATGGTCCAGCATTTCAAAAATTGGAAACTCACTTTGATCAACATTTTTTTCAAATTGAGAATCACCTAAATCAACAGGATGCGAGGTACAACAAAGATATGGGGTGGATCTGAGGGAAATTAGACTCGGTCAATACAAATGTTGTTACGATCAATAGTTACTTTACGACATTCAACCCTCAGCCACCTCTAGACCAGGATCCCTCTGTTTTCTAGTTGTGATCTTTCTATTGTACTAATTGTGATGTTCTGTTTAGATTTCATGTGATGTCTTTGTTATGTAAAGTTGTTCTTTGTGTTTCCTTCTGGTCGTTATATTAGTTGGTTATTTCATATATGATTAATGGAATGATATTTTATCTTTTGGTGAAATTACTCTTTTTGAAATATTTTATGTTCTTGGAATTAAATTATTTATAGTTGATTTGTAGAATGAAATTTTAAATTACTTTACTCTATAAATTAATTTTCTTGCAAAATTTAATCTCTCAAAATTTTAAATTACATTATGACTGGATGTAGAGTAGAAGATAAATTTCATGTTCTTATGGACAAGTTTTACTTAGCTAATTTTTTTGCAAAACAGATGTCTTATTTTTATTTCATTTTTTTTTCAATGTGTTTATCTTTGTTAATTATTGAAGTTTATGTTAAAGATTTATTGATATTGAAAGACTAAAAATGTAAAAAGATGCACAAAGTGTGCCAAACAAAAAGATGCGCAATATTTGCCAAAATCAAAAGAGGGCACAAAATAAGCCCAAGCTAAAAAGATGCACAAAATGTGCCACAAAATATTGAAAAGATGTGCAATGTCACCATTTAAAAAATTCATACTGGTCTTTACTTTGTCATTCAATTTATTATACAAATCCATATAATCGACAATAATCTTCACTATTGAATTAGAATCTAATTAATTTTTATTTCATCATTTTTGTAATAATTATTTTTATTTGATTTGTCTAGAACAAACAGTGAACCTTATTGTCTTTTCTTATCTTAGTTGTTCTTTGATCTAAAATTTGAATTTTTCTTTTTAGCATTAGAAAGTTAATATTGTATTTATAACTACTTTAAAATCTTCTTCTTCTTGGTCAATTATTTTGATTTATCCATCAAAATCTATCTTTTCAGGAGGTACTTACCTTTTTGTTTTAGTCAAAAGGGGAGTCATTAGTTATTATTTGATATGTCTTTATTTTATGTATGTGTGCGATTAGGGGGAGTCATTAGAATTAGAAGTTATTTGTTGATGTATGTGTGTATGATTATTTGTTATTTAAGTTTTTTATTTTATTTGTTTAGTTTATTTTTATGGCTTTGATTTTCATTGGAATCGCTTATTTTAAAGTGATCACTCATTGAGGGGAAGGTTAGGAGAAAAATTGGCTTAAGTGTTAACTCAAATAATAATTATTTTGCCATCATAAAAAAGGGAGAGATTATTGCAACTTAATTATCCAAACTATATTTTTATGTCATAAAGTTTTTGATGATACCAAAATATTATTGTGTTTATTACTGTTTCTCCTAACATATATTGGATACATTTTATTTGGGTTGTTTGTATGTACTAACATTTTCAAAAAATCATACTCCAGATTGCCAAAGACTTCAAGACATATTAGACTAGGAGTTCATCTTATGAAGTCTGTACTTTTTCTAATTTTCTTGAGTCTGAGAGAGTGTGATTATAATTGGGTAACCATGCATATACATACTAGGGGAATGATTAAAAAAAATTAATTTTTCAAAACTAATTATACTGTATAATTTTTAAATCATTCCGGATGATTTTTCATGGTAGTTCCTCCCAAATTAAAGTTAATTAAATCATGCCAGAAATTTTTTTTGTACTTTTCATACTGTATAATCCTTTATTCGTATAGATGACTCATAGACCACGAATTGGGTGTGTACTAAATCGTCCCAAACAAACTTACAATTTTTTAATCTATTTGTGTATGATTTATGTTTGTACTGTACGATATATGTTTATATAGATGATTCATAGAGTATGACATGGTGTTTTCCACTTTCATCCCAAGAAAAACATGATTTGCTTTAACTATTTATACTGTATAATGTTTGTTCGGACAGATAATTAATAAAGTATGAAATGGGGTTCATATATTATCATACCACATAAATGAGTTAAGTTTTGAACTGTTCGTATAGTATGATGTGGGTTCATACAGACGATCTACAAAGTATGAAATCAGGTTCATACAGCATCATACTTCAATTTTTGAACTGTTCATACATACAAAGTTTGATCATACTGTACGATCCAAGTCTGTTCAACTTAAAATTTTTAACTTTCAGGATGGTTTTTCTTATCCTTTGTATATAAGGGTCCTAAAAACTGATACTATCATCTATGATCTGCGAATTTCTTTTGAGAGTAGACTTGGAGAGTGTTAGGAAGAGTGTTTTGGAATTGGAGAGTGAGAGATTTTGTGAGAGGGATTTGTGAGGGGATTCACAAGGTTGTCCAATAGTGAGGATTTCTTGCTTGTTCTTCAAAGTTCTTCCCTACTTTCTCGAAGCCTCTTGAAAGAAGATTTTTAAAGGAGATCACATTACTCTACTGTCAGTAGGAGGGTGAGAAAGGATGTCGGCACTCTACCATCACCATGAGGGTGACAAAGAACGTCGGTACTCTACCATCATCAGGATCATGAGAAAGGATGTTGGTACTCTGCCATCACTAGGAGGATGAGAAAGGACGTCTGTACTCTGTCATCACCACGAGGGTGAGAAAGGACGTTGGTACTCTAACATCACCAAAAGGGTGAGAATGAATGTTTGTACTCTGCCATTACCATGAGCGTAAGAAATGACGTCGGTACTCTACAATCACCATAAGGGTGATAAAGATGTCGGTACTCTGCCATCATAAGGAGGGTGAGAAAGGACGTTAGTAATCTGCCATCACCAAAAGGGTGAGAAAGGATGTTGATACTCTACCGCATCGAGTTGGTGGAAATGAGGTTTTGTTAGGGCTTCTCTACCTTGCTGTGGGGGCAAAAGGAGAGTCACTAGTTTTTAGTGCAATACCTTGAGAAGGAGTCTCCAGGGAGTGAACATTGGTCTTGTTGGACTGAGCCACTATAAAATTTAGTGTTATTCTGTGCTTTTACTTTTATTGCATTTTTATTTTCTACACTTTAATTTACTGTGGTTGAAAAAATATTTTGAGAAAATTTATCATTGTAATAAAAATCATAAATCAGTTTAAAAAAAATCCATGATAATTTTTAAATTATTAATTTACCCCCCTCTTGGCTAGCATTGGGATAATTGCATTAGAGTTAACAACCTACTCGAACTTACAAATAGAATGGTAAATATCAGGCAGTTTGACAGTTTGCTTCACACTTGACCACTACCCCCTAACTTGGACCTCGGGAATGGATTGTCACCGTGTCGAAAACCCCAACGATTATTTTTTCTTTCAGGAAGCTTGAGGGGATGGAGGAAAAGACTTCTCCTTCAAACACTAAGATAGGATGACGGTCAGAGGTATGACTTCGAGAAGAGCACATACCGATTTCACCGTAGCTCGCTCAAACTGCTAGCCAGAGAGGGCTGAGAAGATGGGGATCAAGAGGGAAATACTCAAGAAGCTCTGGGGAGTGTTTTTAAAATATTGGGATGGAATGGGTGGCTCTGGGTGAGGGTACCCTATTCAAGTGATCTCCGCAGCTATGGGCTATCAGGATTGATCATGCTAACCATTGGATGACCTTGGGGAAACTTTAGCCAAAGCCCATGAAGGGGGGACCACCAGAGCTGGTTTTCCATACGCTCCGACTATCGCCTGCTACTGGATGGGTTAGGATTATGCAGAAATCTTGCTAGGGTTCTGCTGAGCACAACTGGAGGATCAATTGGACATGAGGGAGCTTGGATTGATTGAGGGGCTCAGGTTGACCCAAACCTATATGGTTTGGGTCAATTTAAGCTCAACCAGGGTTGAGCCAGGGCCTAGGCTTAATGAAGGAGATAAATTAGGTCATGGTGCACTAAACCATGGGTTGGCTAAATTCCCTAACATGGCACAGGTTGACCAGGTTCTGGGGAGGTTTGGGTCCATTTAGGTTGAACCCTGGTCAAGCCAGGTCAAGGGGTTGATGGGGAACATGCATTGCGTCATGGGGAACATAATGCAAGTGTTTATTTGATTTAGTGAGGCCTAGGTTGGGAAAGGGCTCAACCCATAGTGGTTTTGACCATTTGTTAGCCTAATTTCTAACCCAAGTTGACCCAAGGGATGGGTTAACTAGGGAAGGTATATTGGGTCAAGGGGAACCCAATACCACCATTGGTTTGATCCAATTAGGCTAGGGTTAGAATTTGGCTTAAGGGGAACCTCTATTTGGACACTTGGGTCAAGCCAAATGGCTAACCCAAGTGAGCCCAAGGCTTGGGTCTTCAAGAGGGGTCTCTTAAGGACCCTATAGATCACCGCATAGGTTCGAATGGTTTTGAAGAAGTTCTAGTCAAAGGGTTTGAGAGGGTGGAAATTTATGGAAGGTTTGGTCAAACTTGGTTGACTTGGTCAACCATGTTGACCTAGGGTCAAGGGTTGGGTCCATTGAGTTCAAATTGATCATATGAATTCAATGGAGGAAATCCCAAAGGGGAGGTTATTTAGTTTAAAATAGGTGTTTAAACTCGTTAAATGTCACTTTGCTCAACCAGGTCAAACAAAAGTGTGGGATTGGGTCCAATATATTCCTAATGATATTTAAGAAGCATTAGGATAGGTTTTAAAGGTTGATATAAGAAGGCCATATTAAATTTTGGGGAAAGATCAAAAACCCTTTTAAAGGGAATTTTGGTCATTTTGACCCCTAGTCAACCCTGGGTCAAACTGTGTCCAACAAAGTATAGGGTACTTCTCAAAAAGTCATGATAAAGTCCATGGATATGGTTGAGAGGTTTGGAAAGAATCCCATGGTCAAATTCCACCGAATGGCAAGTTTAGTGGCATAGGTTGTAAATATTTAAAAGTTTTATAACCTTTAGAAAAAAATCAAGTTTATGGGGTTATGGACCTCAGAATGAGCTTAAACTTGGTGGGTTGGTCTTAGAGACATATCTAAAAAAGATTTAATTGATAGACCCTACATCACAAATCATTTAACTAAATATCTAGGTAATAGAAATTTCACCCATAAAGAGTTTCAGGACTTAGGCTTTTGGCCTTAGGTTTTGAATACAAAGTCTAAGTTTAGCTAGATTTTGGGTTAGATTAGTTAAATTTTGGAATATCCAAATCAATCAAAGTTAGATAAATGACTGGGGCTTATTGGATAAGACCAAGGTTTGTTTGAAAATCAGATTGGACTATGATTACAAGTAGGACAAAAGTCTAGGGTGGGAATTGGATTGAAGCCTAGATTGAAATCTAATTAGGGTCTCTATGATTGAGAAGTGGATAACTGTCAACCCTACAATTAATAAGCAGGAGTTTAGATAGGCCCTGATGATCTCATGTAAAAATGAGTTCAATAAATGGACCCCCAATATGTGTAGTTGAATGAAGTTCTACCGTACATATTAGTGTTGAACGAATAGAATGGTAAAATTTGGAATCTTTGACCCTAAGTAAAAGGAGATCTAGCCTTATAGGGTTAGGTTGAAGGTAGAACATCAACAGTGCCATAAAATATGTTATCCAATACTAGTTAATGATCGTGTGATAGGGTCAAGGTATGGACACTATAGAGTATTAAAGCTGGATGATCTTGTGATGTGGATCAAGGTATGCCCATCATAGAGGATTGATTTGATGATCATGTGGTGGGGTCAAGGTATGGCCACCACAGAAATCAAAGCTGGATGATCTTATGATGGGGGTCAACATATGTCCATCGTAGAGGATTGACTGGATGATCATGTGGTGCGGTCAAGGAATGGCCTCCACAGAGGATCGATGTTGGATGATCATATGATTCGGGTCAACGTATGCCCATCATAGAGAATCGACTAGATGATCTTGTGGTGGGGTTAAGGTATGACCACCATAGCTAATTGAAGGTGGATGGAAAGATTTTTCTGATGATTTATTTTAGATTTGAATAAAAAAAAGGTCAATTTAATTCTGAACTAAAAGATGTTTTATTAATTGAAAATTTGAGCTACGTTAAGCATAATATTTCTTATGTAAACGTACATTGACATGTAATATTGGGTGATTTTCTTTTTAATCCACTAGCTGATACGAACCACCTTCATAAATAATCTCTATAATGAAGGGTCCTTCCCATGTTGGTTCAAACTTCCCACCGATCTTTCAATGAGCTAAGATAGGCTTCTAAAGAACCAAGACCAAATCTCCTACTTGGAAGGTTCTAAGTCGCACTAAGTTATCATGAGCTTGAACCATTCGGGCTTTATACAACTCCATACTTTATTGAGCTTGGAGACGATGCTCTTCAAGGCCTTCAAGTTCTTCTAGCCTGGAGTTGTGCATTCCTCTTAGCTATGATTTGATTCTAAATTATAACTCTAAGTAAGGGAATTTACACTTGAAGGGGGAGTATTGCCTCGGACCCATACACTAGTGCAAATTGAGTAGATTGGGTCAGGGTTTTATAACTGGTTCGATAGGCCCATAAGGCTTCCACTAACCTCTCATCCCATTGACATTTGTTATCATCGAGGGTCTTCTTGATAATGTACACCAAAGTCTTACTGAAAGCCTCAGCTAACCCATTAGCCCGAGGGTAATAGATTGTTGAGTATCTCCAATAAATATTATGGCATCTTATAAAATTATTGATTTTTTTAGACTTCATATGGACACATTATCAAATATAATTCTACAGGGTACGCCAAATTTATATATAATATGGTCATGATAGAACTTTAGAACATGGTGTGATATTACATTGCAAATGGGAATTACTTCTGCCAACCTCAAAAAGTAATGAGTCGTAGCTAACATGAAGCGATGACCCTTCGATGAAGGAGGATAAATTATGACGATAACATCTGTGCCCCAATTATGCCCTAAAGATGGTAAGCGGCTGATGTAAAACCACACCATGGACCTGGCACTAATGATAATGTCTTGCAACATTCATGCAATCATCATTCATCATAGGCAATTAATACCCAAGTCTTTTATTTTCAACTTTACGTTTAGACCCGATTGATGAGCACCGCGTAGTCCAAAATGAACATCATTAACAATCTTTAGGGCCTCTTATTTGTCTAAATAATAAAGCCACATCTGATCAAATGATCAGTGGTTTAATGTATTATTGATTAGTGCATATGATAGGCCACGTTTCATGATCTGGTTGGCGAGGGATTTATCCTAGGGAAGTTTACCCTATTGAACCTAGTCGATTAACAGTTATCTCCAGCCACCTTCTTTGTCAATTGTTGAAGAGGTAGAAAGGATATAGGAATATTGCTTATTGATGTGCTCTAAATCTATAAGAGAGAGAACTTGACAACTTTGAATCTCTGTAAGAATGTAGTCTTCTTCTAGACATGTAAATTCTATTGCAAGCTTAGCTAGGGCATCTGCCATAAAATAACTCTCACGGTGAACCCTATACAAAGTTACAACAGGGATTTGCTCAAGAATGTGACTAGTGTACTGGTGATATTTGAGGAGTTTAGGATTCAAAACCTTATAGTTTTCTGCAATCTGGTTGATTACCAGTGGAAAATCACTAAAGATTTTAATCCCTTTAATCTCTATCAGGATTGAAAGTTTCAGAACGGTTATCAAAGCTTTGTACTCAGCCTCATTATTCATGTAAGGCTCTGATAAATGGTAGGAATAATACATCAATCCCTTTTTCAGTGTTATGAAAATTAGGCCAATTTTGACTTTTTTTAGGGATTGTAGATTTTTGGGTTTTGCCACGTTGAGAGGATGTTGCACTATCAAACTATAGTTCCTAGACATGGTCATTGGATTTCCTTAAACTCATGATTTAATCATCAGTTAAATCATCATTTAAAGAAGAATCCATCGATAGCAGATGCACCGCAAGGAAGTTGGAAATGGCTAGTCCTTTCATAGCATGCAGGGGAATGAAAGTGACTTCAAAAAGAAGCATTGTCATAGACCACCATTCTAAGCTGAAAGTTTGTGAAGGTTGTCAAACCTCTAAGAACTACCTTGAGGCTAACCAAGAGGGGGGGGTTGAATTGGTAATTTAAAATTTTTATAATTAAAAGAAATTCCCTTGATGTAGAAGAAGATCAATTTCATAATAACAACAAAATCAGAGTTTTCAACCACACAATAAATCACATAAAAGTATAGAAATTAAAATACAAAAAAAGTAAAAGAACTAACACACCCAATTTTATAGTGGTTGGGTTAAATCTGACCTACGTCCACTCCCCGGAGGCCTCCGCTTTAGGTATTGCACTCAACCTTTTTGTGTCTCTCCTTTGAAAGTTTAATAGGGATGTTAAGCCCTTATGAACTAGCCTGAAGCTAACCAAGAGCAAGGGGTGAATTGGTAGTTTTAAAAACTTCTTTAACCACAAGAAAAATCTTTTTATTATTTACAATGGAAATAAATATAAACAGTAACAAAAAGATAAACCACAGATTTCACCCAAGCAGCTAACAACAAAAAAATAAAGTGAGAAATATAATAAAAAAGAACACATCATATTTTATATTGGTTCGGTCAACTTGACCTATGTCCACTCCCCGGAGCCTCGCCTCCAGGTATTGCACTCCTCAAATCAGTGACTCTCCTTTTGCTCCCACAGGAAGGTGGAGAAGCCTTTACACAACTCCTTTTCACCAACCCAGTGAGGCAGAGAACCCAGACTTCTTTTGCTTCCTCCTGAAGCAGGAAAACAACACAGACTCCTTTCACTTCCTCCTAAAGCAGGCAGACAACCTTACCTCCTTTTGCTTTCTCCTAAAGTAGGCAGAGAACCTTGACTTCTTGCTGACCTTCCCTCCCATAGAGACAGCACGAGACAAGAGATGATGACCGAAGAAGACGACTTGAATCCTTGCATGGAGTAACATTTGTAAACACCTCACAAACTCCCCCTCATAAGATTCTCTCTCTCTCTCTCTCCCAAGCTCTCCCTCTCCCTCTCAAAGCTCTCTCAGGAAAGGACTTTGGGGAAAAGTTTTTCCAAAAACAAACAAAAATATTTAAATAGAAAGCCACAAAAATTGCCCTAAAATTCAACTTGCCATCAAAGATCGTCAAGGACAATTGAAGTATCATCTTGTACGATAAGTATAAATCTTTACCAATTGGCCTGGATGATTAGAAGACATGTTTTGTTCATATCATTCTGGACAATTCTGCGATCATCCAAGATGATTAGTTCAACTCGGGAAAATCATCCTGAGGATTGTTCGGGTTGTCCAAGAGAAAATGTTGGACGATCTGAAGAAAAAGACTAGATCATCTGGAACAATATGCCTATCATCCCGTACAATTAGTTCAAAAATGACCAAAATCATCCTGCAGATTGTTCGAATCATCCTGCACAAACATGTTGTATGATTGAAAATGACTTCATCATCCGGGATGATATTTCTATCATCCTGGATGATTAGTACAAATAGGCTTATATCATCCAGCACATTATACGGGTTATCTAAGTGAAGTCATTTGGATGATGAAGATTTTTAACATATCGTCCGGGATAATCTTGTGATCGTCCAAGATGATGTGATCAATCAGATTAATCCTCGATTACTTTCCGTAATGATGTGGCTAATTTAGGTATGATTACTATGAATCATCTAGGACGATACATGTATCATCCAAGACGATTAGATACAAGAACTAAGAAATCAAAATATGCCTAACTTAGTCTGGTGGCTGAGAATTTTTGATTTGAGCCTATCATCCTGTACGATGGGAGGATCGTCCAGGATGATCAGCTTAATCAGACCGACTTAACTTGACAACCCTAATTAGGGTTTCTGTCTTTAATGGATCATCCATGTCGATATGGAGATCATCTAGGATGATGTGATCAAAAATAGAACAGAAACTCTAACTCACAAAAAATGTCTCCCTGAGTGTGTGTGTGCAAGGTTACTTAGGTAGGGGATCAATTACATTATATTTGACTCAAGAAACGAAAAAATTACATTTAAACACACGCGGACCCGATCTTGAGTTAGCTTGAATTGCATTTGATCTTTTGTACCTGAAATATTAGCCAATAAAAAATAGAACACAGAAATGTTTGTTATCATCAAAATTATAATCCTTAAATCAAGATTTGTAATAATCTCTCTCTTTTTGGTGATGGAAAATATTTATTCAATAGTTTCAAATAAAGTAGATAGGAGTAATCAAAGCACATACGAGAGAAAACTTGTCATTACAAATTTTACTAATCATTGACAAATAGTGACACTAAATAAAATAAAAGAAATAACTACAACACAAAAACAATAAAATAAACTACTAGTAACACAAAAAAATAACCTCCCGCTTTTGACATAAAAAAAAGAGGAAGAAAAAGTAAAACAACATAAACCAGAAACATCACAACACAAAAACTAATAGAGAGGCAGATCCTGATTAGATGGAGGAGGAGGTGGTGGCTAAAAATAACTATAGATGGTGGAAAATTGGTCTCTAAACCAGGCCATATCCTGGTCGTGCTACTGCCACTGCTGGGCAACATAGTCATTGAATCGTCTCACATCCTCAGTGTGCTGCTGCTCCTGGGCAACCACGTAGGAGTCAAAGCAAGCCTCCCATTGGTCAAACTGCTGCACCAAGTGATCTAAAGGTGATGTTATACAGAGAGGAGCAGGTGCAGCAGGTGCAGCAGGCTCAGAAGCAACCTCCCCCTCTTCTCCCTCAACATCTGTTGCGGGCTCCGAATGAAGTCTAGTACTATGGAGAGTATGAAAAGAGCTATTGGAGAAGAAGATAGGTGGGATTCTGTCTAGATCTAAATATTAAAAATTCTATTTTATTTTAAGGGCATAGTGGATGATATGTCCTAAAGCTAGATTGGGGCGTCTCCTATGGCCTGGATCCCTAATGGTAGTCAGTTGTTCAATGTAGTAAAAAAGTAAATCAGTTGCATTAAAGTCATGATGGGCCAGGATGTATTAGGTAGTTATGGAGAGTGAAGGAGTGATGTGGATGCGATTCCCAGTCTTAGGAATGATTGAAGAGTGAAGGACATGTTGGATTATCCAAGCATCCATGTTTAGGGAGGAACAGGCCTGGCCATGGTATTGGGCGTTTGTGTTTCTAAGAAAGTGGTTGGCGACACTCCAATAAAATTCAGGGTCAAATGCTACAATATTAAGCTTATCGCCATAAGTGGACAGTTGAAGAATGTTATGAAAGTCCTGGACGGTTAATTCTACAGGTCGTTGATAAACAATGGAGTGAAGAGTGGAGTAATAAGAGGTAATGCGAAGATTTGCAAGGAAAACTCTAAGAAGTTCAGTGCTGAATAGAAAACTTAGAGTAAAAATAAAGGTGAGGGATGTGTGAGTGAACAGATCAAGTACCAGATAGGTGAGGGTCTGTGGGTTCACTGTTTTGGAGATAGTGATCCCAGCATCAAGATATCTTTTGAATGCAGCTTGATCGACTACATCAGGAAAGCGGGGATTGATATTTTCTTGGGAGGAACTTGCACCCTGTTGCCTAGATCTCTTACCACAAGCCATAAGAAAATGAGGGGATGAAGGATCGAGTAAAGAATGGTGAAAAATGGTAAAGAAAATGGCTATTTAAATAGAAATCATCCAGATCGTCCATGAAAATCGCAGGATCGTCCATGACGATAGGGGCAATTATGACATCTAGGATGATTAGTCAAAAAGGAGGTCGGATTATCCAGGACTATCAGATATCAACCAGGATGATTAGACATAGACGATCTTCCCGAGGAGATAGGCTAGACGACTTTTGAGTAAAGGTATCGTCCAGGATGATTTAGTGGATCATCCAGGATGATAGTCAATAAATGAATCAGACGGGCCAAATTTAAATTGTCTAACTACTGCCATATGAATCATCCAGGAAGATGAGGTGGATCGTCAAGGATGATCACTAATAATTGGTGCATACCAGCCGTTGGATCATGGTGGGGATGATTTGAATGGATCGGCTAGGACGATATATGGATCATTTAGAATGATGTGGGGATCGTCCAGGATGATGTGAAGAAAAAAATTAAAAAGATGAAGGATGGAGAGGAAAGATCAGGGATCCCAAAAACACATAAAAAAAGAAAAATCAAAATTAAATCAAATAAAAAATAGAAACGAGAAAATAATAGTAAAAGAAATATTTTTTTTTTGAATCGATCAGCTCCAGTGAAATAGAATTTTCCTTGATTTTCAATTCAAAAGCCATTAAGAAGAAAATCAACCACACTGAAATCTAGAAAAAGTTAAAAAATCTACTTTCATAACTTCTACCTCGGAAACCTCAATGGATCAAATTCCTTTCAAATAAAAGTTTTATTCAGAAGAAAAGAAATTAGATTCAAAAAGAGATCCTTTCAAGCTTCGTTCCAGAAAAATGTCTGATATAATAGTATCACAAAGTAAGGAATCAAAAATCATGATTTTTCATCTTAAGCTTTGAAAATATTAAGTGTCGCATGGATTTTTCTAAGACATTTAAAGATCTGAAAGGAAAGAAAGCTTGTTTCTTTCTGGGTTGATTTTGTGCCTCTTTTTTTAATTTATTTGGTGCACTTTGCACATCTTTTAATTTTTGATACACTTTGTGTATCTTTCCAATTTGGCGACATTGCACATCTTTTTAGCTTTGGGCTTATTTTGTGCCTTCCTTTTTTTTCATTTTGGCACTCTTTGCGCATCTTTTCCAAGCTCGCTTCCTTTTATAATCGTTAAAAAATCTCTATTGTGAAATTACCTTCCAGACATAAGAGAGGATAAAACTCACTCTCTAAAATAAGGAGGAGTAATTCAGAGAAGAAAAACCATACATCATATAATAAGTGCAATCACTTGATTAAGAAAAACATAACAATGATCCAAAACTTTGAAAATACTATTTATATGAGGTAGATTACTGTAGGAAGATAAAATAGATATCTGTTTCAAAAACAAACAATTTAATTTTGAAGAAGATTTTTATCCAAAAGAAATAATACACCGTTAAAGGAGTTAGAGGAAGAGAAATAATCATCAAAATTTCTTCCCTTTAACAGATTCAGAGGAATCAATCACTGCTTACTAGCTTCCAAATAAAAATAAGACAAAACTCTCAGTCAGAAATCCAGTTTATCAGTAGTAGTAAGTAGTGATCTGATTTAAAATAAAAGCAGTAAATCAAGAATAAGTAGAAAATCACATCAAAATAAATATGTTATCATCATGCAGTATTTATCATCATCAAATGAACTAATAGTAGCAAAGCTAATACCACTTGTCAAATTTTTCTTGATTTTTATGTGCCAAATATTTTCGTGGTATCTTTCTTGACCCTTAGTCCATCGATAATGTACGGGATCTTTAGAGAAAGAATTATTTACATAGATAGAAAAGTAGCCAAAAGGTAATTATATTTATTTATTAGAATCTGCCTCCTCGAGCGTTACATCACCTTCATCCCTTGAGGAGAGGAGCTAGGAAAAAAAATTTGGACTTTCCTTACTTCACTACTTAGGTTAGGGGTCTCTTTAATCTCTAACCCTATAATCATGCCAGCTGATAGTGGGGTCAATGATAGGGTCTCAATTCTCTTACTAAGCTTTTCATACATGGTCATTTCAGGTTCATCACTTTGAACTTTTGGAGCATTAGCCTCCAGTTCAGTATCCTGTTCTAAAGTGAGATCAAATTTTAGAGGAGGATTAATTTTGTCAGTAATCAAAAGGAATTATGACACCCTATTTTTCTGGTTCTTCATCAAAACTTGATTTCAGTTCAATATGCACCGGGGTTGCCTTTCTTTTGACTAAAGCACAACCTTGACCACTTGCCCTTTGGGCAATCCTCCCATTTCTTTGAGGTAACATGTTTGGAGGCCTAACGACTATGATGTTCATGTAATCTTTGCTATCTTATTCTTTTATTTTTTGATCTTTTTCTTTTTCTTTTCCTTTTGATCCATTTGATTCTTATATTGACCAGAGCTTTGCTCACTTATTTTCTCGTCAATATTGATCTAAACCTTAGAATGAGTATAGGACCCTTTCGGTGTATAATAGGTAGCATCTTCATAGATCCCAACCTCTTGAATAGAGAATGGTTGTAAATCACCCTTAATCACATACTCAATGTCGTCTTATTGGTACTTGATGCATTTGTGTAGGGTAGATGGAACCATCCTATGATCATCGATCCAGGGCCTACCTAAAAGCACATTAAAGGATATAGTTGATTTAATGATATGGAATTTCAATTTAGTTTTGAGTTCTCCAATTTCCAATGGAAGGGTGATTGAACCAAAAGCCCTCTTGCCTTTCTTGTTTAACCACATAGCACCAACTTATTATTGGTGAGCTTATCAGTATCAACTTTAAGATAGGCAATGATCATTATATTTATCATGTTGACTGATGCACCCAGATCAATAAGAACTCTTGATAACTTGAAGTTCCCTACATTTACAGTAATGTAAAGAGGGCGATTGTGGTAGGTAGTACCCAGGAGTTGGTCTTCATCCGAAAAGGTTACTACTGGGATTTCCTTAAAGTAGAGGGCATCATCTTTCGAGGTTAAAGCCAATTGAGCAAGGCAAATCTCTAGATTAAGAAGTGCTTTAATTAAGGACTTCCTCATTTCCTTTGATAAGACGTGGGCATCGTAGATACTCAACTTGTCTGGCAACTTCCTAAGTTGAGCTAGAACATTATAGTCAACATTGGGATCATCGGTATCTAGACCCAGTGGATTAGAAGGAAGATTAGATTGTTGAGGAGGATTTAGAATTGGATAATTGGATATAATATATTTACCTTTATCCTGAGAGGAAAGCCTAGGGGTTAATACTTTACCATCATGAAGTTGCACCTGCTCGACATCTTCGAGAGGGAAAACTACAATAGATTCTACACTCTCCATAGGTGTTAGATCATTATTTTCTGAATGGGAGTCAAAATCTAAAAAGTCTATCATGATAGGACTTCCTAAAAGTTGATTTAGGGGAAATCACTCTCTAATAAGACCTCATGTTTGGCTTCTCTTTGAAGGGTCGGATTAGGAAGGTCGAGTTTTTGAACATTTGGATCGATCTCAATAGAACTTTGAATTTCTTCGGAAGAGCTATCAACTTGCATTTCATCCTTATAGCAAATCATCAAAATTGATGGAGAAGGATCTTTTTTAATAATTTTGTGATCCCTTGTCTTTGATGGGGCAAAGTAAAAGTTAGATAATAGGAGTGGGGAAAGAATTTTTACACCACCATCCACCACTCGAATACATCTCTCATCAACAATTTTCCTCTCAACAAAATTTTCACACTTTTCTTTTATATTTAATATCATAGTTCCTACAACTACTGGAGAGGAAAGTGGCTCAACATCCTCATGTGAAGCCTCTAGGTTAACCTCCAAAATCGGGCCCTAGGCTCTCATTAACAGCTATTGAGAAGAATCTCCACTGCATGTTTGTCTTGCAGTTGGGGTTCACACTTCAGCGAGAGGTTTCGCCACCTTAAGATATACTCGACCTCAGACTCTCCTGGCTTTTGCTTCTCGATGGTGAGACTACCCACAGTTGTGCTCTGCTGCACTCTTAAAAATCTCTTTAAGAATATATTTTCAATTTTATTGAATGTTTTCAAAGAGCCATTGGGCAGATCTATGTACGACTCAAAAGCTAAACTGAAAAGACTACTAACAAACTAGTGAAATAGTAGAGCATCTTACCTTCTAGTATTACAACAACTTGCTCAAAAGTGGGCAAGATGCTGCATCAGGTTCTTAATTCTGGTGAAATTTTTAAAAGATGGTGGCATAAAGCCCTTCGGATAAGAAATCAAATCATATTCCTCGGGGCAGGGTCTACCCTTTCAAATAGATGTAGTTCCTTATGAATGAGCTAAGGCCCTCCTTACCTGGTTCTTAATCATCTAATTGATATCATTCTAAGCTAGTATCATAGGAACTGAGGAAATATTTGTTTGGACAACTGGTTGAACTGGGGGGCTGGCAAAACTAGTTTTTTTGCAGGATGGACTGTTGAATCTATTTCAGGGACCTTAGAGCTTGACTTTAACTTCTTTTCTTGATCAGTGACTGCTCAGATGATAGGGTGTTATAATTTGAGTAGGGGTTATTAGGTCTTGTCCAAGCACTTTGAATTTCCTTAACATGTAGCAACATATATGTGACTTGTTTCTTCAGGTTGTTTATTATCCCTAGCCCTTACAGATCTGTCTGAATCAACAGCTACTGAACCTTCCTCCTTGCCAGAATGGTGTTTTCTTGGCTTAGTTTCTTTGGCTGATCCTCTGGTCTCAACTATGTAAATACTACCAATAACTGCTTCCACTTCTTTTAACAAATCATCTAACTCTGGATCAAATGCTCCCTCAACTTCATTCTTCCTCATGATGTTCTTAATCTCTTGTACTACCTCATCTACCATTTGGTCCCCTATCGCTTCAGGATCGATGGGTAAGTAACCTTTATACTCCATCATTCATAAAACTCCTAATCTTGTAGTTTAGAAATGATGACTTATTGCTTAAGATCGAGGCTCTACCATTAATTGTTCAATCATCTCTTGGTCTTCATCTTGGACCATCCTCTCCCCTTCAACTGTCCTGGGGTTTTGTAGTCTGAAGGGTGGTATCCACCACAGGGTGAGAGACATCTACCTTTGGAGGTGATGTAGGGGCTTGAAGAGTAATAGCTCCTACATCAGGCAAGGTAAATTCCTCAGATCCCTGGGTAAGGAGCTCAAGGACAATAGGTGAAATTTGAGTGAAAATGTCTGGGACATCAACTAAAACATCAACTGAATTAATAACTGGAATGTTAGTAGAACTAACAACTGGAACATCAATTAGGGCATCCACTGAATCAACTAGGGTTGGTATAATATTAACTTGGATTTGTGATAGCTTGACTGAAGACTGAGGTGGCTAAACTGGAGGTGAAGGAACATCAACTCTACTAATCTTCTTAGGGACATATTATCTTTCTGGGGATTTGGGCCTCTTGCTCTTAGCTTCAGTAGTCTCTTTGATTTTAGTATCATCCTTGGTTTTGACCACCACCAAGGCCAGCTTTACAAATTTTGGTGAGGGGACCAATAACCTGCCAAAAGAATGGCGGCCCTCTTCTAATCTAGTAATAATAATACCCTCCATTTTAGAGGATGAAGGGTGTGGCACCCTTTAGTAACCATCTACCAACATAGAAGTAGCTGACTATCTCACAAACTTCTTGTTTCTTCTTATAGGCTGATGAGTTAAATTTCTTGCTTCAGATTTTTCTTCCTTAAGGATTTCCTTTTCAAACTTATGTGAGATCATCCCCTTCAGACACATACTTCTTCATAGTATCACCTATCTGGGCAGCGTAGGTGTGGATTATGTTCCTTAAGATCCTGGTTCTCTGCAGTTATTTTTCCTTTAGAGTTCTCTTAGTTAAGTAGTATACCAGGCATGGTGGGAAACTAGCTATCTTAGTTACACTCTCCTCCCTTGCAGCAGCAGCTAAGGGGTGGAAATTACTCCCTTAAGAAGTAGAGAGGATGCAGGGATAGGCAAATCCTCATCAGCATCTCGCTCTACTTGGCTCAGAGCCTTAACCTCAAAAACTTTTCCTTCCTTTGCAATCTTCCTCCAAACTCTCCTTAAATTGTTCTTCCTCTAATTCTTACTAGTAAATAAGATCCTAGAACTTGATCCCTCCTCAAAAAATAGACTTTACTTCACTAGTCTCAATAGTATCTTCTAACTTTCCCTTCTTAACATCAGGATTGAAGGGTTCATCCCCTGACCCCAGGACCAACTTTAACACACGAGAGTCTAACTCAGTAGCATTCAAGTCAACTAATGTCTCCCCATTCATTAACAGTTCAATGCTTTGAAATCCTAGACCAAATTAAATAGTTTTTCCATAGTAAATTTTCTCACAGGTTAAACAATTCTCAAAAGTGAAAATCAACTTATTGGCCATTTAATTGAGTTTGAGTTTCTTGAATTTGATAAAAATAAGAATTGAAATTAGATATTTTTGAAATTAAAATTTTAAAGGACCCTATATTCTATCAAAAATGCTAAGTTATATGATTTACAAACTGGCATATAATGATAAAGTATAAAAGTTAGTTATGGTTAAAAGGAGATTGAAATTTTCACTACATACATTAGACTATAAGAAAATGTTGTAGGGTAGCATATGATGGTGTCAATTTCAAACTGAGTTTTGGAAAGATCATTTATTTTGAAAATAGATGAATTCTTAGATTTTGAAACACAACAAGTTGACTTTTCACTCAATCTGAAGGTTTAGAAAATTAGGAATAAAATTTGAAGGAATTGTTTTCTTGGCTCTTCCACACCATTGATTGATTTGGAGGTGGAATGTCAAAGCTAAAAGTTTGAAAGATTGAAGATCTTGGAAGTAAGATCAATAGGGCTCCTTGCAATTTTAAAACTAAGCATATTGAGTTAAACTTGATAATACAGATTCATAAAATTGACTTGGATATTTTGAGAGTTTGACTTGACACTATTGCCGTACCAATCGACTTGGGGGCAGAAGGTCAAAGCCCAATTTCTGGATAGAGGCTCAACCTCTCTTTTTGACATGAACCCCACTTTTTTTTATGTTGGCTAAGCTCTCCCAAGGAAGAAATGGGTAAAGATGCCAATAGAAAGAAAAGAAGTTAAGACTACTGATGAAACATAATTTCAACTTTATTAAAGATGGAGAAAGAGATTGGTCTCACTGGGCGGGTAATTTTTTATTTGTGTTGAATTTTGAAAAAGGGGGTTTTTGAAAAGTTTAATCTTTGTTGAGAAATTTTAGACTTGACTTTGAATTTTAATTCTATAATCAAACATCCCGACAGAAAAGGTATACCACCTTGAGAGGTAGAAATATTATTTTGAAATGGGGTTTAGATTTATAATTGTAAATTTCATCTTGAATATCATAACCAAATTTAGGAAAGAACTTCATATAGCCTCTATGGGTCAAAATGAAGTTCAATCAAATATCTAGCTATGATAATCTAGATGAATTATCATTAATTTCATATTCGAAGTTTTATCAGTGAATGATATATCTTGCCAAGGAAGTAAATATCATTTATTATTAATTATTCAAACATAATGATAATGATCATCGTTGATTTTGATTTCCCAAAGAAAACTAATTAAATTGGATTTTTATAAAAGTAGGTGTGGGTTCTAAGTCTCCTACAAACACAAGCTCTCATAGTTAATTACATTGTAGGAGGCTGGAGTCTCCTACGAATACACTCAACTAAAATAACGGCAAAAATCCTATTTAGAGATTTTATAGGAGTGATGTCAAAGGAGGTGGATTTGGAGTTTCAATAGAGATTAGTTCAAGTTTTTTAACACTTATTTATGGAGTTAATGGAGGAGGGATTAGAGACACTTTGGGATTCTAAAATGATTTAGAAGTGTCTCGACCTAATCTAAGTGTTGGGCTTTCAATTTTGAATTAAGAGAGTATTTAATTTGAGTTGAGTGATTTATTATAAATTTGGGATTATTTTCTTGGATACTAGGGTCTTATGATTTAGAATTTGCCCTTGATCCTAAATCTAAATTGGGCATTGGACCATAATAACCCATACCTAATTAATACAGTGCAAAACTTGGGCTTACCCTAACCTAGATTAGGGAGCCAACTAACTACCTAGTCAATTAAAATCTATGAGTCTGATCTTTTTTATGAAAGAGTGGTAGGAATGTTGTTATTAAAGGTTTTGAAAATTTGAAACAACATCTAGAGCAGATCCAAATTGGTCCCTTATCTTATGTAGGGTGAAAATATTTATGACAAATGTAATTAAAATTTTAGACTCATTTTAAATTTATTTTTAATACAATGCATATTGATCAACTCAATTAAATGCATAAAATAAAATGTAGTAATTTAAAAAGTCTTAAAAATAATTTTTATCCTAGATATTGCACAACATCCCCTTAATAATACTGCATCCTAATAGGTCAGGTGGCCTACCAGAAACTGCAGGAGGGAAGGTGCCTAACAAGGAAGAGAAGGTAAAATATACTTATGCTGACTCTCGGCAGTCCCGGGATTACTTCTTAAATCGTTAGAGTTTTTATATTGGCCAAAAAATTTTAATTTTAATTTTAAGTATAAAACTTTTATACATGCCCTCATGAGCCTCCGATCAAATCCAGGCTAAAATAAAACTCGACATATAAATCGCCAAAAAAACTAAGAAAAGCAGGCAAAATCTAATCACAATCAAATTAAATTAAACACATTTATCAAATCAAATTAATTAAAAAAATGTCCATAGGAAAATTATCTGTTTATTATATCCCAGAATTTATAGAAACTAAAAATGGCCAGGCACCACTAACAACAAACTCAGATTCTAATCTTATGATAGACGCAAGTGACTTTGAGTTGGATACTCTCTATCTTCAACTCTTCATCCTTTTCCTGTTCGGGCTCCTTGAATTTATCATACCTGGATACCCAAAGGAAAAAAGAAAACCCTTCCCCCAAAGGGGAGGTTATTCCTTTTCACTTTAAGTATTAAAATTATTCCAAATTGGACTTCCAAATGAAAAAGAATAATCCCCTAAGAGGTATCCTTTCCTATTTGGAATCTAATTTTGAATATTTATATCCCAACACAAAGATACTTTTACAACTCAATACTTAATCAAATTACATAAATGATAAAATAAGAATTCTAGACTCTCCTATAGGGTTATCCTAAGCATTTAAAATTAAGTCAATCCCAAATAGTTTATATATTGATAAAATATAAAGTAAATCACACTTGGCCAAGCTCTTATTTAATTGGGGGCTAAGCAGTTGAAGCACCCGTAACAGTTACAATAATTATTAATTTAGCCCCTTTTTATTGCCTTATACGAGCATGACAACCTATAAAAAACTCAGTGAGAAACCAGATCGATCGTAGCCTAAGGGTAATATACCTTCCATCATATCAATTCACAGATTGTAGTTAAGTTAAATAAACACTCATATCAATCAATTTGCAATCACAGCATTAACAAAAACTCAAAAAAACCTGGCACATAGTAGTAAAAAGTAAACATTGGCATTGCTTAGGCTAGAGTTGGTTATCCTAGCAAACCATCTAGAGTGTGTGGGAAGGCTATGTGGCTGGGATGTGTCCTAGGATGGGTGATTTGTTAAAATTGTCTAATGTTCGGGATTGTTAAAGCTCAAAAGGGAAAATTTGGTTAGAGTTCAAATATTAATGTGTTAAGGTTTATGTTGAAATGCATTTTTAAGGTTGATTGATTAAAAGAATTTAATTAATTAGAGATTAAGGGATGGAAGGATTTTAATTAATTTTATTAGTTGCTGATTTTAAGGGTTAATTAATTTAGATCTTCCATCAACCAGTTTATGGGATTATCATAGTGGGCTCGAGGAATAAGGCCTCCTTAAGACACTTAGCCCGGCAGCTTAAGGTAGTCCATCCTATAAATCAGGTTAATGTAGTTTAATTAAGGATTTTAATTTGGTTAAATAATTAGGAGTCACTTAATTTTATGGTTTTATACTTCATTGAATCTATTCGTGGCATTGTCATAGTGGGCTCGAGGAATAAGGCCTGCTTAGGACACTTAGCCCCGCAACTCTAGGTTGTCCATCTTAAAAATATCATCATTGGAGTTCTTGTTGTGTATCAAAATATTAATTGACTGATTTTATTAATTAAGTTATAATTTTTTCAAATTTTAACCTATTATATAATTTTTTGGAATTATTGGAGTTATTTAAATGCATTTACTGAATAGTCAAAAGTTGACTTTCAAAATTAAAGTGATTTCTAGAATTTCAATATTTTTCCTAGATATTATACCTTAGGATGAGTAATTAGGCTTTGAGTTTGCTCAATTTGGAATTTTTTACACTAAGTTATGATTTTTTGAAGTTTTGACCTAGTTTTGAACTACTATTGACGAAGGAGTTGACTTTTTGACTTTAACTTAATTTTGGAGGTTTGATATTTTTAGAAAATACTAGATTTTAATTAGAATAGGATGGTTTTGATTTTGGTTAAATTGGAATTTTTTAGAATTATTGGTAATTTTTTAAAGTTTGGGTATTTTTGAATTTTTAAAATTACCTAATTAACAGGTTTTAAGATTTGCATTGAAATCAGTACCAAACTCCTTAGAATCACCACTAAAGGTCTAGAATGACCTAAGTGGATGTTTCCAAATATTTAGCATTTTTTTGGAATTTTTAAATATTTTAATTAATTAAATTAATTAATTATCCATTTTTACTAAAAATTAAATTAAAGTTAAATTAAAAGTTATTTAGTGGGGCTTTTATTTTTTATGGATTAAGGGTTCAATTATGAGAAATTAGATAGTTTACTTGAATTTTTAGGATTTAATATGAATTAATAGTGAATTAATCAAAGTGATAGGCTAAATCTTGGAAGGGATTTTGGGGTTCCTAGTTAGCGGACTAAATGTCGCTTAATACAATGAACTTTAGACCATGAGATCACCTAATCTCAAGGTCCAATCTCCATAAATTTTGGCCCAAATGCAGCTTTCTAAAGGGGCTAACCAAGCCACCTATGGTAACCACTAGGTTATCTTAGAAAATTCCTAAGTCACTATATAAGGCAAGAGAGGGGGTGCAATCAGTGGCTCTAAACTCCTTAAACTAAACACAATTAACACACAAACACATAATCCCTAATTCTCAGTGGAGAGATCATGAATCCAATTTGAACATAGGGGTAAACTAAGACCCCTAAGTTTAGATTGGGTTAAAATGCCCTTAAACACATCAAATATAGGAGAAGAATTTGGACATATCAGAGACATGCCAAAATTCAATCTCCCAAAGCCCCAAGCCATGGTGAGACTAATTGAATACACAAATGAATTAATAATATAAACATTCAAATTAAAATTGAAATGAGCACAAGCATAATTGGGGCTTGAGACCATAGGGCTTTTAAAGATCTCCCTGAGATCTTTCCAATGAGCTTAAGAACACCAAAATTGGTCATATGTGAAGGGAGATATGATTTTTTAAAGATTCTTATGATTTTAAATTAATTAAATCTAGATTTACACATTCAGATTAAGCTTTTCCACGTAGCACAATCCAATTGGTAGGGTAATGATTACGAGATAACTGTGTAAATATAAAATTGATTACAACCATTGGATTGTAAATCAGACGGTTGTGATCAAACGAGCTCCATAATCGAGGGATCTAATTTGAACTGTTGATCCAAATCAACGGTTAAGATTATATCTCTAGGATCTGGGAGATCCCACCAACAAAAGTCGACCAAACTTCAAAGGAAGGATCTAAATGATGCAAACGGTCAATCCAACAGTCAAAATTTTGCAGTTTGAGGGTTTGCTTCACACTTGACCACTACCCCCTAGCTAGGAGCTCGGGATGGATTCTCACCGTATAGATTTATTCTATCAGGAAGCTTGAGCGGATGAATGCGAAGACTTCACCTTCACACACCGAGATCGGAGGATGGTCGAAGGCACGACTTTAAGCGAAGGGCTAACAAATTTAGCTGGAGCTCACTGGAACTGTTGTCTAGAGAGGGCTGGAAAGTTGGGGATCAAGAGGGAAATGCTCAGGGAGCTCTGGGGAGTGTTTTTAAAATATTGGAATTGAATGGGGGGCTCTAGGTGAGGGTGACTTATTCAAGTGATCCCTACGGCCATGGACAGCCGAGATTAATAAGGCTAGCCATTGGATGACCACCAGGTGGGAGGAGATATCCTTGGGGAGTCATCTGAGTTGAAAGGAGTCGAACTTAGGCCTTGGGTTAGCTTCAGCTAGAGCCCATGAAGGGGGGACCAACGGAGCCGGTTTGCCACTTGCTCCAGCCGCTGCCAGCTGCTCGATGGGTCATGCTTATATCGAAAGCTTGCTGGGGGTCTGATGAGCTTGAATGGAGGTTCAATTGGCCATGAGGGAGCTTGGATTGATAGAGAGGCTCGGTTTAATCCAAACTTGTATGGTTTGGGTCAATTTGAGCTCAACTTGGGTTAAGCCTATTTTTGGGCTTGATGAGGGAGGTAGATTGGGTCATGGTGAACTCAACCACTGATTGAATTGGCCATAGGGTGGCTAAATTCCCTAACATGGATTAGGCTGACCAAGTTTTGGGGAGGTTTGGGTCCATTTGGGTTGACCCTTGTCTGGCCAAGTTATGAGGTTGATGGGGAAGGTGCATTGGGTCATGGGGCACCCAATGCAAGGGTTGATTTTATTTGGTGAGGCCTATATTGAGAAGTGACACAACCCATAGTGCTTTTTGATCACATTGGGTTAGAATAATTTCTAACCCAAGTTGACCCAAGCACTAGGTCAACTAGGGAAGTTGTATTGAGTCAAGGGGAACCCAATACCAATATTGATTTGATCCAATTTGGCTAGCGTTAGAATTTGGCTCAAGGGGAGCCTCTATTTAGATGCTTGGGTTAAGCAAATGGCTAACCCAAGTGGGCCCAAGGCTTGGGTCTTCAAGAGGGGTCTCTTAAGGATCCAATTAGTCACCCCATGGGTTTGAATGAGTTTGGAGAAGTACTGGTCAAACGGTTTGAGTGAGTGAAAGTGTATGGAAGGTTTTATCAAACTTGGTTGACTTGGTCAACTAAGTTGACTTAGGGTCAATGGTTAGGTCCATTAAGTTCAAATTGATCATATGAATTCAATGGAGGTGGTCCCAAGCTAAGGGGAGGTCATTTAGTTTGAAATGGGTGTTTAAACCCCTTAAGGGCCACTTTGGTCAACCAGGTCAAACCAAAGTGAGGGCTTGGGTCCAATGTCTTTCTAATGATATTTAGGATCCACTGGGATAGGTTTTGAAGGTTGATATGGGAAGGCCATTTTGAATTTTGGGGAAAAGACTAAAAACCCCTTTAAAGGGCATTTTGGTCATTTTTATCCCTGGTCAATCCTGGGTCAAACTGGGTCTAACAAAGTGTATGGTATTGCTTAAAAAGTCATGAGAAAGACCATGGATATGGTTGAGAGGTTTGGAAAGAATCCCAAGGTCAAATTCCACTGAATTATGATGCTAGATATATGTAGTGTTAAGTGGAAGTAATAAATTTTGAACTCACATAAATTCATCAACTATACTCAAGAGCATAAGAGCATGTAATATGAAAATTGCCATAAAATTATTCACCCCTTCAATTTAAATAAATAATTATTAAATTGATGTAACTTAGAGTGAACTTTGTCATTTATAATTTTATCATTTACAAAATAAAAAACAAAATTGAAGCCAAAATGAGAAGCAAAAGGGTTAATTTCAGAAAGAAATGTGATGATTTTACTTTGTAGGGGTCTAACACTAAACAAAAAGATCGTCACAAATGGCAGTCTTTATTAATCTTATGTTATGCATATCCATTTTTTTATACGACTCTTCTTTAATATCTCTGTAAAATAGGAAATTATTCAAACCTACTGAGAAGGAGGAGGTCAAACGCAACTACAAATGAGCTGGAGACATCATAAGGTAGGTAAAGTTGAGGAGTAACAAAGCGGAAGTCGTGCGTAGGATAAATGATTGAGATGTTTGAGCTATAAATTGATGGGCAGGGTCGAAATTAAGGGTGAGGTGTTTAATCTACGAACCAGCGGTTAATGGTGAAGTCCAAGGGCAATGAGTAAGGAAACTCCAACGAAAGAAAATGCAGAGAGGGAAGTCGAAGCACAAAAAAATGAAATGGATAGGGATGAGTCAATTAGATAAGTGTAGCTTGTGGTAGATTTTGCAGCAAATTTGTATAAATGGTTTTCCAACAAATTTTCAGTGGATTTTTCACTGTAAATCCATCGAAAACATCACCAAAATTTCTAGCAAAAATATTTGCCGCAATCCATCAATATTTTTTATGAAGATTTTTTCACTGAAAATTTTTCTTTTTCATGTAGTAATTTGTGGAGTTTTAGAGATGTCTTATTTTGAAACCATGTTAAACTATATTTTATGAGCTAGATTATAGTACATAATTATTATTGTAAATAAATTTTGTAAATAAAGTTGTTATAAAATGAAATTGTGTGTAGTAACATATGTTTATTCTTTTCTCTGGTATATAACTTTGGTTATTCATGTTTAATTTGAATTCAAGGTATTCATCATGTTATCCAACTTTATTTGATCTCCTACAGCTTAAGGCCACATTGGGTTAGGTTGTAACATTAGGTGCCTTCTTTATTACCTCTATCTTGTCACTTGGGTGGAAGAAATATTGCTACTACTAGTGGTTTCACTAGCATGTCCTCTTAGTCAAATAATCTTAATTTTTGTGTGGGTTTATTTAAAAATCTTGGTGTCATCATGAATCCAAAAAATTTTGATTTACTATGACTTAGAGCTCAAAGAAATCATAATACATGGCCTTCATCTATGATGATGTGGTTATTGGGCAACTCAAGAAATATAGGAAACTTATTTGGTTTCTACAAGCTATGGTAATCATGAAAAGACCTCATAAATTCCCAATGTTTATAGAGTTTAGGTGATAATTTTTGGTATTTCATGATGAAAGTGAGTTAAAATCTGATGAAAAAAATTCTAAACACTTTTATAGTCGAAAAACCCATGAATTTTTTATTATCTCTAAGCACTAGCAAATAAAGTCATAAATGATTTTTAAAGTATGGAGATGGGCAACTATATGCATTTTCACCTTTTTTTTTGTGAAGCCCATTTATGGGCGTGAATTTTATATAATAAAAATGAAAGTGTTACTAAGTCCTTAATGGAAAAAACAACTCATAACTACTTCCAGAGCTACAATTTAAAGAGACATAAAATATATAAAGCCTAGGTTTCCAAACTAAGTTACACAAATAAAAAATAAAATAACAAGGTAGGAAAGAAGACACACCAAAAAATAAGCCCAAGCTTGAATATGTATGAAGAATAATTAGGACCAACAAGAGGAACCTTTAAAATAATGAGAGGATCCAAATTCACCAAATCACTATATTAGCTTAACAGTGGGAACCCTAGTAATACATCAGAAAAATCACAAGGAAATTCCCAACTTGCTTATGGATTCAACATTAACGAAAGGAATATTTTCATGGATAATCAAGTAAGGTTTCTTATTGACATCCAAAGGAGTATCATTAATAGTTTAAGTAACAACACCAGTGATAATAGGAATATATGGTTTAAAGAAAGGAAAGAAATCTTTTTGGATAAAGTATGATTTGTCCTGAGTTGAGGGTGTAATGCAAAACAACCAGTTTTTCTATAGCCTAAAGTATTACATTAATCACAAAAATGAGAAAATTCCTCCATGATAACTTTTTGCACATAACCAAATTTTTTTGTTGTGTTCCACACACTATAGTTATATTTCTTGGCTAGATCATGCTCCACTAAAACCCTAGCAACAGAAGATCTTGTGTAATTAGTAATAGCATTGTGATTTTGTACCAGTCTTCCAAACAAAGTACCAGAACCATGAAGTATATGAGGAGAAAATAGAGGTGGTCTCAAATCAGGAAATGAAACCCAAATCGAAACTATAGGGGTTTCAATCAAAATATCAAACATAGGAGTCCATTTGATAAGTTTCATACATAAGATATATACATAGGAAAACCTATAGTTAAGCACACGCTATAATCAAGATCATTCGACAAATTAATTAATGTATGCTGAGGGTCCATATGTGAAATAGAAAACTTTCTAGTAAGCTCAAGTTTAAAGAAATATTTTTGAATAATGACAAGCTTCAGTCGAATAGTGAACTTCCCAACCAACACAAATTCAAACCGAGTGGCCAGAGCTTCGATTTCTTCATCAGATATCCAAAGAGCCTTTATATCACAATTGGTAGTTTCTCTAAGATCCGAGAAAGAGAAAAAAGGGGAATTATCCAGCAAAGCATCTTTAAAAGAACGAGAAATGTTTTCAAGCTAAAAATCTTGGGTTGGAAAGATTATTGATAGCCATGATCTAAGAAAAATTTATCAAGACAAAAAAAAAGACAACATGAAGGACCATTTGAATGAAAAGAATGATATCTACGCGACCAAAGGCCAATAAAAAAATGATAACTAGAGAATAGACTAAGAGAAACTTCCCTTTGATGGATGTGCATGATTCCTTCAATTTTTACATTGAAGATGGTAGAGATGAATCCGTAGTTAACTACATATTGAGTTGTTATGAGAGAGATGGTTAATTTAAAGTAAACAATCTTTTAGATCAAACTTTCCTTGGTATGTTTCTGTAACAACCATCTTATAACTTGACAACAACTTAACCTTTGTAATACTTATAGAAAAAACATTAAAAGGCAAAGCATGAGTCTTTGTTTGATGATGAAAAAGAAGAGATATTATACTACTCTCCTTTGATAAGGTAAGACTCGTCTTTAAAGAGAAACTAAGAACTCCAATACTAACTATTGGTGTATAGTAAATATGTATTAAATATTTAGTGGATTATCATGCACTTAAGTGGATATTAGTAATTATATTTTGATATGGTGTGCAATATAAATATTTATTTCTATATTGTTTTTATCTTGATATAAAGTTTGAGGGAAATTTAACATTATATGTTGTATAATAGTCATAATCGGCCAAATACGCCCTTCAGTGATATAAAGATTATTCTTTTTTGGAAAAACTCAGAACACAAATGATCAATCTTCAATGAAGAATTAGAGTGATGCTGTTGATTTTTCAATCATTGTTTATGCGATGTAAGTGATGGTTTACTTTCAATTATTTATGTTTGAATATGTCATTCAATCTCTAAAACCTAAAGTCAAAATAATTATTAGGCATCATATTACCTACTAAAAATAAGTTAAAGCCTTATTTGCACTTTTTTTGAACCATGATGAAACCTTATTTACATTATGCCCAAACCTTAGTTTAATCATTTTTTAGCTTTATTTGATGAATTTTCTAACAAATTTCTAGTAAGCTTCAAAAAAAGTTTGTAGAATGTTCAAGGAAGATTCTCACATGGTTAGAATAAGATTGGAACAAAGTTAAAATAGGGATCGAATATGATTTGATCAATATTTCAGCAAGGTTTGAAAAAAATTTAAGCTATGCTTGAATAACATTTGAGCATGATTTAAGTAAAGTTAAAACCAGAATTGATTAATGTTCAAATAAAGTTTGAACATAGTTAAAATATGATTAAATCAGCATTTGAATCATTTTATTTTTACCCTCAATATCTTATGTGGAATTAACTTATTGGAGTTATTTTACTATGAATGTTCATGTTTACTCTAATTAAATTTATAGAGAAGCATTACATTGCATTGGTCACATGTAAAACTAAAGTTGTGAAGAAAATTGGTAGATGATTTAAAGCTTTTTATCTTTTTGGAAAGGTTGAGAAATAAGAGATTCTAAAAATGAGACTAGACATGGAACTGAATAAAATGTAGGTTCATAGTATAATGGGACAAGCAGAGTTGAATCAGATGGCATAATAAAAACTAAAGTTACTTCAATATAATATAAATTGCATAATAATTAAAAAATTTAAAAGTGTATACATAACTATTATGATTATAGCTCATGAACAAGCTTGATTAAGCCTCAATATAAAGCTTGTTAAGGAACTTGATTAATCATTAAAATATATGTATATTATAAATATAGATATATGAATATTAAAAAATAAATAAATTTACTGCATTTTCATAAATAAATGTATAAATATAAATATAATTTTTAATAAGAATAATATTTAAGATAATATGTAAAGCTTATTATATAAAAAAAGTCTATGTTGTTAACTGTTATAAAAAACCATTCAAAAAGTTTAAATTTGACGACAAACCCAATTTCACAGCCTAACTCTCATCTAGTATTCACATAGTTTTTGTCATAATAAATTTGCTGACCATCATCATATTATTATAATACTAGGCTAATGAGTTCATCCCATAGTGTTTGGGAGGAAATGTGTAGAGTACATTAGAGAGAGAGCACCGAAATTGTTGAGCTGGAAGAGAGAGAAATTCCTCACGGGTAAAGATATTTTGCTTTTATTGATGAATAAAGATGTAAGTTTTATATAAGGTATGTTATTTTAAGTACCAATTTATGAGATTGATTATTATTATAAAAATTGTTCTTTGTATAGGATTGCTTAGCCTACATAAATGCACAATGCTAATGAGTAGGGCTTTTGTAAGTTGTTGTATATACTCCTTAACCTATTATAGTTTGAGTTCTACAAAGATGAGCAAGAGAATGAGCATAAGAATAATCTGCTACTAGCTAACCCATGCCCTCCTCTGTGGTTGAGCAATATTACAATATTTTTATTTGTAAATAGATATATATTAAAATAAATGAATTAGTATTCAATAGCTTCTAATATCAAATTATATTATAAGTATTGGACATGCGCTTAAATTAAGAAAATATTGTATCAAAATTACAGTACACCAACTTATCTTAAGAAAGATTAAGATTTTTATCATTTTTTATTGAATTACTTAATAGTTTTAATCTGTATATCTTCTAATTTTGATAATATTCATTTGTTTTAAATATTTTAACTTAGAATTTAAATGTATTTTTAATAAATATAGATGAATAATTTATCCAAATTATAATTTAAAAAAGTTAATAAAAAAAATAATGAATTTGATTATTAGTTTATATTATAAACTAATTATTCTACAAATTTAATAAAAGGAAGAATTTCTCTAAATATTATTCAGGCACTTCAGTATATTTTGAAGATAAAAGGTTGCCCTGGGATTAAAAATTCGACCGTTGTTGCAATCATTTGATTTTTTTTTTCTTTTCATTTCTATTTATTATTTTTTTTGGGGAATATCAATTTATTATTCGTACTGCCGGTGGCAAAGTTTTTTGACTGTACGCTGTCTTTCACAGTTGGACAAAAGGGCTGGCTGTAAAGCTATGGCTTTTTCCTGTGTGTGATAATATTAATGCCGTACTACGTTTAGCTGAGCATTAACGGCAAAAAGGATAATAAATATACCAGCGACAGCCATTTTCTCGTGTGATACGTGGACAGAGAGAAGATTGCGAGGAGGATGTGTGAACACGAAGGAAATCTTTGGAATCTAGAATACAAGAATTTGATTTTTATTTCTACTTTTTATGATTTTACAAAGCTTATCTTGGCCTGTTGGTTGAGAGCTTAGGCTTCCAACTAAGAGGCTTTGGGTTCAAGTCTTTGGGTATGCATTGTATATGAGTTTGTTTTAAATGACCTAAATGTTCCAAACAAAAATACTTTTCATGATTTTTCTTTCATTTTATAGTGGATCTCAAGTATATTAAAGATTAGTAATTGTAATAAAAAAATATTAAAAGAAGGGCTAACAAAAAAATGAAACGATCAAAATATAAACAGTTGATGAAAAAGATAGTACTGAAAATGACTCAAAAGATAGAGCTCATCTTGGCATAGTGGTATTTTTTTTTTTTAATCTTGGCATAGTTGTTGGCTGCTTTATCCTCAATTCGAAGGTGTTGAGTTTGAGATCTAATACACATATGAGTTTGTGTTTACAAATTTGTAATTAAATTTACTCAAAATTTAAAAATAAAAATTGTCATGAGAGAAGTAAATATGTAATCAATATGCCTTGACAAGATGAGATTAAAAAAAACTAAAATAATGGGTTTAAAAAGTGGAAGAAAAAGCATTATTAAACAATATTATCGGTTCTTTACATCCGAGCCTTGCTAGATCCAATGACTTCATCAATAGGTCCGCATTTCATTCTAAGTGTATATGATCTCACCTACCTAGCTGACAACTCGTCGCTGCCATTCTCCTCAAAAGCTTTTCATATATACTACTTGTCAACTACTCTATACTATTCTCCTTAAGAGCATTCCATGCATACTTGTTGGCTTTCTAACCAATATTTTCATGTGTACCTATTAAAATTCTATCTCTCTTATTCAAATATTTGTAACAACTTGCTAGGTATATGTTATTCTTGTCTTTATGAGGTTTACAAATAGTTTCTCCATTAACTCAAAACTCTTTAAATACAAGGTCAATAGCTATTTTTCACACACATAGTGATTTTCCCATAGCCATTCAAATAGTGTAGATGCAATACGACTTTTTAGATTTGATAATTAAGAGGTAGCAATTAAGCGCTAGGTAAAGTGCTACCCTCTACACTAGCTACTTAAAAGACATACTACCTAATAGTGATGAAGAGTCTAAAACTCCACTAAAGCAATTTTTTGGGGCAAAGGATACTACAAACAATTACATTTATAGGGTGAATGCAGAAGCAAAACCCCTGACAAAGTTAAAGACACTATAACTTGAGCATATAAAAGAAGATAACACCCAAAATGAGAAGCCACACCGACTCAGCCAGAAGTTGCGCCTGTTCAACCACTATACACCCCAGATTAGTACGACTCCACAACGAAGCACACTAAGTATTGTCGAGGTGCTATTTCATTTTATAACGCCACAGGCCACCATGTTGACTACTATGCTGCCTGAGTCCATTTCTGTACTAATATATATAATTTTTCAAGTCATTTTAATAGGGAGTATTGTCATTTCAGTGGGGTTTATCTTTTTTAGTTAATCTTGAGAGCTTAAGTGTAGAGCTTCCTTAAAGTCAAGTCTAAGGGAGCCTAGAAGAGGAAAAAAAACTTCATTTGAAGATCGTCTACCTTTTCATTTTTAAGCAATCCAACTTTTGGAGAAGAAAGGAGTGTGGAGAATGTATTGTATTATCCGAGTGACATCATTGAATTTTGGTTTATTTTCTTTTATTTCTATGGTTAGCTCGGTTTTCCAGTTTTGGGCTAATAATGTGAATTTTTTTAAGTACTGATATTGACTTCTGCACTTTAAATTAAAAATGCATATTTTTAAAATCTCTCATTCTTAATTTAATGCATAAAAAGGCCATATGGGTAGTTAAATTCAATGTGATGTTTTGCCTCGATGGAGAAATATTGGAATAATAAAGAGTGTTGGATGGAACTCTTGCACACCAAGATATTGGATGTTTATTGTTCTTGGTTCTATGGAGGATACAATTATTATAGGAAGTCCATAAACCTCCCTTCACAAATCTATAAGCTCAATAGAGATCTAGGGATGAATATGCTCTGATTCACATCAAATAAAGAAGAATCTACTTTGGTAATTCACAGTCATATGTCAAAAATATTTAATCATCTGGTAAATTATCTTTTCTTCTGTATTTCTTAGCAAAGATAAAATCTCAACCCTTCTTTACATTCAATAGGATAAATATTATTGCCATAGTAGGCAGTATTAGTTAATTTGCATGTTAATAGACCACTTTCTCATGGAATCGACACTTTGTCTATCACTTTATTACTTGATTGACACATGCATATCAAAGAAAATCTAATTATATTTCATCCCAAGGCATAAGCATAATTCATGTATCCCACACCTACTTCATGTTTTTTAAAATTTTTCTTTTCAAAAAATAAATAAATAAATAAACAAACAAAAAAACATGCAAGATACAAGTAGGACTAAATATGCAACTAATTTAATATTGTAAATCAATTGGCAAATTTTCATGTTACTTCTCTGGTAATGGTATAAAAAACTTGATGTTGGTATGGGCTACGTGAATTATGCGTTTGCCTTAGGTTGAAATATGCTTAGGTTTTCATTGATATGCAATACCCATTAAATATGAAAGTGCATATATCGGTTAAGTAATAAAATGATTGAAAGAGTATCGATCCCACAATGGAGTTTCATACTAACATGCAAATGAACTAATACTACCTACTACTATAATAATTCTTATATTACTAAACGAAAATAAGGGTTGAGATCGATTCTTTCTCTACTAGGGAATGCAAAATAAAAGGTAAGATACCATATGACTAAATATTTTGACTAGTAACTACGAATTATCTAAGTTTTCCTATGTAGACTTTTCTATGTTTGATGTGGATCTGAGCATATGCATCCCTAGATCTTTGTCGAGAATATAGGGATATAAAAGGTGGTTTTGGGCCTTCCTATAATGATTGTATCTCCATATAACTTAGAATACTAAACATCATATATCTAGGCATGCAAGAGTTTCATTCCAATGCTTCTAATTATTTCAATATTCCTCCATCATGGTAATATATCACACTAAATTTTAACTACACATATAGCCATTATATGCATTAAATTAATAATAGAAGATATTGAAAATATCCATTATTCATTCAAAGCATAAGAGTCTAAATTAGTACTTTTAAAGGATTCAAATCATTTGCCCAAAATTATGAACTTAGCCATCCATTGAAATAAAAGAAAATAAATTAGAATTCATTACTTCATATAAGAGAAACTACAAGAGTAATAGTAAAATCAAATGTCATTATGATAGTACAATTCAATCTCCACACTTTTTTGTCATCTAAATGTCTGATCGTTTATAAATAGATAGGCTAATCATACCTAAATAGAGTATCTTATCCTCCTCTGGCCTCCCTTAGACTTGACTCTAAGGTGGCTCTACACTTAAGCCCTCAAGACTCACTAAGAATGATAGACCCCTCTGAAATGATAGAACTCCCAACTAAAATGAACTAAAAAACTATATGTATCAATATAGAAATAGACTCAGGCACTACAGCACTCGATATGGCTATGTCATGACATTATAAAATGAACTAGTACCTTAATGCTACTAAGTGGGCTCCATTAAAGTGTTGGACTAACCTAGCATGACTATTGGCTAAATCAGTGCATTTTTTTGGCAGAGACAATGTGGCTCCTCAATTTGGGAAATGCTCCACCACGGTGTACGAAAAGTTTAGTGCTGGGATGCTTGAATGTGTAATCCAACGTTGTGGTGTTGTATAGTTTGATGCTCTAGACCTCAAATTTTTTAGACTATGGAACTGTGGCATTTTGTATTGTGGCTCTAGCCTTGGCTCCACCAAGGAAACGAATTAATTGATATTTTTTTGGGCTTTGGCAATGTAATATCCTAATTTGGCACTACGGTATTGTGGATTTTGTGGTGCTAGTAGTCAAAGCAAAATGGTACTGGTTCAACACTTAGAATTTTTCTCCTTTTTCTGAGATATTCCTGTACAACAACAACTAAAATAACATTTTTATTGATATTTAAAAAACTAAAACACTACAAAATTTACACATAACAAAACACTCTTTTGTATTTCTTGCCCCCTCCCCCCCCCCCCCCCCCCCCCCACCCTCCCTCGACTTGGGAGTTGTCACTTTTTTCTCCATATTTGAGAAGATGTTCATCACCAAATTTTTTAGTGCCCAAAAGTTCATGAAGAACTCACAAACTCATTTAAAGATGAGAAAGAGCCTAGTGATCCTCTGAAAAACTTTATTTGAGTAGTGACAATTCTAGGCTTTTGATAAGTGCTCTTATAGCTATTATTTAGCTTATGCAAATTACAGTTTTATGCTTAAGATTACACACACTACTCAGTTTCTAATGAAAGTTTAATTTGTCTAGAAAGTAATTCATATTTAGAATGTAAGTGCATGTTATCATAAAAGTAATACATTTATGAATAAAGTGTATATTCCACAAGTTAGAAAATAGAACTAACATATTTTCAATTTACTAATGCTCACTAGATTGTTATGTTTATCTAGTAAACTAACAAAAAAGGCGTTAAAAATTTAAATGTAAAAGTTTCAAAATGCAAGAATAAAAGTTTTCTAATTTTTATAAACTTCTAAACGCATGAATCCTCAAAAGGAACATGATTGCATTTGATAGGGTTACTTCTTATGGTTGTTGTGGATCAGAGCAATTGTGTTCCTCGTCTCTATCAAGCTCATCGGAACATAAGCTAGGATCTTCGCTAACTCTAATTAAACTATTTTCTTAATACATTATAATCCTAACCACCATATATTTATGCATGACAAGACTATGTTTTATGTTTTTTAATTGTTCTTCTTATCCATCTATTGAGGCTCAAGATTATACAATTGAATTTATGCAAGGCCTATACATAAATCAACTTATGCTTGAATAAAATAAATATAGCATGGTAATATTAAATACAAAACCCTATTCTAAGTAATACATGTCTTTTAATTTATCATAGATTCAAAATAGTAATTTAGCTACACATGGAGGCTTTGCAACAAGTAACCAAATTAATAAACACAACAAATATTATATTAATATAATTGGCTCTTAAGTACAAACACAAAATATAAATTAAAATATTGATTTAAAAAAATAACACAATATACAACTTTTAAACATAAGAAAGTAAAGTTTAAAAATGACCTGGAAGAATGTCATGATCCTGGCTCTCTCCTTTGCTCTGCTTCCCACCAATAAAGGACTCTGGTATAATAAACACTTATTATGCACTCCTTACACACAGACACACACACACACACACACACACACACACACACACACACACTACAAATGACCCCTACAAATTACATCCTATAACAAAATGAATAGTATGCCTAATTATAATTTTTCAACTTTTTTGAACCAGCACTTTGGAGCTATCTTGGTATCATAGTTGAACTGACATGTCAGTTCACCAATAGTAACTTTGGTTCACAAGTCCAACTGATCTCTATTATAGTGCTTAGTAATTTGGTGCGACCGTGCCTTAATCGAGTGTTGTGGGATTCACCGGATAACTCCTCAGTGCTAAGCTCTCCAAATGATTTTTGGTACGATCTCTGTTGCAGCATCGAGGGTGTAGCACTACGGTGCTGAAATGAGCTCTTGTGATGCAGTGTTGGTTTATTTTTCCTATTTTTCTTATAATTTCTCTCACAAAACACAAGGATTACAAGTAAAAAATAATATAATTTTAGGAAAATAACATAAAATAATTTATCTTATCAAATTCCCCCTAATTTTAAACTATTAGCTGTCCTCAAGTAATGAAATTAAACTTGGAGAAAATTGCTTTGTCCTTTACTTTGAGCAATATTTTTGGAAAAAATAAAATTAATAATCTAAATACTTATACAATACATAAGTTGGAAGATTTTCCAATAAAATAATTTATAATGTCCTAAACCTCCAATTTAAATTAATATTCTTTTTAAACTAAACTCTTATAGTGAATAGTTTTGACTCTTACATCGGCTTTTTAGAATTTGTGGAGTTAATGAAATTGCTTGTTTAGTTAATCCTTAAATCTACCAAGTAGCTTTCTTTACGTATTATGAATCCAATAATTTTTTTAGAGGTATATAGGTAGGGCAAGATATTGCAGTTTTCAACTAATTTATATTTAGGTATTTAGCAACGTTTTAATTTTTTTTCTTTCCTTTTTTTTATTCAAATTAGTACCTTATTAAAATTTTGAATACCTCTCTATTACCTCCATTTAATATTTTTATGTGGGACTAGACATTTTAGGTACGAAATTTTGATACTTAGTTAAGCTACCCTTTTTATTATTTTTCAATATATATATATATATATATATATATATATATATATATATATATATATATATTCATTGTTTTTTCTTTGTAAACTAAAATACCTTATTTTGATATAAATTCCTATCTCTAACCTTTGCTAATTATCCTAACCTAAAATTGTTAGAGTTTTCTAAATTCCATATTTACTTATTTTTTGGGTGATTTGAGATTAATCTAATAAGTCATTTTACATTAATCCTAGAACTCAGTAACTTTAATAAGTAGTCAAGTGATTAAGTGATTTTTAGAAATTTTGAATTATTCATAATTACTATTTTTATGTTAAAAGATTAGTTGTTATCTTATAATTATTTTATTACAAAAATTTTGCAAGTTATGGACTATTAAATACTTATGGATTATATTTTTCTCTTTGCAAAATTCATTATGCAAAAAAAAGTGCAATAGTATGACAAGTAATAACTCAAAATTTAGAGAAATTTCATTTCTATATTTTTTCTTAAATTACAAAAACATAAACAAACCATGTAAAATGTTTTTAATAATGAAATAAAATTAAAATAAATAAAAACAAGTTTAACTAAACCCAACAAAATACAATAATAACTAATAAAAATAAAAAAGACTAAAAAAAATAAAATTCAACACAATTTTTTTATAAACTAAAAATAAACAACAACAACAACAACAACAACATCAAGCCTTTATCCCACTATGTGGGTCAGCTGTATGATCCATTTTCTCCATTTTGTATGGTTGAGAGTCAAATTCTCATTTAGATCTAATAAAGAAAGATCATTTCTAATATTTTTTAACCATTTCTTTTTAGGTCTACCTCTACCTTTCTTAACATAGGTCAAATCTAATACATCTACTCTCCTAACCGGGTCATCAGAAGGCCACCATTTTATGTGACCAAACCATCTAAGGTGACTCTCTCTAATCTTATATGCCACTAGAGATACTCCAACCTTTTTATGTATATGTTCATTTCGTATCTTGTCTCTAAGAGTAAAGCGACTCATCAACCTAAAAATCCTCATCTCTACAACACTTAACATAAAATTATGCTTTTCTTTTAATGACCAACATTATGTGCCATAAAGCATTGTATGTCTAACAACCATCTTATTGAATTTTCCCTTAAGTTTGAGTGGTACTTTTCTATTACACAACATGCCCGATGCATTCCTCCACTTCGTCCATCCAACTTGAATTTTACTAATAATATCCCCATCAATTTCACCATCACTCTGAAAAATAGACCGAAGATATCTAAAATGAGTACTTTTATTAATGACTTCAATCATGCTAAGATTATGCTTAAAATTTACGTTAGCTGTCCACTACCTAACGCAAATCTCCACTTTGCTCATCAAGGACTTCCGACTGAGAAATGGCAGTATTTAAACTAAAAATACACAAAAATAAAAAAAAATAACGCAATAGTAGGGCTCTGACTACTCATCTACATCATCTTATCCTTTTTCTTGTTTAGGTGTTTTGTCGAGGGTGCTACTTGTGGATACATCAAACAGGTAGGTGGGCTAAGAAAGAAGTTTTGCTGACCATGGAAGTCCATCTTACAACTCTTAAACATTTCAATATGGAATGTATAATAATTAATGTTATACTAATATTATTGTTAGTATAGGAGCATCATGTGATCATAGCGAGCATACATTCCCTACTCTAACCAGGTTAGTTGTTGCCTAAAGTGATCTACAAAAACCTTGATCTGATCTATATGAACTTGGAGGTCCTCCACCTGATCTCTTAGCATTCTAGGATCTCTAAACCACTACTTCCTAGGTTCGTTAAAATGGGTGGATCCCTCACCATGCCCTAACGTGGTGATTTTTAAGGACTAGATCTTTGATGGAGTTATGGATTAAGCAGACATAACTTGCTCCCCTCTTGGGTTCCCTACTACCCCTGTTAACTCATAATGGTCACATTAAATGGGGATGCCCTAGTCCCATAGAAGTAGACTCCTTGATAAAGTATTGGATAGAATTAAAAGACTTTTCCCAAAGCACATAGCCATATCTTATTTAATACAGTAGGCCAAAACCACCCTCTCTTTAGTTACCTCACTAATGTTTCTACTAGGAATAATCTTAGCAGACATAAAGTAATGGCATGATTTGGACTCTTGGCTAAGGGCAGAAGTAGGAAAGGTACTTATTTTATATTCTTTCCTCTTCTACCAGGCATTCAAATCCTTTAAGTTTCTGTATCTAATAACCTTCTCATAATTAATTATACTATTATAAAGGTTATGGTACTCATCACCATTAAATTTGAATTTAGGGGATTGTAAGATTTGGTTGATGGGTATAGGAGTGAAAGCAACCCCTTACCCTTGATAAAACTACACTCATTCTGAAGCTCCTCCATGTGGGTGAAGAATTACAAAATGAATAAGGCTTTGCTAAGGCAAGGCTGCATAAAAAATAGTCCCAATTAGGGTCAGTGATTTTTCCCTTGATGGTTCCCTTAGGTTTACCAATACCTCTCTCGTGGATAACAAATTTCTAGACCAAATTGTTATACCACTCTTTGGCGGTAGGACCTATGAACTATGGGAGTTATGGGAAGTTAAGTTTCCCCTCTTGTGTTTTCCCCTAGAGATAGATAATTCATCCACTCAATTTCATCAATTTCAAATTCCTCCCCATCTAGTAAAATAACAAATTTTGTTAATATCATGATGATACTAGGTAATATAGATATCATTATGGGAGAAGTTGATCATAGAAATTATAATTAATACAATGAAAGTATAAAGGTCAATTTGATGGCCATTTCTAACCTAAGAAAAATGGACAGGAAACCTAGGGACTCAAATGCTCTAAGACTCAAGAACTCTAAATCATAGGAATGCATATAAGAATCAATTATCAGACCAAATTCTTTTTATAAACTGAGTAGTACTACGGTGCTGTCTTGATTATCATTATGATGCTCAGTGAAATTTGGTTAGTACGGGTACAAGCATTATGGCATTGGGCATAGGTAGCCCTGTGGCGCTACCCTTAAAAATTATATTCATAAACTTTTTAATTGTGAGACTACCATGATGCTTGAAGTGACCACCACTATGGAATTTTAACTATCATATTAAAGTTTTGACAAAGCACTATGGTACTATATGGGTGGTACTATGGCGCTCAATCTGATAAATTAATTAGAGAGCATCATATTATGGTACTGAAGGTGTAGCATTGTGGCACTCCAAAGGGTGAATTAGCATTGTGGTGCTAGATTCCTCTAACACTTTAATGCGATCAATAAAAAATAAATTTGAAAATTGATATAGAGTTTTAGCACTTTAAAGAGTAGCACTGCTGCGTTCAACTGAATTTTCCAAAATTAATTTTTATATTCTAGATAATCTACAACAACACACATAAGGATAAATCTGAGCTTACTAGTTACTACAGAATAACCTAACTTTACGAAGATCATGGAACACACAATTCTTTAAAATAAACATAGGGAGCTAAATTGGGATGCCTCCTAAACAATGCTAAATTTATAATCTTCAGCCAGACTAAACTCCTAACACTAAATATAGGGGTTAATTGGGTTACCTCTCGAATAACACTAAGTTTATAGTCTTCAGCTAGGCTATGCTAACATCCTTTCCAAGATGAGCTAGCTCTATAGAGCTCCTAAAGTGTTCAACATAACTTCCAAAATAGTTTTCATTACTCACCATTGACCTTAATAATATGAGTAATTATAAGATCATTAATATCAATAACTTCATAAAAATATACTTTTACTACCGTTTATAAACCAATCCTCTTGTACTATAATTTTCTTGAAAATAATTTTAATTTTGAGTTATGCAAAAAACTTTTTGTTTAAATTCAAATTCCTTCCTAATAAGCTTACGATCATGCCATTTCATAATTTATGCCCTATACATTTTTGCATTTTCATAAGCCTTATATCTAAATTCATCTAGCTCACTCAGTTGTACTTTTGTATTCTCTATATAATTCTTCAGATTATAATTCAATTCTTTTATAGATCAGAAAGCCTTATGCTCTAGTTTTAGTGGTAAATATTAGGATTTTCTAAAGATCTATTTATAGGGTGACATTCTTATAGTTATCTTAAATATTGTACTATATGCCCAAAGTGCATCATCTTACTTTAAAGCCCAATCTTTCCTATTAAGACTTAAACTATTTTCTAAAATGCTTTTAATCCCCCTATTACTTATTTCAACTTGACTACAAGTTTGGGGATGATAAATAGTTGCAACTCTATGTTTTATTCCATATTTAAGAATCAAAGCCTCCACTCTTTTATTGTAAAAATGGATACCCCATCACTAAAAAATATTGTAGGTACTTTAAATCTAGAAAAAAATATTTCTTTTAAGAAATTTAATAACTATCTGAGCATCTATTTCAGGGGTTGCTAGTCATTCAATCCATGCGATGACATAATAAACTACTATCAAAATATATTGATTTCTAAATAATTAAATAAAAGGTCCCCAAAAATCAATTCCCCAAACATAAAAATCCTGACTTCCAACATAATGCTAAGAGGCATTTCATTTCTTTTAATAATATTGCCTACTCTCTTATGCCTGATCATATTTTTTTTACATGTTCATTTGCATCTTGAAATAGGGTAGGCCAATAAAACTAGGATTATAAGATCTTAGAAGCAATTCTAAAACCTCTAAAATGACCTCCATACTCAAAATTAGGATATGGCCTAATTATTGATTCTAGGTCATTGTCATGGACATATCTCTTAATAATATGGTCTTTACACCACCTAAATAAGAGCATCTTATCCCAAAATCAAATTTTATATTATGTTGAAATTTATACCTTTGGGTATAAGACATGTAAGCAGGAATAACCCCACTGAGAATATAATTCATCATATAAACATACCAATATATACCAGACAAATGAACAACAAATAAATGCTCATTAGAAAAAATCTCATTAATTTCATAATCATCACATACAGGTTTTTTTAACTCTATCATAGATAAGTGATCAACCACTTGGCTCTTCATTCTGAACTTATCAAGAATCTCTACATCAAATTTTTATAACAAAAGAATAACCTCACCAATCTAGGCTTGGCATATTTCTTTATCATAAGAAATTTTATAGCAGAATGATGATGGGGGGCTTATTGTGAGCTAATTTGAGACTCGCTGAGTTTGAAATATTCTTAAGTTTTATTTGGTATAAAATTAGTAATAGCCCACTGAATTACATAAGTATAAGTATTAAATAAAGTAGTAAAGTGAAAGAGTTGAGTGCCGAACCAATGAGGAAGTATTTTACAAAATTTCAACTTAACTATTAGTGCTAATTTCAAATGCACAACTTATCCTACTGAAAATAAAAATGATATTTATAGTTTTTTCCACTAAAAGAAAACAAAAACTTGCAATAAAGAATTTTGATACTTATAAGAATAAAATATTATGGTCTAATAAAGATAAAAAACATAGTTTTCTAATGAGACTCTTAATTGTAGATTTGGATACGAGCATATGCATCCGTAGATGTTTGTTGAGCTTGTAAGGGAAAAAAGAAAGGTTTAAAGCCTTCCTAGAGTTTTAATATATCTATAGAACCTAGAATATTCAAACATCCTATGTCTAGGCATGCTAATTTTCTATTTACATATTTTTAATTATTTTAGTATTACTCTATTAAGGTTATACATCTAACTATATTTTAATTAAATACATGGCCATTATTTGCATTAAATAAAGTTTAGGAAAAATTAAAAATATAAATACATTTATTAAAGTATAAGAGTCTATTTTAGAATATTCTATGCTTTCTACATCATTAGCCCAAAATTAGAGAATTAGTTAGGAATGGAGGAATTAATCACCAAACTCATCTTCATTATATCATTAACAGAAATGATACAATAGAAGTAATAAGAAATTTGTCACCCAGAAGGATCAAATGATCTTCTCCGTACTCCTTCTTCCATTGATCGCAGAGTTGCTTACACAAAAAGGCTAATATTTCCCCTATGAAAGTACCTTACACTTCTCTAGCCTCCCTTAGACTTTACTCTAAGGGTGCACAAAAGAAATAAACTAAAAATTATAAGAATTCACTCAAGTGAAATAATTCTTAAAATAATATACTGAAATACTATTTATAGTAAGTATTGGGTCACATTCTAGCACTGTGGTACTCAACAAGGTGGCACTGCGGTGGTGAAAGAAGAGCATCACCTCGACGTTATAATGTTTGCTCCACTGTGGTTGGCTGATGTGGAATAAATACTATTTTAAATGATGTGTCTTTTTTCTTAATCAGTATGTCTTTCTACTGAATTGATGTGGTTCCATGCGTTCATAAATGCTCCATCTTGGCACTCTAGATGATTGAGCACTATGACAATCGAATGAGGAATCTAGCACTAAGGTATAGAAAGGCATGGAACTACGACACTAATTTTCTATTGACACCTGGTACTATAGTGTTAAAATTTGGCATAGGGGTGATGTATAATGTCACAGAGCGGACTATAATACAACTATAGTGCTTTTAAATAGAGAAGATTGGTCTTGTAACATCTGTAATGGGCACCTTGTCATGCTTGAACTTAGTACTACTTCATTATATGGACTGGCGCTGCGGTGATATTTAACATTTATAATTTTTTCTATTTTTGAACATTTCCTATACAAATACAACTAAAATAACACATTTTCATTGAATTTTAAATATAAAAAATAATACAAAATTTACACTTAGTGAATTCCCCCCAGCTTAAACTCTTCCTTATCCTTAAGCAATAATAACTTTCACATGTTGATCACTTAATAGCAAAAGTAAAAATTAATAATTTAAAATTAGTAAAATATAGGATAATATAGCACAGACTAAAAGTAATTGGAAATGATTAATTTTGTAATCTAATTTTAAAAAGTCATAATAGTTATCTTAATCGGTCACCCTTACCTTTGCTTATTGTGAATATATTCACTATATTTTTATAAAATTGACCTATGAATTTAAAATTGAATAAAGTAACCTAGGGACTACGTATGCTTATAATTGAAAATGACTTTCATTAATGCACCATCACATATACTAGTTCACTTATTTATTCCTTTTTTTTATTTAAGTAAGATGCATTCAAATTTAAGCTATAATTGATACCAATTTTTGAATGTGTTCATCTTTTTTTTTTTTTTTTGCAATATTTTCTCTTAAGTTTTTTACATATTTCTTTTCCTTACTATTTGTGCAGTACATACTTAATAATTTGATTATAAGTTTTTTGCTTTTATTCCCTTGCAATCCTATTAAACTAATGTAATAATTTAATAAGATAACTAATTCCCTTTTCAAGTTTACTATGATCCTCCTAATTTAAGATATACACATCTAATCCATAAACTTAACTATTCATTTTTCAATTTAATTTTCAATGAGTTATTGTATAGTTTCTAAATTCAAAATCAAGTCAATAGCTTAAAAGATCTTTCTGAGAGCTCATCACTGCATCGCTAGTTTTGAGTGTCACAACACTCAACGAATGAACATTATGGCACTTACAATCAAAGCACTGCGGTGCTAGTTAAATGTTAGCATAATAAATATTTCTCAAGACATTAATTATGTCATAGCCAAAATCATAATTTAATAAATTTTATAAATAATACACCAAATTCATATGAAAAGAAAATATAAATTACAACACATAACATAAACAAAATAACAAAGAAACATCAACAAAATTGGGTAACCACCCAATATAGTAGTTTATGAACAGAAATGTCTAGTACTAATTGAGATTGCAAGTTATCCTAATTGTGTTTCCAAATTTTTTATTGAAGCAGCTTGACTTTGTAATTGAGTTCCCAATTGAATCACTACCTCATCCAAAGGTGTGTTCCTATTTCCAAACTAATTATTTTGATTAAATTCTGGAAGATAGTAAGGTCTAAGATTCATAAAAGTTTATTGAGGATTATTCCAGTTTCCTCCTTAATGAGGTTGTCCTCAATTACACTGATTATTACCATTAGCTTTATTTGACCAACTAAAATTAGGGTGGTTCCTCTGACCTGAGTTTTAAGTATTGGAATAGGGATTGTTTTTTTGTCCAAACAAATTCACAATTTTAATCCCAAAACACTAGTATCATCAGTAGGATTTAAATTAGGCTCGTTTAAGTATATAGATGATCTCGATCTTAAGTTCACTCCAATAATATCCAATTTCTTTGAAAAAGCAGCTACCTAAGCAGTAAGATATAACAAAGCATTAGATTTATAAACTCCAACTACTCTCTTAGGATTCACTGTATCAATAGGCCACTAAAAATTATTTTGTAGCCATTTTCTCTATTTATTCATATTCTTCCTCAAATGGCTTTTACATTTAAGATCCTCCAGCTATAAAATCAATAATTGACCTAAGAGATCCTACAAGTTTGAATAACTAACCAACCAAGTAAGGCATAGTGAGGGCATTTTCTTAATATTTTAGTAAATCTTTTCTAACTTTCATAAATTGATTCTCATTTAAACTTGGCAAAAGAAGTGATATCATTTCTAAGTTTGACAATTTTTAAGGTTATAAATACTTAGCTAGGAATTTATGTTCCAACTAATTCCAAGTTGTTATAGTGCTTAGGGGTAATGAGTTCAACCACATTTTAGCCTTATCCCTTGGAGAAAATAAGAACAATCTAAGTCTAATAGCATCATCATTGACACCATTCTACTTAAATGTTGCATAGATTTCTAAAAAATTATGTAAGTGTAAGTTTTGAACACCAACAAAAGTTTTTAGTTAAAAATTATTGGCTTGGATAGTGAGTCTATTGATGATCTGATGGATTCCTTCCACTACAAGATTAGCATATTCGCTAAATGGTCTAGAATGGTCCTAAGCTTGTGCTAGGTTAGAAATTTTTAAAATCCTTTTAGTTTTTTTGAGTTTTTGTAAGGGTCCTTTTTATTTTTGGATCCAACAGAAATGGTACCTTACTAGATCTAAAAAGCATACAATAGGAAAAAAACTTAAAATCACAACTAAACAATCAAACAAAATACTTTTTTGGATTTTTTAAAATTCTTATCAAACAAAATAAAGATACATGATACAATTATGTCTAAATATGCACTTCTTTAAACAATATAGATAAAATGTTAATACACACATTATGTCAATGACAATGGTGCCAAAAACTTATGTGGGGCTTATGGTGAGCAAATTTGAGGCTTGCTATGTTTAAAATATGCTTAGATTTTCTTTTATATAAAATTAGTAATAGCGTATTAAATGAAAATAATGTTTGGAGTTTTTGTCATTAAAAGAAAATAAAGAGTTGCAAAAAAGATTTATGATACTTATGGCAATAAACTATTTTGGACTAATGAATGTAAATAACATAGTTTTACTAATGAGACTTTTAATTGAAGATATGGATTACAACATATACATCCCTAGATCTCTGTCAAGCTTGTAAGGGTGAAATGAAAGATTTAAGGCCTTCCTATAATTTTACTATCTCCACAGAATCTAGAATATTCAAGCATCCTATGTTTAGGCATGCCAATATTTCATTTCAATATTCCTAATTATTCTAGTAATCCTCCGTTGAGGCTATACATCACACTATATCTTAACTACATAGAAGGCCATTGTATGCTTTAAATTAAGTTTAGGAGATATTAAAAACATCAATACATTCACTAAATCATAAGAGTCTACATCATTATATACTATGCTTTCTACATTATTAGCCCAAAACTAGAAAAATATCTAGGAATTGGGAAAATAACAAGCAAATTCCTCTTCTTTGTTTTCATTAAAAGATATGATAGAATAGAAGTAATAAGAAAATTTTCACCGAGAGGGATCAAATGATCTTCTCCACACTCCTTCCACAAATCACAGAGTGGCATACAAAAATAGGCTTAGATCTCAATTAGGAAAGTAGCTTGCACTTCTCTAGCCTCCTTTAAACTTTACTCTAAGGGCGCACTAAAGAAACATACTAAAAATTACAAGAATTCACTCCAGTGACAAAACTCTTAAAATAACATAACTTAAAAACTATTTATAGTAAGTATAGGGTCAGGTTTAAGCACCATGGAACTCGATAAGGTGGCATCGCGACAGTGAAAAATGAACTAACACTTGGCAGTGTAAAGTCTACTCCACTACAATGCTGGATAATGTGACATGATTACTAATTGAAATGGCAGGTCTTTTTTTTTAATTGGCACGTCTTTTATTGAATTTGTGTGGCTCCATGCATTGGTAAGTTCTCTGCCACGGTGCTCCAAAATTTAAGCACTTTGATGCTTGAATAAAGAATTTGGTGTCGAGGCGTAGAAAGGCATGATGGTATTGAACTCATTTTTTTGGGACAGCTGATGCTATAGTGTTAAATTTTGGAACAATGTTGCTATGAAACACTAAGATGCTGACTTTAGTACTATTGTGGTTGTTGCAAATCTGGTTTTAATGATGACAAACATGTTTCCAGTGTGTTTTGCTTGGCTAATCTGTTTCAGGCACAAAAGACCGCGAGCCACTCAAGCCACCTCAAGATCGGGTCCAAGTGTGTCAAATGTATGATTTTTCTTTTTATTGAGTCAATTGTAATGTAACTGATCCCCTAGCTAAGTAACCTTGCACACACACACTCAGGGGGAGAGATTGAGTCAGTTAGAGTTTCTGTTCAAAATTTGTTCAGATCGTCCTGGACGATAGTTTCATCGTCCTGGACGATCCAGTTAAAAATAGAAACCCTAATTAGGGCGACTAAGCTAAGAGGGTCTGATTGAGCCGATCGTCCTGGACGATCTATGGATCGTACGGGACGATATTCCCAAATCAAAAATTCTCAGCCGCCAGATTAAGTTAGGCAAGTTTTATTTTAAGTATTTTGGTCTGATCGTCCCGGACGATACGTGTATCGTCCTGGACGATTCACTACAATCATGCCTAACTTAGTCTGGTAATTAAGGAAAGCAATTAATGTTTAATTGATACGATCACATCATCCTGGACGATCGCAGGATCATCCCGGACGATCGTGATCGTCTTGTGCATTTCAGCTGTACGTCCAGAACTATATACAGGACAATTTGGGGGCCTTTTTGAACTAATCGTACCGGACGATTACCCTATCGTCCGGGACGATCAAGTCATTTTTTGGTCGTGCAGCACAGATTTCTCTGGACGACCCGAACTGTCTTCTGGACAATTTCCTTCAATTTGAACTAATCGTCTGCGATCGTCCGGGACGATATGAACAACTTTTTCTACTGATCGTCCAGAAGAGCCAGATCGTCCAGGCTGAAACAGCTGAATTTGAACTGATCGTACAGGACGATCTACCGATCGTCCTGGACGATCTTGGCCGACAAGTTGAGATTTAGGGCAAATTTTAAGCCCTCCTTTAAAAGAACTTTTTCCAATTTTTGGAAAAATCTTTTTGTTGTCTTCCTTCCCTGAGAAATCCTAGAGAGAGAGAGAGTTGGGAGAGAGAGAGAAGATCTTGTGAGGGGGAGTTAGTGAGGGATTCACTAAGGTTGCTCCGAGCACGGATCAGAGTCGTCTTCTCCGCTCGTCGTCTTTCGTCTAGTCAGTGTTCGTCGTAGGAGGATCGTTAGCAAGAAGATCCAGGTTCTCTGCCCGCTTCAGGTGGAAGCAAAAGGAGTTCGTAGGTTCTCTTCCTGCTTCAGGAGGAAGCGAAAGGAGTTCGAAGGTTCTCTGCCTGCTTCAGGAGGAAGCGAAAGGAGGTCAGGTTCTCTGCCTCACCACGTGGTGAAAAGGAGGTGTTTTGTACAGGCTTCTCCGCCTTGCTGTGGGAGCAAAAGGAGAGTCACTTTCGTTTAGTGCAATACCCGGAGGGGAGGCTCCGAGGAGTGGACGTAGGTCAAGTTGACCGAACCACTATAAAATCTGGTTTGCTTTTCTGATTCAGTTTTGCATTTTACTTTTCAATATAAACTGCTTGGGTGAATATCGTTGGTTGATCTTTTCGTTATTGTTTACTTGTTTCCGCTGCTAAGTATCGAAAAAATTTTCATAGTTATCGTGAAATTTTTAAATAACCAATTCACCCCCCCCTCTTGGTTAGCCTCGGGACTAGTTCACTAGGGCTTAACATCCCTTTCGAACTTTCAAGTGGTATCAGAGCGGGATTCAAAATTTTTGTTTAAAAACTTTTGAATTTGATCCAATGGCTAACTGTAACAATCGTAATACTGCTGAAGGTTATTCTATTACCAGACCACCGTTGTTTGACAATATTTCTTTTGATTTTTGGAAAACACGCATGTCTACTTTTCTACAATCTATTGATTATCGCATGTGGATGTTAGTTAAGGACGGATACGAACCACCTTTTCGAATGATTAACAATGTGAAAACTGAATTGCCATTTGCTGATTGGACGTTTGATGATCGTGATTTAGCACAGTTGAATGCAAAATGTTTGAACTGTTTCTTTTGTGCTTTGAAATCTGAAGACTATATGCGTGTTTCTACTTGTACAACGGGAAAGGAAATCTGGGATAGGTTATGTATAACATACAAAGGTACAACTGAAGTCAAACAATCTAGGTTAAACATCTTGTTACATGATTACGAACTTTTTCGCATGAAACCTAGTGAGACTATTTCAGAAATGTACACAAGGTTCACTCAGATTGTTACCTCTTTGCATGCTTTAGGTAGAGAACTTACCAACTACGAAAGAGTGAACAAGATTCTTAGATGTTTGCCTACTTCTTATGATGCTAAGATTACTGCTATTACTGAATCCAAAGATTTAAATACTTACTCTATTGACAGCTTACTTGGATCACTCATTGCTTACGAGCAAGGGGTGAACCAAAGGCAACTTGATGCAGGAGAACGCAAGAAAGAGAAGATCGTGGCACTAAAGGCCAAAGATTCAGATGCTAGCACTTCCGGGTCTAATAGCGATGAAGTTGCCTTAATCACAAGGCAATTCAAAAGCTTTCTAAGGAAGAAACATAAGAACTATCAGAAGTGGAACAAGGGTAAGTTCAATAAAAACTTTAAGGGTTCATCTGAATCGGTTTGTTTTGAATGCAGGAAGCCTGGACACATTAAGGCTGATTGTCCAACACTTAAAGCTCACCCAAGCAAGGAGAAGGGTGAGGAGAAACCAAAGTTCAAAAAGGACAAGAAGCGGATTCAGAAGGCGTTCTGGGCAGACTCTGCATCCGACTCTTCTGAGACTGAAGCTGAAGAGGAGGAAACAAACTTGTGTCTGATGGCGGATGATCACCCTGGTCAGTCGGACCAGGAAGAGGTATGTGAGCTTACTTACGATCAGTTATTTGAAGTTTTTGAAAAGATTCATACATTGTATAGGAAGCTTAAGAAAACCCATGCTAGTTTGAAACTAGATTATCTGACTTTGCAAAAAGAGCATGAAGTGTTGATTAAGGATCATTCCACCATTGATAGCAATCACATGTCTTTACTAAATGAGTTTGATGAACTGAATAAAAAGCATTCTGATTTAATTGTTGAGCATAACTTGTTAAAAACATCGCATGGTGAATTAGAACTTACTTTTAAGAAAGTGAATGATTTGGCATCTGAGTTAGAAAGTATTGAAAGTGCAAAAATGTTTGAAATTGGAAGTTTAAACAAACACATTGAGTTTTTGAAAGTGAAAATCAGTGCTTTTGAAAATAACAAAACACCGCCTACTTTTGAACAATTTTATGCACCGCCACCTTTTAAAAATTCTGTTGCAAGTTCATCAAAGAATGTTTCATACACTACTAGGAAGAGGCACTATCACTCACGACGTTTAGTTAATCCTTTTCCTGGTGTTAGATGTTTTTCATGTGGCATGTTAGGACAAATATCACACACTTGTACTGTTCACTGTAGTACACATTGGGTGTGGAGACCCAAACTGCCTGTTGCACAGCACAGCACGCATGCATCGCATTCTTCTTTTCATAAGAAGGAACCCAAACCTGTTTGGGTTCCTAAGACTGACATTTGATGATTTTGTAGGTGTGCTCTCACACAAGACCTCGTGAGAGCATGTGGTACCTTGACAGCGGATGTTCTAGACATATGACTGGAGATGCAAATCAGTTCATTTCGCTGGAGGCCAGAGCTGGAGGCAAGGTTACACTTGGAGATAACACCACCAGGAAGGTGGTAGGCACAGGTATGATTGGTGATTCAAAGAATTTTATGATTGATAATGTTTTGCTTGTAGATGGACTGAAACACAACCTGCTGAGCATCAGTCAACTCTGTGACAAGGGATACAGCATCAAATTCCTGCCCACTGGCTGCATTTTAAGCTTAAATGATGAAGTTGTTTTGCAGGGGCAAAGGATCAACAATGTCTACAAGCTGGATGTAAGTAGCATTAAATCTGATAATTCAATTTGCTTAAAAACTGCTGCTGATGAGTCTTGGTTATGGCATAGGAGATTGTGTCATGCCAGTATGAAAACCCTTAGGAGAGTCACCCAAAAGGACTTAGTTAGAGGTGTGCCCAAGCTTAAGTTCACTAAGGATCACCTGTGTGATGCCTGTCAGTTGGGGAAGCAAGTCTAGTCATCTTTTCACTCTATTAAGGATATTAGCACCTCTAGACCTTTAGAAGTTCTTCACATGGACCTCTTTGGACCCATTAGCACTGCAAGCTTAGGGGGGAGAGTCTATGGTTTTGTGATTGTTGATGATTATTCAAGGTTCACTTGGGTTAAGTTTTTGTCACACAAATCTGAGTCATTTGATGAGTTTAGATCTTTCTCTACTTGGATTCAGAAGAAGTTAGGATGTGAGATTATTACCATCCATAGTGATCACGGAGGGGAGTTTGAAAATGAAAGATTTCAAAGTTTTTGTGAGGATCATGGGATTAGTCATAATTTTTCAGCTCCTAGGACCCCTCAGCAGAATGGGGTAGCTGAAAGGAAGAACATGACCTTAGTAGAAGCCGCTAGAGCCATGCTTGCCGAGTATTCACTTCCTAAATACTTTTGGGCTGAAGCGGTGAACACTGCCTGTTATGTGCTGAATAGGGTGAATGTTAGAGTCAAACTGAACAAGACACCTTATGAGATCATCAAGGGTAGAACACCAAATCTGTCCCACCTCCATGTCTTTGGCTGTAAGGTTTTCATTCTGAACAACGGGAAGTCACCCTTAGGAAAATTTGACCCCAAATCTGATGAAGGAGTGTTCTTAGGATATTCAAGTGTGGGGAAATCCTTTAGGGTGTTCAATAGGAGGACTTTAGTGGTGGAAGAAACAACCCATGTAGTGTTTGATGAATCTGATCCTAAGGAGTCTAGATCTGAAGTAGAAGATGAAGAGATTGTTGAGGTTACCCAAGGAGTTGGAAATACAAATTTGGAGGAAAGGGTAGAACCTCAAACCCCATTGCCTAGAGATTGGAGATATTCTTCGATTCATCCTAAAGAACTGATCTTAGGAGACCCTTCTGAAGGTGTTAGGACTAGGCATGGACTTAGGAAGGAAGTAAACCATTCTGCCTTTATCTCAATGACTGAACCCACCAACATCAATCAAGCCTTGTCGGATGAGTTTTGGATTTTAGCGATACAGGAAGAATTGAATCAATTTGTAAGGAATGATGTTTGGGAGTTAGTAGAAAGACCTAGAAACTAAAGTATTGTGGAACCAAGTGGGTCTTTAAGAATAAGATGAATGATTCTGGTGTGGTGGTGAGAAATAAGGCAAGATTGGTGGCTAAGGGGTATAATCAGATAGAAGGGATAGGTTTTGAGGAAACTTTTGCCCCTGTAGCTAGATTGGAAGCCATTAGAGTGCTACTAGCCTTTGCCTGTTACAAAGGATTTAAGCTGTTTCAAATGGATGTCAAGAGTGCCTTTTTAAATGGGGTAATTAAAGAAGATGTTTTTGTAGAACAACCCCCAGGTTTTGAGAGTTCCCAATATCCAAGTCATGTCTATAAATTAAAAAAGGCCTTATATGGATTGAAACAGGCACCCAGAGCTTGGTATGAGAGGCTTAGCACATTCCTGTTAGAAAGTGAATTTGTTAAGGGGAGCGTAGACACCACCCTTTTTCTGAGGAGATTAGGAGATGACTTACTCATTGTCCAGATCTATGTTGATGATAAAATTTTTGGATCTTCTGATAAATACTTATGTGAAGAGTTTTCTAAAACAATGAGTAAAGAGTTTGAGATGAGTATGATGGGAGAATTGTCCTACTTTTTGGGGTTTAGCATAAGGCAAACGGATGATGGAACCTTTCTCAATCAATCAAAATACACTAAGGACATTTTGAAGAAATATGAAATGGACAAAGCCAAGCCAATCAATACTCCCATGCCCTCCTCAGTTCAGTTAGATAAGGATTCAAATGGAAAATCTGTTGATCAGAAGAAGTATAGAGGGATAATAGGGTCACTGCTTTACCTGACTGCTAGCCGACCTGATATCATGTTTAGTGTCTGTCTTTGTGCTAGGTTTCAGGCTGATCCTAAAGAGTCCCACCTGACTGCTGTTAAGAGAATTCTTAGATATCTTTTAGGGACCCCAAACCTAGGAATTTGGTACCCTAGGCACAGCACCTCTTTTGAGATCATTGGATATTCTGACTCTGACTTTACGGGGTGTAGGGTGGATAGGAAGAGTACCTCTGGGACTTGTCAATTCATAGGACAGTCGTTAGTCTCCTGGTCCAGTAGAAAACAGAACTCAGTTGCACTTTCCACTGCTGAAGCTGAGTACATTGCCTTAGGGAGTTATGTGGCCCAAGTTCTTTGGTTGAAGCAGCAAGTCTTGGATTTAGGAGTACCTGTTGGCACAATTTCTGTTCTGTGTGATAATACTAGTGCCATCTGTATCTCTAAGAATCCAATCCAATATTCTAGGACCAAACACATTGACATTAGGCATCACTTCATTAGGGACCATGTTATAAAAGGGGACATTGAGCTACACCACGTAGCAACTGAAAATCAGCTGGCTGACATATTCACTAAACCACTGGCCTTTGACTCATTCAGCATTTTGAGAACCAGATTAGGAGTGATTGATATAAATGCTTGATTCTGATGACTGTTGATTTATGATTGTTATGATTAGTATTCTGATTTCGGTTAGTTAGTTTTTTTTGTATTCTGTTTTCTGATTTCTGTTAGTTAGTTTTTGTATTCTGATTTCTGATTTTTGTTAGTTAGTTTTGGTTTCATTATTTTCTTTCAGTTGATTTTATTTCTTCTGCTGATTTCTGTGTTACCCTTTTTTGTTAGTTTGATTTGAGTATTTACTTTGCTATGATTTTCTACCTGTTTTTATTTATTTACGGGTTCATATCTTGCACTTACTGTTTTATGCTTTTCAAGATCTGATCACCGCTCACTACTTCTGGTGATCTGAATTTTTGACTGGGAGTTTTTACCTTGTTTTGGTTTGGAAGCTGATAAGCAGTGATTGACTTCGCTGAATCTGTTAAAGGGAAGAAACATTGATAATTATTTCTCTTCCTCTTACTCCTTTACTGGTGTGTAGTTTCTTTTGAATAAAAATCCTTTTCAAAATTAAAATGTTAGTTTTATAAATAGAGATTATTTTATCTTCCTACAGTAATCTGCCTCATATCAATAGTGTTTTTCAAAGTCTTGAGTCATTAGTTTGATTTTCTAAACCAAGTGATTGCATTTATCATATGTTGTATGGATTTTGTTTTGTGAATCGTTCTTCCTTACTGCGGAGAGTCATCTCCTATGTCTGCAAGATAATCTCACAGCTGAGACTCTTTAATGATTATGAAAAGGAGAAGGCTTATAAAAGATGCGCAGTGCGCCAGATAATTTGAAAAAGAGGCATAAAATGAGCCCAAAACTGAAAAGATGCGAAATTGCCAAATTGGATACACAAAGTGTATCAAAAATCAAAAGATGCGCAAAGCTCCAACCAATTTGAAAAAGAGGCACAAAATGAGCCCAAAACAAGTTTTCTTTCCTTTCAGATTGTTAAATGTCTTAGAGGAATCTGTGCGCCACTTAATATTTTCAAAAGCTTGGGTTTTGAAAATCATGATTTCTGATTTTTTACTTTGTAACACTATTATATCAGATATTTTTCTGGAACGAGGCTTGAAAGGATTTCTTTTCAAATCTAATGTCTTTTTTTCTGAATCGGATTTTTGTTTTGAAAGAGGTATGCATCGATAAGGTGCCTGGGGTCGGAGTTACGAAAGTTGATTATTTCCAACCTTTTTTGGATTTCAGCGCTGTCAATTGTCCTGTCATTGGTTTTTGAATCTAAAATCAAGGAAAAATTTTGATTTTCCTGTTTTGTAGTTTGTTCTATTTATGTTTTATTTTATGTTTTCTTATCGTGTTCTGTTTTTCGCTCCTCCTTTTTGTGATGTCAAAAGGGGGAGTCAGTTGTAGTCGTGTCTGTTTCTATTTTCTGAGTCATATTTCCTGTATTGTTTTAGCTGTTAAATGAAAATTAAAAAAAAAATGTTTGTTTGTTTGATCTCCTAGTTTACTTTTACTGTCAGACTACTTTACAAATATTTGCCATCATCAAAAAGGGGGAGATTGTTACAAATCTGGTTTTGATGATGACAAACATGTTTCCAGTGTGTTTTGCTTGGCTAATCTGTTTCAGGCACAAAAGACCGCGAGCCACTCAAGCCACCTCAAGATCGGGTCCAAGTGTGTCAAATGTATGATTTTTCTTTTTATTGAGTCAATTGTAATGTAATTGATCCCCTAGCTAAGTAACCTTACACACACACACTCAGGGGGAGAGATTGAGTGAGTTAGAGTTTCTGTTCAAAATTTGTTCAGATCGTCCTGGACGATAGTTTCATCGTCCTGGACGATCCAGTTAAAAATAGAAACCCTAATTAGGGCGACTAAGCTAAGAGGGTTTGATTGAGCCGATCGTCCTGGACGATCTATGGATCGTACGGGACGATATTCCCAAATCAGAAATTCTCAGCCGCCAGATTAAGTTAGGCAAGTTTTATTTTAAGTATTTTGGTCTGATCGTCCCGGACGATACGTGTATCGTCCTGGACGATTCACTACAATCATGCCTAACTTAGTCTGGTAATTAAGGAAAGAAATTAATGTTTAATTGATACGATCACATCGTCATGGACGATCGCAGGATCGTCCCGGACGATCATGATCGTCTTGTGCATTTCAGCTGTACGTCCAGAACTATGTACAGGACGATTTGGGGGCCTTTTTGAACTAATCGTATCGGACGATTACCCTATCGTCCGGGACGATCAAGTCATTTTTTGGTCGTCCAGCACAGATTTCTCTGGACGACCCGAACTGTCTTCTGGACGATTTCCTTCAATTTGAACTAATCGTCCCGGACGATCGCAGGATCGTACGGGACGATATGAACAACTTTTTCTACTAATCGTCCAGAAGAGCCAGATCGTCCAGGCTGAAACAGCTGAATTTGAACTGATCGATCGTCCTGGATGATCTTGGCCGACAAGTTGAGATTTAGGGCAAATTTTAAGCCCTCCTTTAAAAGAACTTTTTCCAATTTTTGGAAAAATCTTTTTGCTGCCTTCCTTCCCTGAGAAATCCTAGAGAGAGAGAGAGTTGGGAGAGAGAGAGAAGATCTTGTGAGGGGGAGTTAGTGAGGGATTCACTAAGGTTGCTCCGAGCACGGATCAGAGTCGTCTTCTCCGCTCGTCGTCTTTCGTCTAGTCAGTGTTCGTCGTGGGAGGATCGTTAGTAAGAAGATCCGGGTTCTCTGCCCGCTTCAGGTGGAAGCAAAAGGAGTTCGTAGGTTCTCTGCCTGCTTCAGGAGGAAGCGAAAGGAGTTCGAAGGTTCTCTGCCTGCTTCAGGAGGAAGCGAAAGGAGGTCAGGTTCTCTGCCTCACCGCGTGGTGAAAAGGAGGTGTTTTGTACAGGCTTCTCCGCCTTGCTGTGGGAGCAAAAGGAGAGTCACTTTCGTTTAGTGCAATACCCGGAGGGGAGGCTCCGGGGAGTGGACGTAGGTCAAGTTGACCGAACCACTATAAAATCTGGTTTGCTTTTCTGATTCAGTTTTGCATTTTACTTTTCAATATAAACTGCTTGGGTGAATATCGTTGGTTGATCTTTTCGTTATTGTTTACTTATTTCCGCTGCTAAGTATCGAAAAGATTTTTGTAGTTATCGTGAAATTTTTAAATAACCAATTCACCCCCCCTCTTGGTTAGCCTCGGGACTAGTTCACTAGGGCTTAACATCCCTTTCGAACTTTCAGTGGTGCTTGTAAATAGTAGGACTAGTGCTGTAACATCTATATTGGGCACCTCAATATGACTTAACATGGCACTAAAGCATTATATGTGCTGGCATCATGGTGCTGTTTAACATTTGTAATTTTTATCATTTTTGAACATTTCTTATACAAACGCTACTAAAATAATACAATTTCACAGAAATTTAAATACAATAAATAATACACAATTTACACTTAATAAATCATCTGTCAATACTAAAACCTTAGTGAACATCAAATAAATTCCAAACTTATCGAAGAAAAAAATAATGGCTAACTATTCTTTCTTAATGGTTGTGTAATTAAATTGAGTATAGTTCAAGGTTCTACTAGCATAGTAAATAGCATAAAGATTTTTTATCTTTTCTTTTTGCCCTAATAAAGCTTTCATAGCATAATCACTAGCTCACACATAATTTAAAATTTTTTTTTCCAATCAGGTGAAACAAAGCTAGGTGTAGTATTTAATTGTTATTTTAAAATATTAAAAGCTTTTATGAAATCCTCAATAAAGTTAAAAAGAACATCTTTCTCAAGTAAGTGACATAATGGTTTTGAAATTTTAAGAAATCCCTAATGAGTCTTCTATATTATCCATCATGATCTAAAAGTTTTCTTATTCCTCTAACAGAAGTGGATGGTGAAAGGTTTTTAATTGCATACTCTTTCACTCTATCCACATCTAAACCTTTTGAAAAAAATGTATTGCCCAAGATAATGCCCTTTGATTCCACAAATTTACATTTCTCCCAATTCAGCACCAAATTTATTTGAACACATCTTTTCAAAACAAGAGTTAAATGTTCTAAATAAGAATTTAAAATGGTACAAAAAATAGAGAAATCATCCATGAATATCTCAATGCCCTGCTTGATTAAATCAAAAAAAATTACTTCATACATATTTAAAAAATACTAGGGGTATTACTAAAACTAAAGCATCCTCTTAACAGTTAATGTCTGATAAACATAAGTAAATATAATCATATCTTGGTCTTTTGGTGCTATGGGAATCTGATGGTATCTTGAGTGACCATCTAGAAAACTATAAAAAGGATGTCATGCTACCTTATCTAACATCTAGTAATTGAAAGGCAAAGGAAAATGGCCTTGCCTAATTGCTTTAATCTACTTTCTATAGTCTATTCAAATTCTCCAACTAGTAACTATTTTAGAGGGTATTAGTTCATTTTTTTTTCATTAGCTATCAATGTTAATCCTCTTTTCTTAGGACAATAATGAATCAAACTAACCCATACACTATTAGAGATAGGATAAATAATTCCTACATTTAACCATTTAGTTATCTCCTTTTTAACTACCTCTTTCATAACAGGATTCAATCTTCTTTGAGGATCAGATTTTGGGAAAGAATTTTCGTCCATAAAAATCTTGTACATGCACAAGGTTATACTTATTCATTTGATATTAGTTATGTTCAAACCAAAATCTTTCATGTACTCACTAAGAACGTTAATCAACTTGCCCTCTTGGAATTCTCCTAATTTATTATTTGTAATAACGGGCAAGGTTGGCTCTTTTCCTAAAAGATATATACTTCAATAGGCCAGGAATGGCTTTATGTTTTCACATAGTAGCCTTTTGAATGGTTTCAAAGGCCAACCTAGGGATGAGGTATCAAGCGTTTCAAATCTATCCCTCAAAGTCTTAGGGGTTTCACCAATCAAATGAATAGACACTCTACCATCCTTTCCCTTATCATCCTTACTCAAAGGAATCTCCAAAGAACTATCTAACAATAAATCCTCCATACAGCATTACATGAAATCATTGACTAAGTCTACTTTATGACAATCCTCATCTTGATCACTAGGAAATTTTGTTGACTTTGAAATATTAAAGGCCACTTTCTACACTTTCACTCTCATAATCAATTCACCTTTTTGCACATCTATCATGGCCCTACCAGTTGCTAGGAATGGACTACCTAAGATAATAAGTATCTCTATATCATTTTTTGTATCTAAGACAATGAAATCTATAAGGAAGATAAACTTATCTACTTTTACAAGCACATCTTTTATTACCCCCTTAGGATAAGTAAATCATCGATCTGCTAACTAAAAGGTAACAGTAGTAGGTTGGACTTCTCCTTAACTAAGAATTTGAAAATGGATAAAGAAATTAAATTAATGCTAGCATTGAAATCACATAGTTCTCTACCGATAAATCTTTCTCTTATAGCTATAATAATGGTAAAACTATCATGGTCCTTAAGCTTTAGAAGAAGTTTCTTCTACATAATTGCACTACACTCATCAGTCAAGGCTACAGTTCTAAAATCCACAAATCTCTTTTTCTTACTATGGATGTCTTTCATCAACTTAACATAGGTCGACAATTATTCTAAGGCCTCGACAAATGAAATATTAATAGATAACTTTTTAAAAATTTCCAAAAACCTGAAATGTTTATCTAAATTTTTTTTAAAATACTATTTTGGAGAAATGGTGGAGGTGGCCTTTTTACTACATCTAAAATAGGTTTTTCTTTTTATTTATCATGTTGATAGTTCCTTAGGCTAGCGGGCTTCTACTGGTTCCTCTACAGCTAATTCTACCTCAATTTGATTGTTAATTTTAATTATATTTTCTAGCTCCTTTTAAATCTTTAATTGAATTACTTTGTATTATTCTTTACCTTTCTTTTTATTTATTTATTTTGGAGTTACTAGGTAAAGTTCCTTGGGGTCTATTGGTTAATCATCTAACTAACTGTCCTAATTGTGTTCTAATAATTATAATGGTAAAATCTTAACTTTGCAGTTGAGTACCCATTTGCAAAATAAATTCTTCTAATGAAGGCTTCTTATCCTTAGGTTGAGTATTTAAATTAAATCCAAGAGGATGATTGATGGGGGCTGTCGAGTGAACTTTTTGAATTATATAAAATTTTAGGGCACTATCACCCCTAAATAATGCTTAAGCTTTCTTTGATATAAAAATAACAAAACCCTACTTAATATACACAAGTATATATGCCAAATGAACTAATAAAGTGATATAGTAGAGTGTCCTATAAGGAAGTATGTTTACTTACAAAAAACTACTACTATTTACTCTAATTGTAATAATTATCCTACTTAAATAAAAATGATATTTGTGGAGATTTTATCACTGAATAAAATAGAAGAAATATTGGATATAATGTATAGTAAAAATATTTTATATTGATGAATATAAATTTTATATCTTTTATAATGAGACTCTTGATTATAGATGTGATTCAGAGTATATGCATCTCTAGATCTCCATCGAGCTTGTAGGGGTGAAAAGGATATCTACTGACCTCCTTCAATCATAGTATTTCCTTAAGAACCAATAACATTTTACATCCTATATCTAGGCATACAAACATCCTATCTTAATATTCCTGGTTACTCTTGCATTCCTTCATCGAGGCTATACATCACACTATATTTTAACTACACATATTGCTACTATGTGTATTAAATAAAGAAAAGGATAATATTCAAAACACCATTTAACATTTATAGAAAAAGTGTTTTCATTAGTACTTAATATGCATATTACATTATTAATCCAAACTAAGCAAATTATTCAGACAGAGAATAAATGACAAGAAAATTAATTTTCTTTAAACTCACGAAAGAATGAAAATACAAGAGAGTGATATCACCAAAAAGGTTCAAATTTTTTCCTCTACACTCCTTCTTTCTTTAAATTATATAGTTTCTTTAAGAAACACATGCCACACACTAAAGAAGTACTCAAAATGATTGTATCTTGTACTTCCCTAGTCTCCCTTAGATTTTACCCTAAGAGGGAACTAAAGAAGTACTCTAATAAGTACTAAATTTATATAAGTGATTGAACTCCTATACAAACATAACATCCTAACTATTTATAGGAAAGCACTAAAAGGCATCTGGCGCTACGTTACTTAAAAGAGAGGAATCATGACACCCTTAAACTGAACTAGCGCCTCGGTGCTGGAACTTCTACACAACCATGGTGCTTGCTCATGTGGATTAGTTACTTAATGACCAGTCATGTCTCCTCATTGAGAGAATGTGTCCTCTAACAGTTATAACTATAATACCATGGTGATGTTGACATTCGAGCACTATGACACTAAGCGAAAAAAATGCCAATGTGTTAGATATTATGGCACCGCGACATTTAAAAATAGAGAATATAGCTCTGCCAGGCTGACCTTTTTAACACCGTGGTGCTGATAATGCTACAACACTGGCTATGTTACTGTCATAGCACTTGCAAACAAAGAACTCAACATCGCAATGTCATAATTGGGTCGCCTCGGAGTTATTAAAGGCAGCATTGTGACGTAGTTTCTTTAGACACTGTAGCTCTGTAGGCTACTTTAGAATTTCTTTCATTTTTGAGTTTTTCTTGCATAAAAAAATAAAAATAAGACGTTTTTACTAAAAATAAAATACATAAAACAACACATATTTACACTTATCAAATTCTCCGCAACTTAAACTTTTATTTGTCTTCAAGCAAAATAAGGAAATCTATAATTCTGACTAATCAAATAATAAAAGTAAACTTATAATTTAAAATTTCTAAAGTATAGGATAATATATCACAGTCTAGAAGTAGTGGAAATGAACATAGTTATAATTCTAATTTGAAAAATACTAATAATTATCCTAACTAGTCGTCCAAATTATTGCTTAATTTGAATTTACATGTTATGAATATAAATGTTGACTTTTCAATTATGAATTGAGTAATGTAACTTACAGATTTTATGTTTTTCTAGTTAAAATTAAATTTTTATTTTTTCACTATCATTTGTACTAGTTCTCCTATCTTATCCTTTGTGAATTTAAGTATAAGATTGCAGTCTGACTCTGAGCTTTTATCTAATACCAATTTGTGAATGTACTCTCATTATTTTTCTTCTTTCTTTTACTTTTCTTATTAGAACTCTTTCCACATTTATTTTTCTTTTTATTTTTTGTGGAGTATATAGTTAATGATAATGTATATCAATTTGGCTTAAAATTTTCTTACAATCTTAAAGAGTTTAATGTAAGAATTTAATAAGATTACAAATTCAAAATTCAGGCTGGTATAATTTTTAATTTTAATCTACCATATCAATATTTAAATCATAATTATTCATCTTCAATTCAAAGGTCAATGTATAAATATATAACTTATAAATTTATGTTAAGTCAATAAATTAAATGATCTGAGTTAGTTAGTTATTGGTTTTCCTAATCTATGAATTATAAAGTAATGTTCATTTGAACTATGATATAGAGTTTTATTACTATCTTTAACTGATATAATTTTAATTATCATTTTTATTAAAGTTAATTAAATAATCACAATGCAGAGATATTAATGGAAGAAAATGTAAGAACATTAGTAAATAAAAACACAATAGAACATTAGTAAATAACACATACTTTCATATGAATGATAGAAAAGTGTTAAACATGAGATGCATATAAAACTAAATAATAGGTACAACATAGCTAGTGACTAAGGCACACTCTTACTATCATATTGTAATGACTTTTATAGCCATAACTCTAATCATGCTAACATAATAATAGCACTCCAACATGCCACTAGTCTTCCCCCAAGCAAAGAAATAAAAAGTAGAAACAACATAAAAATTATGCTACATAACAAAAGTAGCACATAATCTCTCTCTCTCTCTCTCTCTCTCTCTCTCTCTCTCTCTCTCTCATCAAGTTTAATAAGAATAACACCTAACTGGTAGAATCTGGTTCTTCCACCTCATCATCATTATCATTATCATTATTATTATGGCATCTATTACTAATCTGCCAAACAAAATGATCATAAGAAGCTATAGATGGAAATTGAAGTTGATTAGGACACAACACATTAAGACTACTTTTAAACATTCCATCAGGAGAACTATTAAAGTCAGCAGTGTATCTGTAATGCTTTTCTTGATGGTCCATACTGTGAGCCATCCTTGTCTACATCTCATGCTGCCAATCTTTTGATTCCTCACAAAATTGAGTGAACTTTTCCAACTTCCCTCTTAAATCAACCACTTGACCTCCCAAAGTATTAAACGTTCTAGCACTTGTACTACTACTGTAGTAATCAAGCCTCTCAGACACTCTAAGTTTACTAAGGTCTCCTTCTTCCTCCTCCTCAAATTTTTAAAACTCTAAATTTTCTTTTTGTAAGGGTTACAATGGGGAATAATTGCTCTTTGATATGCTCCCCCCTTACACCCGCTTCAACACATTAAGTATAAACTAGAGAAGGGTGCCCTAACCCAACAAAATTTATACCCCTAATAATATATATAAGAAAGGAGAAAATAAGCTTCCCTACATCATTGGAATATCCCATTTGAATAGCATAATTTTTCATACATAAACAGAACAATAACGATTACATCACTATTTATGCTTTTGTTGGTGGAAGGTATAAAGATATTGGCTTTACATTCTGGATTTAGAGTAGGAGAGACTTTAACTGCCAACCAAGATATATTATTTTGAGGTAGTTGGGTTGGAGTCACATTCTCTACAAACTTTTTAAATCTTTCAAAAGTAAACTTCTCTGGATTATTTTGTTTAGATTTAGACCCTGTCCTCATCGCTATTTTCTTGTATAGAAACTTTAAACTTTTGCTTTTTAATAGTAGTTGTATATTCTTCACCCAATTTATTTTTCTTGAAAACATAGAATTTATCCTCTAAACTAAATTCCAATTTGATATGTATTACAGGCACCTTTATTTGTATATACTCTCTTTAACTTTCTTTTACTTTTTCATTTTTTCATCCTCAACCTCTCCTTCTAGCATGTTGATCAATTCTACACCTCCTTGTATAAGAGGGGTAGGACACCAATGAACATCGGGTTGAGGTTAGGACATTTTCTTCTTCTTTTTTCTTCTTACATTTCTTCGAATTTTCTTTTACTTTTTCATTTTGATTCTCAACCAATTTGAAATTTTAAGAAAATACAATCTTCTTTTTTAGAAGATAACCATTGGATCTTTGTATATACCTACTTCATAAATCAAGAATTATTATAAATCTCCTCTAATATACTATTTAAAAACTTTATAGTAGTACTTAATACACTAATCGAGGTTAGAAGGCACCATTCTATACTCATGAAGCCAATGTCTACCAAAGAGAGCATTGAAAGAATCCTCTGAATCTATTTTGTGGAATTTCACTTGGATTTTTTGACCATCTATTTCTAATAGTAAGGTTATAGAATCCAAATACCTTTCATCTTTTTTATTGAATCCTTGCAACATTATGTTATCAGAACTAAGTTTTTGAGTATCCACCTTTTAGATAGGTAAGTGCTATAAGAGTTATGATGCTAACAAATGCACCCAGATCAACATGGATACATGATAACTTAAAATTGTCAACATTTACAGAGATGTATAGGGTAATTATGGTCAACGATTCCCAACAACAAGTCTTCATTTAAAACTATTTCGCTTGGAACCTCTTTGAGATATAATGCATCTTTTGACTATGTTGATGCTAGCTGAGTCATGTAGATCTCTAGTTTGAGTAAAACATTGATTAAATCCTCCTTAATTACATTGGATAAAACTAGAGCATCACAAATACTCAATTTTGTTGGCAATTTCTTGAGATTAACTAAGACATTATAATCTACATTGGAATCTTTGTTGAGGTCATATTAAAGTTTCAAGATTATCCATGATATTTTTTTTCTTTATTAATGGCCAAAGTTTGTGGTGGAAAAACATTACCTCTATGAAAATTTACTTGAACTTTCCCTTTAGGAGAAGAGAATGGAGAAATTTTTTATTCTAATTTATTGGTTACTTTTATTAGTTCATCTGTTGAACTGTAAGAATCACACATCTCTATTTTAACTCTGATAGGATTATCCTGAATGTCGAGGATAGAGGAATCACCACTAGAAAAATATTGAAGAGATTCTTTCAATTTATTTAAATATTTTTAATGTCTTGAGAATTTTTTCTTTATAATTAGAGTTTTTAGTATAATCATCATAAAAAATCGACAAAATGTTTGTTTGTTTACTCGAAAACCATGGAAATCAATTACAATTATATTTTTTGGGGAAAATTTTAATATAAATTATTTTAATTTTTCAATTTTGATGTCAAACACATTATTATGAATGATATATCACCTCGAAAGGTGAAAATATGATCTCTAATGGGTTCAGATTATAAAATTGTCAATTTCACTCCAACTATTATAATCAAACTCAATAGGGAATTGCATATAACTCCTAAGAGTCAAAGTTATATCCAATCATATGTTTGAATGTGATACTTAAAATGTTTTATCATCAATTATTGTGGTCGGATCATCGTAGTAAATTACATATGGCCTCGAAGGGCAAAAATGATGTTCAAATATGCATCTAGCTACAATAAATTTGATATGTTTATCATTAATTCCATATTCAAACATCTCAATAAGAGATGATATATCCTTCCTAAGAATGAAAATACCATTTGTTATTAGGTATTTTAAATATGACAATAATGATCATCCTTGATTTTGATTTTCCCAAAAAGATTAATTTTATCTCATCTAGTTTAGGAGCTAAGTTGGAAGGAGTATTGTTGACCTCATTTTGTATGAGGTCACTAGGACCTATTTGAGTTAATTTTGGTGACCTAATGATCACCAGAAGCTCACTTGTCGATCATATAGGTCCCAATCAAATCGCAATTTAACTCTTGATCAAATTCTAATCCAACCTCCAATCAATCTTCAATCATTTTCCAATCAAATTTCAATCACACTCCTATCCAATCATTAACCATCATTTTTTTCATTGTTAATGACACATATAAGGCATTTTAAACCCTTCAAATCTAAAATCCAATCCAATTCCAAAATTCCAAACCAAATCTAAGGGCCAAGGACTAAGGTCCTGAAACCCCTTCTAAAATAATTTTTAGATCCTTTGGAACCTAGCCTAATGGCCTCAGATTTAGGATCTATCAATTACATATTCCTTAGGCATCTCTGTAGGGTTAACCATCCAAATTTGAGCTCAATCCAACACTCCTAGCCCCTCAAACGGAATCTTTTTCCAAAGGCTACAAAACCTTCACTTATTTATAGCTATGCCACTAGACTTGCCATCTAGTGGAATTTGACCTTGGGACCCTTCCAAACCCTCCAATTGCATTTATGACTTCTGTTATGACTGGTTGACCAATAAATTGCTCTTTTTTAGACCCAATTTGACCCAGAATTAACCAGAAGACAAAATGACCAAAATGCCCTTTAAGGAGATTTGGACTTTTGGCCAAATTTCAACATGCTCCGATCACTTCAACCCTTGAAACCTCTTCCAATAGATCCAAAATATTATTTGGGATCCATTGGACCTAAACTCAAGTATTGGTTTGACCTGGTTGACCAAATCAACACTTAACCCACATTAAGGTCAATTTCAATGCTTGAACCAATTTTAAATCAAATCAACCCTTTAAAATCATTTAATTGGATACCCTTGACATGTCCAAAGATTTCCATGTCAAGCTCCGCCTTGGGTTGACTTGGGTAACCCATTTGGAGGGGTCAAAACCCTCTCTAATCCCCTTTGAACCCATGAGAAAGGGCCAAATCATGTCCCCATCACCGTGCCACCTTGGAAAACCTTTATCTTAATCCAAAACCAGCTCAAACCTGATATAAAATGATCCATTTCCCTTTCTTAAGAGGCCCTAAGAAAACCCTCTAAACCAAGCCAAGCATTGGTTCTTCCAAATGAGGGAAAAGGTGTGGTCCCCTTTCCCATGGACCAAGGGAGGTCACACTCACCAATAATGCTATTCCCTAGCTTAGAGCAGCTTAGGGATCACTTGGCACTCATCTATACCCTCCCTAATTTAATCTATGCCATCCATTCAAAATCAAAGGATTTAGGAAGGGGGAAACTTGACCTAACGCATCACCCTTGCTCATTTTCACCTAAGCTCCCACTCCAGCAGCTTTCAACCCTCATAGATCCTTCCCCATCCCCTCCATCCATCTCCAAAGCTTTCTCAAGCTTCTTCCCACCATTTTCAAGCCTCAAATCACTATTTTTGTGACGAGAGAGCATTCTAGAGAGAGAAAGAGGATTTTCCAACACAAATTTTGATCCAGCTAGATCCAGCTCTTAGTGTCTTCATCAAAGTTGTAAGGAATCACTGCAGTATTCCAACAAGCCTAAGATCTCAAAAATTTGACTGTTAGATTGTATGTTATCCTCATTTTAAGTTTAAATTTTGATTTAAAACTGCTTAAAAATTTCATTACATGGAATTTCAAAACTCTAGGAAATGAAATTTCATATTCTCGTGAGCCTACGTTTCAAATTTTATTAAATTTTGTTGAGTATCTTGAAAGTTATGAGTAATTTTCCAGTTCATTTTGAACTAAAATGGCCCGGATCGATCTCAGACGTCCGATTTTCCTTCTTTCTTGATCGGACGGCCTAGGGTTAGTGATGGTGTGGATATGTGGTTGATAAATAGAGCACTACATGTCAAAATGCCACGCGTCGCTGCTATTTTCGCGCCAATCATTGCTAAAGATTGGTGCCGACTATTAAAGGACTAAGAAATTCAAAAAAAATAGTCAGAACTTTTTAAAAAATCATAGTAAATTCATTTCTCCCCCAAATTAAATGTTTTTAGGCTTGTTGGAAAGATAATTTAATCTAGTATTTTATAAAATTAAGTTTGAATTTTTTTTTATTACTGGATTGTGAGATATTCTTATTTCTTTGAAATTGGTTTTTTATGAGTTTCTCACAATCTTATGGTCAATTGGTCCCCAAAGTTTGGTGGAAGGTATTTGGGTATCTTTGGCATACATTGTAATTTTCTTAGGGTTATATACCGATTGAATTACTATGATGTGAATTTTTAAAGCAATGGATCCATTTTGGAACCAAAACTTTAGAAATTCATAACTCTTCAAATCTTTATAATTAGGTAGCATATTTTTTATGGTGTGATTGCATGAGCACAAGGGTTAGTCAAACCAAATTTAAGGCCCATTTGAATAGTAGAGACACCAAGGGAAAATAATTAGGAAAATATTTAGAAAACTTTAACAATTCTTAAGAGATTGTACACACACCCAATAGGGGTGAAACGTGAACGCAGAAGACTTAGGGACATCATTAAACTTAGATTTAAATTTCATTGAATTTGGAGGTCATTAAGTTAAAAATTAATTATCCAAAGTTTCAGCCCTTTTGAAGACACAAAAAATTCCAAAAAATATAATAAATCCAAATTAAGTCCAAAAAATACAAATAATACCTCAAACTGACCAAAATTTAATCCTCTATCTAGGAAAAATAAAAGCCCCATCATAGATCTCTTATTTAACTTCAATTTGACTTTTTTGCAAAAATTAACAATTAATTAAATTAATTAATTTAAAATTATTAAAAATTCTAAATAATTTCTAAACACTTGGAAATACCCCCATGGGTCATTCCGGACCTTTGGGAGTGATTCCATGTAGTTTGGGATGAGTTTGGATCAAAATGATCAAAACTTTCATAATTAAGTAATTTTAAAATTCAAATAATTAAGGGAACTTGGAAAATTCTTAACTAATTACAAAAAAATCTAAATTAAACAAACTTAGTGTCATTCAACTACATTTAAGATTTAGTATTTTCTAAAAATATCAAACTTTAAAAATATGGTCAAAGTAAAAAAGGTCAAATTTTGGGTCAATCATAGTTCAAATTTAGGCCCAAACTTAAAAAATCATAACTTTTTTGTAGAAAACTCCAAATAATACATACTAACCGTCTAACTACTCATCATAAGGTCTAATATTTTTTAAAAATCTTAAACTTATAAAACTAACTTTAAATTGAAAAGTCAATTTTTGCCCCCCCCCCTTAATTTACATAAATAAATTATTCCATAATTCCAAAAAATCCAATAATTCATTAAAATTCTTAAAAACTTTAATCTAATTAATAAAACACTCAACCAACACTCAAATACTTAACATCCACTCCAAAGATGAAGTTTATTGGATGGACTACTCCGGGCTACGGGGCTACGTGTCCTAAGAAGGCCTGGTTCCTTGAGCCTAGTGGCACAACGCCATGAATGAATTTAATGGAGTGTTAAACATCAAAATTAAGTTACTTTTAATTATTTAACTAAATTAAAATTTTTAATTCAATTACATCAGTAAGGTTTTTAGGATGGACTACTTTGGGCTGTGGGGCTACGTGTCCTATGGTTAGAGATTATTTTCACTAATTCAATCTTGTGTAGGTGGTCATGCTCATACAGGGCATTAATTAAAGGGGATAAATAATTAAGCTTTAAAAATTATTAATATTTTCTGCAGGTGCTTTAGAATGCTAATGCCTCCTTTAAAATTAAAAGAGCTGGCCAAGTGTAGCTGGTTTGAGCATTTTAAATTTTAAAATATTAAGTACTTAGGATATCATATTAACTGTTGATTATTATGATAACCCTACAGGTTGTTGAGTCTAGATTTTTCTTTTAAATTCAAATGTAATTTGATTTGAGTTGTAATTGAGTTGTAAATGTTTAAAGTGATTTGAGAATGGAGTGTTTAAACATCTATCTTGGAATCCAAAGAGAAAGGAACATCCCTTAGGGGAGACTTCCTATCCATTTGGAGATCCAAATTTGAATAACTTCAAATATCCAAGGAGAAAAGATAGCACCACTTTAAAGGGGGAGTTTCTTTTCACTTGGATATCCGTACCCGATGATCCAAAGAATTTTAGGATGAAGTAGTAAAGAACAAGAAGAATCCCAATTCTCAAAGTCACTTGAGTCATAAGACTATAATCCAGGTTATAGTCAGTGGTACCCGACCACTTTACTTTTCTTGCAGACCCTAGGTTACAATATTAAAGGGCACTTGCCTATGGACTTTCAATTTGAATTTTAAATTTAATTAATTTATTTATTTGATTGATTTGATTGATGTGTTGATTGTGATATAGGATTGCATACTTTTAGTAATTTTTTAGTACTTTTACATGTCGATCTTTATTTTGACCTGGAATCCGATCTGAGGCTCGTGAGGACCTTTCTACTTAAATAAAATTAAAAGATTTAAGCTCAGATAGAAAATCTAATGCTTTTTAAGAAGTAAACCCGGACCGCCGGGAGTTTTTTATGCATTTATATTAAATCTTATGTACCTTGTTAGGCACCTCCCCTCTTGCGAGTTTTAGCAGGCCACTCGACCTATTAGGGTGCAGTCCTATTAATGGGATGTTGTGTAATCTCTAGGATAAAACTATTTTTAAGCCTTTTTCAAAAATTGCTTCATACTTGATTCAAAGCATTCGAGTCAACTAGCATGCATCGCATTAGCAACAAATTAAAATTGAGTCTAATTTTTAATTCCATTTTAGCTTAAGCATTTCACCCAACATAAGTCAAGGGGCTAATTAGGAATTTACTCTAGATGTTGACCCCAACTCTTTAAACTAAATCTTAAACAATGTCCCTAATCACTCTTTCATAAAAGATTGGATTCATGATTTTGAAGCGTTTAGGTGGTTTAGCTGGATCCCCAATCCAGGCGGGGTAAGTCAAGATCCTACATTGCATTAGCTAGGTTCCGGGTCACTGATTTTTAGTACTCATTTTAGACTTAGGTTCTAAGGAAGATTTTTAATCTTAAGACCTTAACCTCTATGATTTGAATCCCAACTTTCTAATAAAATTATTCATTCAAACTTAAAATATCTTTCAGTCAAATTCAAGCTCAACACCTAGGATAGTTTAGGGTGTTTCTGAAGTGATTCAAAATCTCAAAACATCTCCTATAATTCATCCTTTGACTCCAAAAAATACTGTTCAACCTTGAACCAGTCTCATTTAAAATTCTAGTCCCTACCTCCTTTGAGATCAAACTTTAAATTCTTTAAATAAAATTCATATCACTATTTTAATCGAGTGTATTCATAGGAAAATTTTTGGTTTTCCTACGATGTAATTAACTAAGAGAGATTGCACTCATAGGAGATTTAAAAAACCAGACCTGATTTTTAAAATCAAATTTTTTCAAAACCCTTAATTAATTACCTTTGGGAAATCAAACAAAAAAATAGTGATCATTATCGTCATATTCAAGTAATTAATAATGAATGATATTTTCTTTCTTTGGGATGATATATCATTTATTAATATAATTTTGAATAAGAAATCAACAATAAGTTCTCTATATTATCGTAGCCAGATATTTGATTGAACTTCATTTTGATCCTTCGGGATCATATATAGTTCCCTCCTGAATCTAGCTATGATATTCAGGATTAGATTTGTAATTCTAAATTTGAACCCATTAGGAGATTTTATCTCTACCTTTCGAGGTAGTATATCATCACTAATGGATATTCAATTATAGAATTAAAATTTAAATGTCAACTTTTGATTATTCCAAAAGATAATTAACATTTTCAAAACTACTTTTTTTTTAATTAAACAAAAATGGCGACTCTGATGGGGGTAAATCTCTCTCTCCATCTTTAATAGCGCTATAAATTTTATTGCATAAGTAGTTTTGACTAGCCATCTTTCTATTTGTCCCTCTGACCATTTCTTCCTTGGGTAAGTGTGGCCAACTCAATTAAAACATGTGAAAAGAGAGGTGAGTGTAGGAAACCTCCTTCAATATCGGGCTTTGACATTTTGCCTCTAAGTTGTGGGTAGAGCAAAAGAGTCAAGCCAAGTTCCATTCAAACCTTCCTATAAATATTAGAAACTCACGTGCTTAGATTATTCAATGGCATGCTAAGTTATATAACTTATAGAAGGTCCCGTAACTTCAAAAATCAAATTCTCAAAATCTTTGTCAAAGTTTAGATCTCTTTCAAAATCCAAATGACCTATACCCTATATCACAATATATTGGATTGTAACCTTTACAATCTAATATATGTGAGTGAATGTATAAGTCAGTTTTAAATTTAAGTTAAAACTTGATCCTTCTAGTGAAGTTTGCCTTCGATATTTCAATCTCGAATCATTCGTCGAGATGAAAGAGTCGGGTTAACTTTTTAGTGTCTGCTTATTTAATTTTTTGTAAACCTTTTGTTAAGCACGAGTTCAATACCTCGAGTTTCAAAAATAAGACAAGATGCTGCTGGAATTTAGAATTTTTCTAACATCCATTTCAAAGTTATTCAACTCTAATAGTCATTGCTGGATATTTTCCTGCAATGATCGTTATAGTTTAATATATATAATGCACTTTCAATCCTTCTGGTCGATTCATTCTTTGACATTTCACCCTGAATCACTTATTTGGATAAAAGAGTCAAGTTATTTTCTTCAGATCTTCTTTAAATTTTGTAAACTGTTGCATTGAATGCAAATTCAACACCTCAAATTTTAAAAATAAGAGGAGATGCTGTCGAAATTTCAAGATTTCAAAACATCCTTTTTAACTCCTTCAATTTTAATTGTCATTTATCATATGTTCTCTTACAATATCTTTTACATATTAACATTGATAATATAAATCCAATCTCTTCCAAAAATTAATGTCTAATTTCAATGTCTCTCAAATCTTTGAACTCTATTATTTTACCTCAAACTCTTCAACAAGATAAAAGAATCGAGTTCACTTTTTTGAGATCTTCCCTAGAATTTATAAACCGTCACGTTGAATGCAAATTTAACACCTAAAGTTTCAAAAATAAGGGGAGATGCTGCCGGATTTTTGAGTCTCTGAAATTCCTTTCAAATCAAATTCAACTCCCATTGTTAAATGTATTACTATAACACACTCTTGTGGTATAACATATACAATATAAATTTAATAATCCTTAAACTTAAATTTGAGATTCAATCTTTCTATCAAAATGAATCTCAGACATCTTATCCCTAGCCTAGTAAGTGGGGTAAAAGAGTTGAGTTAAAACTTCTTAATATTTCTTGAAATTTGTTAACCATCAGGCTGAAATCAAATTCAACCTATTGAGTTTCAAATGCTCAAGAAAAATCTTTCAATTTTCAAATCTCTATTCAAATCCATTCAAATCAAATCCAGATCATCGTTGCTATATGTCTCTCTACAATATTCTCTTGTAGTTAAATATATACAACCAAAATTCAAATTTTCTTCAACTCAAAACTGATTTCTATATTTTATCCTCGTATATCGGATTATAGTTCTTATAATTTGATTTAAATGATAAAATATAGAGAATTTCTTGTCAAATTTCAAATTCAAAATTCTGATTCAAATCTTCTCCTTTTCAAATCTCAGTTAATTCAAGCAACTGTAATGGCTGGGAAACTGTTGTTCTCAATTGACCGAGACCTTCAAGTCAAAAAATTAATTCACAGCAATATAATTCAGTTTGGGATAGGATTTAAGTCTTTGAAATTATCTATGAATGGTGGAGCAATCATCAACCTCGCTGCTGAGGGTGATAAGAATGGCCAATAGTTGAATTAGTAGTTAGGGTTATAAGTGACCTTCCCCCCATGCTCGAGCTGACCCTTACACCTTCTACACCCTCAGTCAAGAATGAGAAAAAGGAAACTGAGGTTAAGTCCATTGTTGAGAAGGGATCTTCCAGTTCTGAAACACTGTTTGGCACTAAAAGTGCCAGGAAGAACTACTTGAGAAGGGTGAGGAAGAAGTTCACCAAGTCTAGAAAGATAGCTGAACAGAAGGCTCTGAGTTTAGTTGAGCCTGAGGCTACTAAGGAGCTGCCTATCCCCGTCTCTTCTCCACTTCTGAAAGGGAGTCATTTCCACCCCCTCATAGCTGTTGTACGGGTAGAGAGAGTTGAAAGGATTGCTAGCTCTCCACCTAGCTCGATTGACTACTCCGTCAATAGAACTACAAAGGAGAAGCATACTTTAAGAACAAGGATGTTGAGGAACATCATTCACACATGTGCTATTGAGACATGTCAGATAAAAGAACAGTATGTGAGACACCTGAAGGGGGTGATCACTACAGGAAAAGAATGAAATACCAGCACAATTTTTTGCAAAAATAGTTACACCGAAATCAACGATGGCATTTCAGACGGATTGGTCCGCCGGTAATATTACGGCAGACTTTCCAGCAGAAATACCGTTGGTATGTTTCTGGCGGCGAAACCTCTGGAATTTCCCCGATGTTTTCAGTATACTGACGCATATTCCGTCATAGTAATATCCGGTAGATATTCTGATGGATTTACCGCTAGTTAATTATAACCCGATAAAGTATTATCGACAGATAATCTGCTGGTAATATCCGGCAGATATTCCGGCGTCTTTACCGTCAGTTAATTAAAACCCGACGAAGTATTATCGGCGGTTAATCCGTCGGTAATACTTCCGACATTTTTTAGTCAAAAAATATGCCGGTAATGTCAATATATCGGCCCTGTGCCCTCGACTTCAATTCATTCTATTTAGGTTGTCGCTTCACCTTGTTGTGTCGATGACGCGTGCCAGTCCTCGATCTCCGTCGACGATGTCCCTCCCTCCCTCGATCGAGCTGCTTCGACGATGACCTTGCCCTCGAATTTTGTCAACGACGTCCCTCCCTCGCTCCCTCGCTCGATCAAGTCCCTCCGTCGACTACGCGCGCTGGTATTTCATTATGAACATAACTTTCTTCCTTTCGCATTCTTCGCTCCATTTCCTCCGGTCAGTTCGCCCTAATTTGATGAACTTTTCTTCTTGGATGCAGATCGACTTTGCTCCGTCGACATTGGCCGTGCCATGAGTTCGCTTGCTGTTTAGGTAACTTTCTCCCTTTCGCATTCCTGATTTTTGGGTTTAGTCATGGATGTTCTCACTAGACATTTGCAAGAGGATGTACATTGGTGTATGCTTTTTGCTGATGATATTCTTCTTGTTGATAAGACTAGAGAGGGAGTTGAAGGTAAACTTGAACTATGTAGGTTAACCTTAGAGTCTAAAAAGTTTTCATTTGAGTAAATCTAAAACTGAATATATGGAGTGTAATTTTAGTAATAATAAATCAAGTGTGGGGTTTGTAACTTTGGGCAATCAAAGTCATTAATAAGAGCACACATTTTATATATCTTGGGTTTATTGTTCAGAGTAATGAAATAGATGTTGATGGTTGAAGTGGAGGAATGCATTGGGTGTGTTATGTGATAGAAAAGTCCCTCTCAAACTTAAGGGAAAATTCTTTAAGATGGTAGTGAGACCTGCAATTCTTTTAAGTACAGAATGTTGGTCATTAATAAGAGTATACATTTTAGATATCCAAGTAGGATGGTTGAAGTGGAGGAATGCATCGGGCTTATTGTGTGATAGAAAAGTACCCCTCAAACTTGAAAAATTATTCTGTCCGGATAGCGGTATCGATCGGTATCGAGCGGTACCGAGCAGTACCGATCGGTATCGAGCGGTATCGAGCGGTACTACTGTCGGTACTGAGTGGTACCGCGCTCGATACCAAGTGGTACCGCGCTAGGCACCGAGCTCGGTACCGCCCACCTAATGATGTGGTGAGACCTGTAATGCTTTGTGGTGCCGAATGTTGGCCAATAAAAGAGTAGCATAATTCTAAGTTAAGCGTTGTAGAAATGAGGATGCTCAGGTGGATGAGTGGTTGTACCCTTAGAGATAGGATACGAAATGATTCCAAAAGCTCCTGTATACATATTTTTATCAAATCCTCGAGCTCGGTTGCTGTTCTTGAAACTTTATCATATGTTTTCTCTAAATCAATAAATATCAAATAAAGATACTCTTTATTCTCTCTATCTTTCTCCATTAAACCTAGATAGGACTACCTTGTTATATTTTTATCAATGGTAGTATGTAACTATTTTGATAAGTAATCGTAACTTATATCCTTATTGTCAATATTATATATAGGCTATATATTATGGATATCAGACCTCAAAGAAGTTGGATGTATAATCGATTGGCGCAAGGATCGAAGATATTAACTGATGAGTTCATTAGAGGGGTGCATATTTTTATTCAGACAGCTTCTTAACTACCTAGCTTCATTTCAGATGGAAAGTTTCGTTGCCCATGTTCTAAACATAAAAATCAGGTGCACCTTAGCCTAGATGACGTAACTGTTGATCAATATTGTCGAGGTTTCATGCCAGATTATTGGTATTGGACTTCTCATTGTGAGTATGAACCACATTTGGATTCTCGATGCTGCCCATTGACAAGTGCTACTAGAGATGATGAAGAGCATATCATACCTAATCTTGAGGACTTAATTCATGATGCAAGTGGAGCATAATTTGAACAATATACAGAAGAGTCACCTAATAAAGAAGCACAAAATTTTTATGATTTATTGCATGCTTCCCAACAACCAATATGGAAAGGTTGCACCACTCACTCAGAGTTATCCATTGCTCTTAAGATGTTAAGTATCAAGGCAGAATATAATATCCCCCGTGATTATTTTAATCAATTTATTGGACTGCTCAAAGAAACTAATCTAGCAGATAACATAATTCCTATAGATTTATATCGGACTAAGAAGTTGGTTTCGAAGTTTGGTTTGACATACAAAAAGATAGATTGTTGTGTCAACGGTTGCATGTTATTCAACAAGGATTTCTAATCAGAGATTGCATGCCATCATTGCAACACACCGAGATTTAAACCAAAATCTATCACGAAAAGAAAGCTGAAGGATGTAGCAGCCAGCAGGTTATTTTACTTACCCATAATTTCTAGACTGCAATGATTATATGCATCAATGAGATCTACTGAACATATGAGATTGCATAAAGAACATATCTCACAGGAAGGGTTTATTACACATCCATCAGAAGCAAGTGCCTGGAAACATTTTGATCGTATATATCCCACATTCGCCTTAGAATCAAGAAATATAAGATTAGGATTATGCGCAGTAGTGGAATCTCCATCATTAGCTAATTACAAATTGCTAGGATATGGTGTCAACCATAATTAGACTAAGAAAAGTATTTTTTGGACATTACCATATAGGAGGACAAATTTGATCAGACATAACTTAGATGTGATGCATATAGAGAAAAATGTCTTTGATAATATATTCAATACAGTCATGGATATCAAAGATAAATCCAAAGATAACATAAAAGTAAGGATGCTCAAAGGAGATTTGTAGGAGAAAAGCATTAGAATTGAGGGATGGTGGAAGTGGAAAATATTTCAAACCAAAAGCACCATTCACTTTGACTTTAGAGCAGAGGCATGCTATTTGTGAATGGGTAAAGTGTTTATGTGTACCTGATGGATAAACTTTAAATCTAAACAGATGTGTTGACATTAGAACTAGGAGATTATTTGGTATGAAGAGTCATGACTGTCATATCTTCATGCAATGTCTGTTGCCAACTGCCTTTAGTTATCTGCCGGATCAAATTTTGAAGCCCTTGATCGAGCTGAGTATCTTCTTCAAAAATTTATGCTCTTCAAAATTAAATATAGAGCAACTGAATCTTATGGAGTAGCATATCCCATTTATTCTGTGTAAACTTGAGAAGATATTTCCTCCATCTTTCTTTAACTCTATGGAGCATCTGCCCGTACATTTACTATATGAAGCTAGAGTCGGTGGACCAGTTCAGTATCGGTGGATGTATCCTTTTGAGAGATACTTAAATAAACTTAAGAAGACTGCTAAGAACAAAGCACATCCTGAAGGCTCAATATGCGAAGCATATTTAATGTATGAGATAACTTAGTTCTACTTGTATTACTTTGAAACAAGGTCACAATCAAGTCAGAGCACTGCACCTAAAAAAGTGAGTCAATCCTCAAATTTATCTATATTCAATGGCAGTGGTGAACCCTTAGGCGCTAGTACCATGTGCTATTTGACTGATAAAGAGATGCGAGTTGCCACTTTATATGTCATGCTTAACTGTGATAAAGTTGAGTCATATCTCGAGTAAGTATGAATAAGCTTGCTCATAAATTTGTTACTCACACTTTCATTCAATCTAAATCTTAATGTTTACAGGAGTTTTATTGATGGATTGAATACAACAGAACAAGTAGAAGTCCAGAAGATAGTGGAAACAAATTTTCCTATTTAGTTTAAAAATGTGGTACATATTTTGATAATTCATTTTGATTAATATATCTTTATTTAGTTATTAAGCATACTAATGACATACTTTATCTAATAACTAGGTCCACGCTGAAGGTAGTAATTTATAATATCATGGACTACTTAATCTAGCTTGGGGACCAAATAGAGCGGTAAAGTGTTATCAAAATTTCTTAGTTAATGGTTATAAATTCCAAACCAAATATTGGTGTGAAGATAGAAAAATAGATAATTCTGGTGTATGTGTTAGAGGGAATACCCATACAGGTGATGAGTCTGAGTATTACAGGGTATTAGAAGAAATATTATAGTTGGAATATCCTGGTGTTGGGAATAATGTGTATCTATTTAATTATGAGTGGTTTGATCCAGTAAAGAATAGAGGTGCAAGAATACATGCATTGTAAGATATAACAGAAGTCAAACGGGGTAGAAAATATTCAAAGTTTGACCCATTCATCATTGCTTGTTAGGCGCACCAAGTCTATTTTGCTAACTACCCGTGTAGAGTGCGAGGCAAACAAGATTGGCTCGTAGTTATGAAGATCAAACCCAGGGGAGTTATTGAAAAGACTACTTCAATACCACTAGCACATCAAGAAGAGTTTATGTCAAATGTATAAGACGTTTCTAACGATGTGGAAGATCAAATTATAACTACTGCGAGTGAGTTACAGTTAGAGGAAGTGGATTTAAACATAGAGGACATTCATGACGAGTCTGACAGTGGTATAGAAGTTTTATTATATGAAAGTGAATCAACATAAGGTAAATGAATTTGGACTAAAACTGAAATTTTTGTATTTATATTTATTTATTTGTTGTGTTATTTTAAATTTAAAAGTTTTTTGTACTTGCATTTATTTAATTCTTGCGATATTTTATACATTTTTTATCATAATATCTGTTATTAATATTTTTTAATATTTGTGTAGATGGCTTCAGGTGATGACCGTCAGAGTGGACTGATCAAGAATATATTTGGTAAGCGCAGCAAGAAGGATGTTGTTAGCAGGCCTGCACGTACTGAGGGCACCTCTTCATCTCAGCCTGCTACTTAGAGTCAACCTATCCCGCCTATATCTACTCCTGCAGCCTGTAGCCCACAGTTCTACTCACCAGACCACACTTACCTTCACTAGACCTTACATAGACCACTCCTTTCTACCCCTATTATCCACCCCCACCTTATCATGGTGCACATCCTCCATATCCATATCCATAATATGTCCCACCACCACCTCAGCCCGCTACAGCACCACCTTAGCCCACTACAGCCGGACCTTCCTACCCAGCTATAGCAGAGCAGGCGATAGAGGGTCGCATGTTGATTGAACCTGATGGTGACACGTAAGTACTAATTTTATTTCAGTCATGTAAATAGAATTGAATTAGTTTTTTTGACTAACATATTGCTTTCTGGTTTCATCCGTCAAAAGATCCTACGCATAAAATTCGGGACATAATACGGAGCAGATACGATGCTCCTTATATTTCTTGGAAGAAAGTCCCAAAAGAAGTACGGGACATGTGGTTTAGAGAGTTTGAGGTATGTTATTATATAAATTTTTTTTTATTATATCTAATATATATAAGCTAAAAAAATTATTTATTCTTTGTTGTATGTGTTTAATTGTAGAAAGATTTTTGTTGGCTTCCCCAACATAATGATAAAATCAGAAAGAACTTTGAGAAGCGTGGCTCGACTCGTATGCGAGACATGTTTACTGATATTAGAAAGTCAGCCCAGCGACCTCTCTGGATTGGTGAGGGTGTATAGGCAGAGTTGAGCAGTGCCTGGGGAAGCCCAGATTACACTAGAAGAAGACATCAAAATAGACATAACAGAGCTTCTGATGTTGGGGGCTTGGGTAGTTCCCTTCATACAGGAGGTTATGTTCCTCATACTGAGTACAAAAGACATTTGGTAAGAAATTTTAAAATATTTTAATAATTTACTTTAAATAGAATACTAATATATGTCTACTACAGAAACAGGTGCTGGGTAGAGAACCGACTCCTGTTGAATTGCATAGTCATACCCACAAGCGGCAGGAGGACTAGCAATGAGTTAACGAGCGTGCTAGGAGAGCCTACGTAAGTATATAAGTTAATTTTGGTGATATTATGTGTAAATTGCATAACTTTTTATTAACTTTCATAGGAGGAGTATACACGGCTTCAAGAGAGTCAGGCTGCAGCAGGTGAAGGTTCTTTTGCTGGATCAACAGATTATTCTGACTACCGCACTTGGTCACAAGCGGTAGGAGGAACACAGCATGGCAGAGTATATGGGTTAGGCTCGCAGGCCTATGCATATGAAGGGCAGTCATCTAGTGGGGGCAGTTTTTCATCGAGTACCATGGAATCTTATATACCCAACAGATAGTTGCCCTCACAGCTGAGCTAGAATAGGTACGAAAAGCCCAAGCTGATTGGCAGATGCAAATACAGCAGCAGCAGATGTAGATACAGAAGCAGCAAGCTCAAATGTTAGAAGAAATAAGAAAGATGAGGGAGCAGATGAGTAGTGGTAGAAGTATAGCATCACCTGAGGATGAAACTGAATCAGAGTAGATATTATTTATCTATTTTACTGATGTGGACATCTATTTTTATGTGTCTTTTGGATAAATTTATCTATTTGCTGTTTGAACATGTTTAGTTATTTGTTTATGGCACTCTTCTTATATATGTTTATTTATACATATTTAATTATTCCTTATCTGGTTGATACTCTTCTGGTTTGTGTAATTGTTAATTTTGTAGAATATATATGGTGTTGTAATTTTTTTATGCAGGTATAAATGTGGAAATAACTTTTCAAAGTGAGGAAGGTTTTTTTTTTCTGCTACAGGTTTCCGACAAATTATCCGCCGGTAAATTTGTCGGAAATATGATATGATGAAATTTTCGGCGGAATATGTGACGGAACTTCTGACGGATAGTTCGACGGTGATTTCCGACGGTAAGACTAGGCATCGCTTTTATTGCGGCGGAATATCTGCCGGCACTTCCGGCGAAAACTATTCGCCGGTAATTCTGGCGGTTATTACACCAGAACATGGACACAGAAAAGGCGTCGGTTTGTCAAATATATCTGCCGGAACATCCGCCAAAAATGCTTCCGGCGGAAAAAATGCGACGGAATTTTTTTTCTAACGTGCATTTTACCGTCGGAGCTATTTCCGCCGGTAATCCACCGGAAACTGATTATTTCCATCACATTTTTCACTTTATCGGTGGATTTTGTCCGCCGGTAATAGATGTTTTTCCAGTAGTGGATCTCTCATAAACTTGTGAATGAAGTGTTAAAAGAAGAAAGGTCTGAAGTAAGGAACCAGACTCCTCAACCAGTGAGAAGAAACAATAAGTTTGTTAAGCAACTTATCGCCTCAGTCTTAGTGGATGGATATCATTGGGTGCCCCGTCTCCCATCTGCAAAAAATAAAGGAGATAGTTTTAACTGGATCTGGTAGGGGTCACCTTCTCCGCGATAGACCTCCAGTTCCTTCTTCAGGATTCTCAAAGTTGGCCCCTGTGATAGCCAAGTTAAAGGAAGTTGTGAAAGACCTGCAACAAGTTGATATTAAGGGTAAGAGGCCTATGCTTTCAGTTGAACCATATGTCCCAAAAAAGATAAGAAGATCTGTTGGGATCCAGATAAGAGAAAATTTAGCCCCGTTACCTGTTGAAGACCCCTGACTCCCTATTCAGGGATGTGAGGATTCTGTTCTTATTAATGTTGGAGTTCCCGCTGTTTAAGCTCCTCCGTCACAAATTAAGATGGATATCTCTCACCCTATTGAGGAATTCACCCTCACGACTATCGACCCCAGGATAGTCAGAGGGGAGGGGTGAGTGCCAGATGATGATCAAGAGATGCTAGATAAGTTAGTAGCGGAGCCTACTACTGATGATTTAAAGATTCAAGAAGTTCTTACCAAGTTGGGCAATGAAGAGTTTGAAGAAATGATCAACTACAAAGGATACTTACCCATCGATATTGAGTCAATTGAGGGCAGACCAGTTTATGAGGTGGTCCAGGAGATCAGAGATATATTTAAGAAAAAGGCAATTAAAGCCTTCGATCCAGAAGTTAATGATTTGATGATAGAGGATTTAGCTGGAGACATCTGCATGGTTGAAACTCGAGCATCAAATAAAGATTTTGAACCCTCAAGACACTGATCTGGTAAGGAGGAAGCATCCATAGCGATAGATTCATACTCAGATGGCTCAATTAAGTTGAATGAAAATGATGAGTATATCAAGAGTCTGGAGAGTAAAATTAAGCAGATGATGTTAAAAATGGAATAGATGCAGTATCAGATGGTTAAAACTCTGTAGTTTTAGTTTAAGCAGTTGCAACCTATAATACATATTATAGGTGAGAACAGTAGGAAGACAAAATTAAGCCCCAAAACTCTAGAAGTTACTTCCCCACTCTCACCAGTAGAAAAAGATATCCGCCAGATGATTGAGACCTAGGTAAGGGAGGCCTTAGCCCACTCTCAAGGGATTGTATCTATTCAAAAGGGTAGACCTTACCCCGAAGAATATGATTTAGTCTCTTATCCTAAAGGCTTTGTGCCACCTTCATTCAAAGTTTTTAGTGGTTTAGAAAACCCAAGATAATATTTTGCCCACTTCCGAGCGAGTTGTTACAATGTAGAAGGGTCAGATGCTCTACTCTTTTGCTAGTTTGTGAGTAGTCTATCTGGTATTGCTTTTGAGTGGCACGTAGATCTATCAAACGATTTAGTGAGAACATTTACAGAGCTCAAGAATCTATTTTTAAAGAGATTCTCAGGAGCTCAGCAACGTGTAACCATTAGTGATGTCTTCATTAAAAAATAACAATCGGGTGAGTCTTTAGTTGAGTACATCTTGAGGTGGCGAAACCTCTCGATAAAGTGTGAACCCCAGTTGTAAGAGCAACATGTAGTGGAGATTCTTTTAAAGAACATCCATGGACCTATTTCTTTTGTACTGAAGGGTTTGACTATCAAGACCTTCGAAAAACTTTCAGATAAGGCTAGTAATCTATAGGAAGAGGCTTCTAAAATGCCATTCTTGAAGGATTCTACTGAAGAAAAGAAAGCTAGTAAACCATTGAAGTCTTTTGAAAAGAGAACATCAATGGTTTCAGCTGTCGATAAGTGGAAGAAACCAGTGAATGTTCAATCCAGCAATCCTTCAGTTTAACAAACTCAAAAGTCTCCACCTTTTTAGGTAACCTCTCAACCTACTAGATATTCTCACCTGATTTCCTTTAAGGATAATTGGCTCATCCTTATCCATTTAAAAGAGAGTCGGTGAGAAAGATCTTTAAGATTCTTCAAAAGAAACCAGATTTTTGATTGTCGAAGGCCAAGAAGCCGGTAGAGGCAAATAAGAAGAATGATCCAACTTTTTTTCCCTACCACCGCATGTTGTGCCAGACAATCGAAGACTTCATCGTCTTCAAGGACTGGCTCGATATAAACTTTTGTTAAGGTAATATAATAATTCCAAAGGAGTATCTGGTCGATCCGGATCAGGGGTTTGTCTAATATATTTCAGGTAAGAATTCTTAATCTTCTTTGTCCATTGAAGATGGTTAAGATATAGCACTATCTCGGGCATTTAAAAAGTTGATTAATAAATCTTTTTGTCTTTCTCAACAGTTACCGATGAGAGCCCGAGACGAAATCTGGGAGGTTGACCTCGAGGCTTCACAGGAGGACATTGGGATAATTTCCTCTCCAGTAGTCTTAGGAACTACTGTATTAAATAAAAATGAAAAGAGTGATCTTTCTATAGAGAGGAAATTTGTTGATGAGAGATCTCTACAAGTAATGGATGGTGGCTCAAACCCACTATCTCCACTGAAATTATCTGACTTTTACTTTGCCCAATCAAAGGCAAAGGGTCAAAAATTAAATAAAAAGTCTGATCCTTCTCAAATTTTGATGATTAATATTGAGAATGAAATTTAAAATGACTCTTCTATTGAAAATAATCAAGAACAAGTTGAGATCAATCAAAAAATTTAAACACTCAGCCACCCAGATTTGACTATTCTAGAGAGAAATGAATCTGATGTCTTATCAGATGGTGAAACCCCTGAAATTAACTTCTAAGGGAGTCCCATCATGATAGACTTTTCAGATTTGGACTCCCACTCAAATAATGACAATCAATCATCTAAGGAAAGTGTAGACCCCCCTGTAGTTTGTACTTCTAACGAGATCATGCAAGTACAACTACATGGTGGCAACGTTTTACTCCCTAGGCTACCTCCACAGGATAAAGGAAAACAAGTTATTTCATATGATCTGATTCAAATCCCTGCTCAATAATCAACTCCACTTCTTTCAAATCCATCGGGTCCTAACCTTAACGTTCCAAGTGTTGATTATAATGTCTTAGCTCACCTTAGGAAGTTACCTGCTAAGTTGAGCATTTATGATACCCTTGTCCTTTCAAAAGAGATGAGGGAGACTCTAATTAAAGTGTTTCTCGACCTAGAGATTTGCTTAGCTCAGTTAGCTTCAATTTTTGAGGAAGAAGCTTTATACTTCAAAGAAGTCCCAGGAGTTACCTTCTATGACGAGCATTTACTCCTCAGAACTGCCGACCATAATTATCCACTTTACATCACCGTAAATATGGGTAAGTTTAAGTTATCAAGAGTTCTCATTGATCTGGGTGCTTCGGTCAATGTGATAAATATAAGACTCTCACATACCTTAGAATTGATACTAGTAAGCTCTCAACTGACAAGTTGGTGCTTCGTGGGTTCAATGAAAAGGGCGAGAAGGATTTAGGTTCAGTTACCCTTCTTCTAGAGATAGGAGAATTAAAAACTAAATAAAAATTTCATATAATCAATTTGGCGACGTCCTTTAACACGCTCTTAGGTTGGCCATGGATCCATGAGTATAGGATGGTTCCTTTTACCCTACATCAATGCATCAAGTACCAACGAGATGGCATTGAATTTGAAATTAAGGGTGATCTGCAACCATTCTCTATCCATGAGATCGGGATCTACGAGGATGCAGCGTATCACGTACCTAAAGGGTCCACTACTTGTTCTAAGGTAGAGATCAACATCAAGGAGAAAAAAGTAGAAAATCAAAGTTCAAAAGCAATTCAAAAATTGAGAAAAGAAAAAGTCAAAATTCAAAAGAGATAAAAATTCAAGTAGTGAAGATGACATCAAGCACGTGATCTGTAGGCCTCCAAAAACTTTACCTCAAAGAGCTGGGAGGATGGCCCAAAGAGCACGCATTAGTCGAAAAATGAAATCCCCCAATATACATCAAACTTGAAATAAGTTCTTATGAAGAATCAAGAAAAAGGGGTGCCAGAATAACTTTTGACTATACAAAAATCAATCCTCCTCCGAAGTTTGATCTCACCTTAGAATCAAATAACAACCAGGAGGGTACGAAATAAAAAATTCAAAGTGATGAGCCTGAATTAAGGTTGTTGAATCCTTAACCTTAACCCCACTGTCTGCTGATAGGGTCTCAAGATTAGTGATTAAAGAATCCCCTAAGTTAGATGAAGAAGTAAGGAAAGTCCAAAAGTTCTTCACTAGCTCTTCCTCCCCAAGGAATGAAGATGTTATAATCCTCGAGGAGGCAAATTTTAACGAATTAATGGAATTACCTTTTTGGCTACTTTCCTGTTGGTGTTAAAGCTCTTATCTCTAAAGGTTTCGCTCCAAGTCGATGGACTAAGGGTTCGGCTAGATACCACAAAAGTCTTTGGAATTTAAAATTTAATAAACATTGGACAAGTGGTATCGGCTTTGGTACCGTTAGGTCATTTGATGATGACAAATTTTATTTAATGATAACTAGTCATCCTGAATTTAAAAATGTCCCTATTGAAGTCATCGATTCACTCGATGGACTTTGTTTGGAGACTTTTGATGACTCTGATGAACTTCAGGTTTGGGATGCACCCCCTAAATTTGAAGAAGAAATTAAATCGACAGTTGATGAACTTAAAGATGTCAACCTTGGAACAAACGATGACCCTAATCCCACCTTCATAAGTTCTTTATTTAGTGATGATGAGTCTAACAATCTAATTCAACTTCTCTCTGAGTTTAAAGACTGCTTCATTTGGATATACAATGAATCTCAGGGTTGTCCCCCGACGTAGCAGTTCATAAACTTGGAATCCGGCATCATGTCATTCCTGTTAAGTAAGCTCCACAACGTATACATCTGGAGATAGAACAACAAGTCATTTCTGAAGTTAAGAAGTTAGTTCAAGATGGATTTATTCGATAGGAATAATATCCCTCTTGGGTAGCCAACATCGTGCCAGTTCGAAAGAAGAATAATCAAATCCGAGTCTGTGTTGACTATAGAGTCCTAAGTAAGGCATGTCTTATGGATGAATTTCCTTTGCCAATCCCAGAACTCATGGTGAACATTGCCTCCTCACATGTTGTTTTCTCCTTTATAGATAGCTCATATGGTTATAATCAAATCAAGATGACCCTAGAAGATGAGACGAACACTGCATTCTAAAGTCCTATAGGGATCTTTTGTTATAAAGTGATGCCCTTTGGCCTTAAAAATGCCTGTACAACCTACCAGCAGGCCATGACTCATATCTTTGATGACTTAATTCACAATCAAGTCGAATGCTACATCGATGATTTAGTCATCAAGAGCAGAGTGAAAGAGCCTCACTTTTATGACTTAAGAATTTTCTTCTAGCGGTTACGCCGCTACGACCTTAAAATAAATCCTTCGAAGTGCACTTTCGGCATCACGTTAGGGAAATTCTTAGGTTTCATGGTCAGGCACCACATAATTGAAATTGATCCTGTCAAAATTGAAGCTATCATAAATAGGTCACCTCCTAAGAGTCTTACTCAACTAAGATCTCTTCAGGGCAGATAGGCATATATAAGAATATTCATTTTTAATCTTTCCAAAAGATGTCAACCATTATCTATCCTAGCTAAAAAGGATGCCAAATTCATTTGGGATGAGGAATACCAAAATGCTTTTGAAAACATCAAACAATACCTCACAAATTAGCCAGTTTTGGCAACCCCCATTCCGGGGAGACCCTTAATCCATTACACTGTAGCCCTTGACGAATCTCTCAGGGCCCTCCTAGCTCAAGTCAATGACGATGGGAAAGAGAACGCTCTTTACTACCTAAGTCGAAGACTTCTTCTAACTAAAATTTGTTATCCAGCGATCGAGAAATATTGTCTTGCCCTAGTCTTTACAGCACAAAAACTAAGGCATTATATACTTTCTCATCAAGTTAATTTGATTTCCAGTGTCAACCCACTGCAATATCTTATGACCCGGCCCACATTGTTAGGATGTCTGGCTCGTTGGTCTGCGATATTGCTTCAATTTGTAATCACTTTCATTCCCCTGCGTGCTGTGAAAGGGTAGGCTGTCGCCGACTTCCTTACGGCACACTCGCTATCGGCGGAATCTCGTCTACACGATGATTTACCTGACGAGCAAATCATGAGTTTTGAGGAATCCAATACTCAAACTTGGGAAATATATTTTGATGGTGCAGCGTCCTCTCAGTGGGGTAAAACACCTCAATTTATTATTCTTGGAAAAGCCATAGTTGGTTTGGTTTTCATAACACCGAATTAGGGAATGATGTATTTTTCCTACCATTTATCAAAGTCATGTACAAATAATGAGGCTGAGTACGAAGCTCTGATAACTGGCCTGGAACTTGCAATCCTAATGGAGATTAAAGAGATTAAGATCTATGGTGACTCTCAACTGGTGATCAGCTAGATTGCAGGGACCTATGAGGTCTTGAATCCTAAACACCTTAAATACCACCAGTACACAATGCACTTGCTCAAACAAATTCCCATTGTAATTATGTATAGGGTTCCTCATAGAAATAATTCCTCGGCGGATGCCCTAGCAAAGCTTGCAAAGGAATTTGCCTGTCCAGAAGAAGACTTTATCCTTATAGAAGTGCAGGGTCATCAAGTCCTGTCTCCTATAAATTTGGAGCGCCTCAATAAATAATCTCCCCAGGTCCTTTTTACCTCTTCAGCGGTCGATGAAGAAGAAGATTGGAGACAACCAATAGTTAAGTACCTACAAGAAGGCAAGCTTCCCCACAACAAGTCCCTTGTCAATCAAATCAAGAAATGTGCCTTATCTTATGCACTAGTCAACTATACATTGTGCCATCGATTGTTCGATCAAATGTGGCTCCATTATTTAGACAAATGAGAGGCCCTGAAGATCATTAATGAAGTCTATGCTGGATTATACTAGTGCTCATCAATCGTGTCCTAAGATGAAAATAAAAATAAAAAGACTTAGTACTATTGGCCTATGATGATTGATGATTGCATGAAAATTATAAATTATTGTCATCAGTGTTAGGTTCATGGTGTGGTTTTACATCAGACGCCTAACGTATTGCACCCTTAAAAAGTTGGGGTACCGGTATCATCGGGCCAATTGACCATCGTTCTTCAAGGGGTCATCACTTCATTTTAGCAGCGACTGATTATTTTTCAAAGTGGGCAGAAGCAATTCCACTGAGAAATGTAACATCACACCATGTAATGAAATTTTTTCGTAACTATATCATATATCAATTCGGCGTACCCCATAGAATCATATTTGATAATGGGTTCGCTTTCAAGTCTCTGAAGATCAATAACTTTGTAAGTCACCACAGTATCGATTGGAGATACTTAACAATCTATTATACACGTGCTAATGGATTGGCTGAGGCCTTTAACAAAACCCTGGTTCAAATCATCAAGAAGACCCTGGATGACAATAAATGTCAATGGGTTGAGAGGTTGGTGGAAGCTTTGTGGGCCTACCGGACCACATATCAAACCCCAACCCAATCCACGCCGTTTTCACTAATGTATAAGTCTGAGGCCATACTCCCTTTGGAAATTCAAATCCCCTCACTCAGAACTGCAATTCAAAACCAGATCACTATAGAACATAATGCACAACTTCGACTAGAAGAACTCGAGGGTCTTGAAGAATATCGTCTCCAAGCCCAACAAAATCTAGAACTCTATACTACCTGAATGGTTCAAACTCATGATAAGTTAGTGCGACCTAGAACCTTCCTAGTAGGCGACTTGGTATTGGTTCTTTGGAGGCCTATCTTAGCTCACCGAAAGATTGATGGAAGTTTGAACCAACCTAGGAAGGACCCTTCATTGTAGAAACAGTCTACGAAGGAGGCTCATATCAACTAGTAGATTATAAAGGAAATCACCCAATGCTTCCTATAAATGGGCGATTCCTGAAGAGATACTATGCTTGATGTAGCTCGAATTTTCAAATAAATAAAATTTTCAAATTTTAAATCAATTTGACTCAATCTTGTTCAAGTTTTTCAAAATCCTATTTCTCTTTTCTTAAGGTCATATATAAGTCACCATGCTTTCTTGCCTTAAGATTAGATCTTTTAGTGATGGATAACGCTCTTTGTGGCACAATCCTAAAGTTCAAATTTCAATCTTAATCTGATATGGAGTAAGTTTTCTCCTAATATCATCACCTACTAGTAATGGATCACGCCCTCTGTGGCACCATCCTAGCTTCAAATTTTTAAAATTCAAATCCGATCCTTTATATAGAGCAAGTTTACTCTATATTCAATTATCTAGACCTGATCCTCTATGTAGAGTAAGTTTTCTCTACATATGATCATCCAGACTCGATCCTCTATGTGAAGCAAGTTTCCTTCATATACGATCACTTTAGACCCGATTCTGTATGAAGCAATGTTTCCTTCTCACAGGATCTTCCAGTCTTCTTTCCTTAAGGATAGATGTGAGTCATCGTGCTTTCTTTTCTTATGATTAGGTATTCTAGTGATGGAGCATGCCCACTGTGGCACCATCCTAGTGTCAAAATTCAAATTTAGATCTGGCCTTCTGTGGGAAGCAATGCTTCCTTCTCACAAGGTCCTCCAGCTTTCACTTCCTTAAGGATAGATGTTAGTCATTGTGTATTCTCTCCTTAGGATTAGATTTTCTAGTGATGGATAATGCCCTCTGTGGCACCATCTTAGTTTCAAAACTTAAAACTCTAAGCCTGATCTCCTTTGGGAAGTAATGCCTCCTTCCTACGAGATCATCCAATTTTCTTCTCCTTAGAGTTAAGTACTCTCTTTCCCTTAGGATTAAACTCCCCAGTGATGGAGTAAGTCCTCTATGGCCTCGTCCTAGATTCAATTTCAAATTTCAAAATCAAACTTCTTTTTCTTAAGGTTAGGCTCTTCTTCCTTCCTTTAGGATTAGATCAACTAGTTGTAGAGTACTCCCTTCATGGCCATACCCTAGTATCAAACTTTAAACTCGATCATCTTTAGTTTGGAATTATTCCATCCTATACGATCATTCACTCTTCTTCTCCTTAGGGTTAGGTTCTTCCTTCCCTTAGGATTAGATCTAACGGTGGTAGAGTATGCCCCTCGTGGCACTACCCTAGTGTCAATTCAAAATTTATAATCAATCTCCTTTCATCTAGGGTTAGGTTTTCCCTTTCCTTAGAATCAAAACCCAGACTCGGTCCCCTCTAGCTTGAAGTTCTTTCTTTCTATATGGCCACTCAACCTCCTTTCTGTAAAGTCAAATATTTTTCCCTTAGGACCTGACCTACTAGTAGTAGAGTACACTGTCCCCAACACTACCATAGTATCATTTCAAATTTACTTTTCTAAGGTTAGGATTTTCTTTCCCTTAGAATCAAATCTAGACTCGATCCTTTGTAGTTAGGAATTCTTCCTTCCTATATGATCATTCAATTTTCTCTTCCCTAGGGTTTAGGATTCTCCTATCCTTAAGGTTAGACTCGCTAGTAGTAGAGTACACCCTCCGTGGCACTACCCTAGAATAAATTCAAACTCTGATTCCCTAGGGATAAACTTTTCTCTCCATTGGGATTAGAATTTCAGAATCAATCTTTTAATTTGGTCAATGCCAATATGAGCAATAGAACTTCATTTTATTATACATATTGGGGGTCTATTTATTGACCTCATTTTTGTATGAGGTCATTAGGACCCATCCCAAGTTCCAGATTAATCTAGACCTTAGGATCCAGTCAAATCTTAAGATCAATCCAATCTCCAGACCTATCTAGAACCTTAGGATCTATTCTAGACATTAGATCCTTTTAATCTTGACCTTAAGATTCCTAGACCTTAAGATTCTTCTAGATCTTAAACCTTATGATTTTTAGATCCTAGGATCATTCTAGACCAGAGACCCTAGGACTTCTATATTCTAGGATCTTCTTAGATTTTAAACCATAGGATTTACTCAGACTCCAGATCAATTCAAATTTTAAATCAACTCAAATCTCAAATCTACCCAGGCACTAGATCTATCTAGGTCTTAGGATCCTCTTAGACCTTAGATCTACTTAGACCTTGGATAAAATCATACTCTATGATCAATTTAGATTCAAACCACTCTAGACCTTAATTCAATTAAAACCTTAATCAAAATCCAGACTTCAGTCCAGTTCAAAATCCAAGCTCTCGTTCAAACCATGATTATATCTATAATCAAACTTCAACCCTATTCTATCACTTATGATCTCTAAGTGATCATAAATGATTTGGGTAATTCAAATCTAATCATTTAAACCCAAAACCCATATTTTAAACCCATCCAAATTCCAGGACTACCCAGACCTCAAGCCTAGTTCAAACTTTGATCTAGTCTTCTAATATAGCTTTAACTTTATCTAACCATTCATGATCACCCTAATGGTCATAAATGATTTGGATAACAAAAATTCAATCATTCAAACCTAAAATCTAGATCAAATTCAAAAATTCAGTTCAAAATCTTAAGGATAAAGGCTTAGGTCCTGAAAGCTTTTTCCAATAAATTGTCAAACATTTCAAAACCCAGTCAAATGACCTCTGATTCGAAGTCTATCAGTTGCATACTTATATGACATGTCTCTAGAGACAACCCTCCAAATTTGAGCTCATTCTGAGGTCTCTAACCCTAGAAATTGAATTAATTTCCAAAGGCTATAAAACCTTTAAATATTTATATCCTATGCCACTGGACCTATCACCCAATGAATTTTGACCTTGGAGCTTTCTCCAAAGCCTCCAATCACTTCCAGACCCTTGATTATGACTCATTAAACCTTAGACTATATTTTTTGGACTCACTTTGACCCCCAGTTGACCAGAGATCAAAATGACTAAAATACCCCTTAGGGACATGAATAGTCACTTTTGATCAAATGAGCTCTAAATCAAATGCAACCACTTCTAGCAAGTTTAAAATATCAAACCAAACCTGTTAGATCCAAAACTAGACCCTAGGTCAACCTGGTTGACCAAGTCAACCTAGGTTAACCTAAAGGCACATTGAGGGCCCAAATAGGTCATTTGATCTGAATGACCATTCTAGGCCCTGAAACCACCTCTACTAGACTCCAAGCATCAAATAAAACTTGTCTTGTCCAAACCCTAGCCTAGGGTCAACCTAGGTTGACTAGTTTAACCCTTAAGCATTTCTAAAATTCAATCAAAACTCTATATGTATTCAAGTCCCATTAAATCTTGTTTGAGCATCTCCCTTAATGATTCTGACTTGATTGGACCCTTGACCCAGTCAAGAGTCGACTTGGTCAACTTAGCCCAAATCCAATCAAATCAGATCCATTTAGGCCAAATTTCATCAATCATTCATTTGAAACCTTCCAGATCTTCAAACCTATGTCAATCAATGCCTTGAATATTTTTAAATCCACCTCAAGTCAAATCACATGCATATTTGACCAAGTCAACTCATAAAATTTGGTCAAACCTTTCAACATATGCATTATTTAAAATTATTTAATGTCTCCAACCATTTAATACTATTTGCAACCTCTCCCAATTACTCCTAGTCATCATATAGTTGCCACCTCACTTATGTTTGACTGTTTGACTAGTTAAATAGTCAATACAAGCCTTAAAATGAGTCAAAAGTGGTCAAACTCCTTCTAAACCTCAAGCATATCCTTTTCAAGCTTAGGAACTTGCTTGGTCAGTAGGTAAGCACTCCTCCTAAGCCACCTCAAGCAGTCCAAGTAGCTTTGGACTAGTCAAACACTCAAACTAAGGGTTTAGAGGGGTTAAACTTGGTCAAAACCCCTCTTAAACCTAACCCACTCTATCTTAAACCCCTTCAAATGTTAGATCAGAATCTGGAAGCATCTTAGATCCTGTCACAGCCATTAGATTGAGATCCAGTAGACCCATTGCTCCACATGTCCATGTGAAGACAAAAACACCCTTTCCACATTGGATGTACCTTTGTCCTCTGGATGCTCTGCCCCCAACCACCCTATGCACACTTGGCATGCATCCAGGAGCTGCCCTAGTTGATCCCAGCCCTCCATTTAATCTGGAATGGATTGAATAGGGAAAAAGGAGGAAATGAGCCCTCATTCGAATCCTTCTATTCTCTCACCACTCTCAATCTCTTAAGCTCAAGTCTCCATTCTCTTGAGCTTCCCAGAGACTCCTCTACACATCCCCAGCTAAAACTAGCCGGTCAAACCTGCTGACGGCAAGCTCTCTGGCGAATACAACTAGTTCAGTCTAAGTAGCCATTCCCCTCGATCCAGACATTATCAGCTTGACTGGTCTTCTATAATTCCAAGCATGGACATACTACAATTTCAGAGAAATCAAAATTTGCCAAAATAAATGGTTAGATTTCATTAAAACTCAAACCCTAGTTAATACACCTAGTGTAAAATAGCTTTTTATACTATGATTTTCAAACTATAAGTTTATATCCACATTATTTCTGTTCAATCTAGTGATCTAGTTTTAAATTTTCAAGTTATTTGGTCAATCTGATTAAGACAACGGGCTAAAAAATGAAGTCTAGGGCATTCGATTTAGTCTGCTTGAACGGTATGCTTTTTGGGCCGTTGATCTCATGATCAACGGCCCAGATTATGTTATTCCGCTGTTATCTATAATAGCGTAGTTTGATTTACAGTGAAATTTCTTGTTCAGCGCAATCTCAACTATCTATTCCAGATGGCAAGAGATCAGATGAATGCACGTCCATGCTGATGTGGATTAGTGATTCGCGTCCCCACGGATCAATCATCGCGTGATGTTTGCCTGCAGCGCAATCATTGCGCTGCCAGGCAATCATTGCCCGCATTTCTGTCTGCCAACGGGAGTCTGCCACGTGTCCTCTACCGCCGCCGCTGCTGCAAGTGAATTAAAAATGGTTTTTAATTTAGTTTAAAATCATTTTTAAATTGTGATTTCTTTTTAAAATCATAAAAAAATTAATTTTAACTTCAAAAAATTACTATAATATATTAAAATGCTCATTTAATTAAATTCTTTAATTTCAAATTAAAATTATTTTAAAATATAAATTACATTTTAAATTTATTTTAAATACTAAATATTAACTATTTTTAATTAAAATCGAAAAAAAAGGATTTTATTAAATGTACAAAATTAGAATATTTTAAGTAATTAAATGACTATTTTAAAACATTTTAGTTTGAAATTAAATTAATTTTAAATATCTTGTAAATTATTATATGAATTAATTAAATAGTTAAATACTAATTAACACTTAATTCAAATTAAGTTTAAATGATTTTGAATTTTCAAATAAAACTATTTTATAACTTAAAATTCCAGAAACATTTAAAATGTAATTTAATTTAAGTAAAAAATTATTTTTTAATTAATTTGTTTTAATTTTATTTAAATACCTTAATTAAATTAAAATTTAAAAAAATTCATAATAGATTCAAATTAATTCATTAAAATATAAATAATATCTCAATATTTTTAAAATTTTAAATATTTTAATTTAAAATTAACTTCCAGATTTAAAACTTTAATTATCTTAAATAATTTAAATTATGTTAATATTATTCAATATTTAATCAATGTTATATTTAATATTATATTAAATATTTTCAAAATTTAAAAATTCATTTTTTTTAATTATTTGGTGGATCTCTCAAAGTACTTTAAAATTATTTAAATGATATTCTATTTTTTTTTAAGATTTATATTTTTATATTTGAGTATATATGTATGTATTTAAAAAAATCCTATTTTAAATTTATATGTATATATTAAATTTTGAATATTTGAGAGATCTCTTGAAATCTTAAACCTAGATTAAGTTTGATTGAATAGAATTTATGTGGATTGGTGATTAATCAATGTATAATCATTTTGTTGATTTTTCATTGATTAATCATTCAGTTAATTAGGTTTTAATTTACTTTGCCTGCCTAGGGTACACACACTACCTAGACTTAAGGCTCTCTTAGATATAGGGATTGATTATGTCTATGTGTGTGCATGTTATATATATTAGTCCAAGAGTTAAGAGAACTTTGATTCAAACCTATTAAACTTAGAGACATTATTAAGGATAATAATTAAGGATTTATTTAGAGGACTTAGAATATTTCCAATAATTAGGATACATTTCTAATTGACTTGAAACTTTGAACACTTAAACATAGTGACACTCTCAGCCTTAAGAAAAATTCTCATTAATTTTTTGAAGCTATTAAGCCCCTTAATTAACTCAATCAAGCTTAAACCCTTAATTAAACCCTTAAAATTTCTAGAAAATATAATAAATCAAATTTAAATCAAAAAATTACAAATAATACCTCTACCTGACCAGAATCGAATTCTTAATCAATAAAAAATAAAAGCCATTTGACTGGACTTCAGAATCAAGCTTAATTTAATTTTAATTAAAATTGAATATTTAATTTATTTAATTAATTAAAATAATTAAAAATTCCAAAAATTTCTCAAACACTTGATAATCACTCCTTAGATCATTTCTGATCTTTGGAGGTGATTTCAAGAAGTTTGGTGAACATTTGGACTCAAATCAATAAAAAGCCTTTAATTGAACTAATTAAATAATTCAATATATATATAAAACTTTAAAAATTCATAACTAATTCAAATAAATCCTGAATTAAGCAAACTCAAAGGCATTCAACTCATATTAAGGTCTAATATTTATCAAAAATATTAAATTTCTAGAAATTATTCAAATTTAAAAAAGTCAACTTGTGATCAAACTTAATTCAAAACCACGTCAATACTTCAAACCTTCATAATAAAATGTAAAAAAATTCAAATCAAGCATACTTATATTCTAACTGATCATATTAAGGTCTAATATTTTATTAAAATATTAACTTTCCAGAAATCACTTTTAATCACAAAGTTTACTTTTGATCATTAATTAAATGATTAAAATAATCCAGAATATTCCAAAAATTCAAAAACCATCAAAAATTCCAGAAAACATCAACTTAACATTAAAACCAGTAACCAATCAATTTGAATAAAATTTATCAACTCTCAAACCCTTAATCAATTAAAACACTTAACTATATTATTATCACTAGGTAACACAAGCCTACGAGGCTTTTAATTTAGCCCCAAGGAAGATGAAATAAACTTCATATCTTCAGTGTGAAACAAAGTTGGTAATCAATAATCATTTAAAATATATTTTAAAATTAATTTTAAGCCATTAATACTTAAACTCAAATTTAAATACCTTGAGCCTTTCAACCAACTAGAACCTCAAATAACTTTAACTAACTGCCTTATATAGGACATATCAAACCCACACAGTCTACCTCACACACTTTAGACAGTTTGCTAGGACTACCAACTCTAGTATTAGGCTAGGCCAGTGTTTACTTATCTACTACTTACGTGTGCCGATTTTTCTATGATTTTTCTTGCATGTTGGTTGTTAGATTTAAGTAATTGATGTGATTGTTTATTTATTTAATGCACTCTGCGTTGTTATTGATTGTATGATAAATCTACCCTTAGGTTAGGGATGATTTATACTAATTCAATCTTATGCAGGTGGCCATGCTCATATAGGGTATTAATTAAAGGGGATAAATAATTAAGCTTTAAAAATTAATAATATTTTCTGCAGGTGCTTCAGAATATTAAGCCCCCTTTAAAATTAAAAGAGCATGGCCAAGTGTGGCTGGTTTAAATATTTTAAATTTTAAAATATTAACTGCTTGGGATATCATATTAACTATTGATTATTATGATAACCCTACAGGTTGTTGAGTCTGTATTTTTCTTTTAAATTCAAATGTAATTTGATTTGAGTTGTAATTGAGTTGTAAATATTTAAAGTGATTTGAGAATGAAATGCTTAAACATCCAATTTGGAATCCAAAGATGAAGGAACATCCCTTAGGGGAGACTTCTTATCTATTTAGAGATCCAAATTAGGTTGACTTCAAATATCCAAGGAGAAAAGATTACATCCCTTTAAAGGGGGAGTTTCTTTTCACTTGGATATCTATACCTGATGATCCAAAGAATTCCAGGAGGATGAAGAAGTGAAGAATGAGAAGAATCCCAATTCTCAAAGTCGCTTGAGTCTTAGGAGTAGAATACAGGTTATAGTCATTAGTACCCGGCCACTTTACTTTTCCTGCAGACCCTAGGTTGTAATATTAAAGGGCACTTTTCTATGGACTTTCAATTTGAATTTTAAATTTAATTAATTTAATTATTTGATTGATTTGATTGATGTGTTGATTTCGATATAGGATTGCATACTTTTAGTAATTTTTTGGCGCTTTTATATGTTGATCATTATTTTAGCCTGGAATCCGATCAGAGGCTCGTGAGGACACACTTAAACTATTTCTACTTAAATAAAATTAAAAGATTTAAGCTCAGATAAAAACTCTAATGCTTTTCAAGAAGTAAGCCCGGACCGCCGGGAGTTTTTAATGCATTCATATTAAATCTTCTCTACCTTGTTAGGCATGTCCCCACTTACAAGTTCTGGCAAGCCACTCGACCTATTAGGATACAGTCCTGTCAAGGGGATATTGTACAATCTCTAGGATAAAACTATTTTTAAGCCTTTGTTGAAAACTACTTCATACTTAATTTAAAGCATTCGAGTCAACTAGCATGCATCGCATTAGTAATAAATTAAAATTGGGTCTAATTTTTAATTGTATTTTAGCTTAAGCATTTCTCCCAACATAAGTCAAGGGGTCAATAAGGAATTTGGTCTTGATGTCAACCCCAACTCCTTAAACTAAATCTTAAACAATGTTCCTAACCACTCTTTCATAAAAGATCGGATTCATGGTTTTTATGCGTTTAGGTGGTTTAGCTAGCTCCCCAATCCAAGCCGGGGTAAGTCCAGATCTTACATTGCATTACCTAGGTTCTAGGCCACTGATTTTTAGTACCTATTTTAGACTTAGGTTCAGAGGCAGATTTTTAATCTTAAGACCTCAACCTTTGAGATTTGAATCCCAACTTTCTAATAAAATCAATCATTCAAACTTAAAATATCTTTTAATCAAATTCAAGCCCAACACTTTGGATAGGTTGGGGTATTTCTGAAGTGATTCAAAATCTCAAGATACCTCTTATCATTCCTCTTTTGACTCCAAAAAGAACTGTTCAACCTTGAACCAGTCTCATTTTAAATTCCAGTCCCTACCTCCTTTAAGATCAACCTTTGAATTCTTTAAATAAAATTCATATCGCTATTTTATTCAAGAGAATTCATAGGAAAATTTATGGTTTCCCAATGATGTAATTTAACTATGAGGACTTACGCTTGTAGGAGATTTAGAAACCCTGACCTAATTTTTAAAATCAAAATTTTTCAAAACTCTTAATTAATTACCTTTGGAAAATCAAACAAAAAATGGCGATCATTATTGTCATATTCAAGTTATTAATAATGAATGATATTTTCATCCTTTGGGATGATATATCATTTATTGATATAATTTTGAATATGAAATCAATGATAATTTATCCAGATTATCGTAGTTAGATATTTGATTGAACTTCATTTTGATCCTATGGGATTATATGTGGTTCCCTCCTGAATCCAGCTACGATATTCAGGATTAGATTTGTAATTCTAAATTTGAACCCATTAGGAGATTTTATCCCTACCTTTCGAGGTAGTATATCATCACTAATGGATGTTCAATTTCAGAATTAAAATTTAAATGTCAATTTTTGATTATTCCCAAAGATAATTAACATTTTTAAAACTACTTTTTTTAATCAAATAGTATTTTTATAATTAAATTCAATATTATAAATAATATGTTATCAAGGGAGGTGAAAATATTACTCTCTAATGGGTTCAAATGATAGAAATATAGCTTTTATCATGATTATTGTAGTCAAGTTTAAGAGAGAACTATATATAACCCCATATGGTCAAAATTATGTTCAATCATATATTTTGCTATAATAATTACAATGTTTCATCATCAATTAAGTGTAAATTATGTTATACATGTTTTATATGCTAACATGTTAGTGAAACATGTTATTTTAGTTATATTTTTGCAGAAAAATATATGAAAGGGGAAAATTTTAAAAGTATGGTACAATGTCGTGGCATCGAACAAAATACCATCGTGACATTATCATTAACACCGCTGGAGTGTCCAAATATGGACATGGCGGTGACCCAGTCTCTATTTGATAGCATCACCATATCGGTGGAGTCAACGCCACAATGCCCATAAAACTATCCTAGCTCCACAGCGTTAGAGAATTTAGTATCGTAAATCCTAATCTCTATCTGCACAATGCCAAATCCAGTGTCACTAAGTTAAGGGAGTGTCACATATATGTCGTAGCGCTAAACCGTCAGTAGCACTACACTTATAGCTATTCAGTCCATGATCTGCCAATAAAGTGATGCATTGATTCATTAAAAGCAGGTCCATATCAGCAAGCGCCATAGCGGAGGAAACCCTTCAACGATGCGGTGTTTGTTCATTTTATTAGCACCACAATGCAAGTGTCTCAAGCATCGCTGCATTATAATCCATTTTTGTATTTTTTTTTAAATTCTATTTGTAATACTAATAAAAAAGTTCAATCACTTGTTAAATGTCAATCCGAATATTGCTTCTTTGATATTTCCTTAGGAGTGACGACTAAGGGAATTACGAGAAGTACAAGATACATTCCATTAGATTGTTTGGCTTATGTTTATCGAAGCAATTATGTCAGTTCTAGGAGGAGTGTAGAGGAGATCATTGAACCTATCTGGTGAAATTTTTCTTTTGTGCTTTCTTTCTTTTGAGCAATTAATGAAAATGAATATGCTTCACTTATTCTTCTTATCTAGCTAAATTCTCTAGTTTTGGATTGATGGTGAAAATGAAATATGGAGTACTAATGAGTTCTCTTCATAAAAACTTTTATGATGTTTTCAATATACCAGGTCTTCATTTAATGCACAGAGTGGCCATATATGTCATTAATATCTGGTGTAATGTGGAGCCAACGAATAGGAAAGCAAGCACAACCAGGTATGTTGGATTGGTATGATGCAAGCAAAGGCATAATGCTTACCATGTATAAAATTTATATAGATGAATTATCATGAGGGGGTTATAATAGTACACACTTTACTTACTCTTCTAAGATTTTCCAAGGGTGACAGACTATGAAAGTTTAGAGTGGCATTGAGGTTGGAAGAGTTTAATCTATCCTTTATCATTTCACACTTGACTGAGCAGTTGGTGATGCATATGCTATAAATAGCATCAATATAAAATAGAATCATTAGGTAACATATTGTATTTATATTCCATCAATTCAAAATAATTTATCCAAATAATATTTTATTTAATTATTTCTATTTCTAAATTAAGTGATTGAATCTCCATTAAAACTTATTCTTATTGAGTAGGATAATTATTATAGTTGAAGTAGATAGTACCAGTATTCTCAAGTAAATATTCTTTCTCGTGGATCGATACTCTACTCTATCATTATATTACTTTATTTGACTTTTATACTGGTGAATATCCAGGAATTAGTTATGATTTTTTAAAGTTAAATAAATTTAATGAATTACTCAATTAAGGATAATTAGGGATTTCTCATTTTAGCTCCAAATCAACTTCTTCACGAAATCATTCCAAAATGATTGAAATGACTCCTAAGTATTATTACAAGTGTTTCAAACTAATTAAGAATTTATTATTTTTTAATTATGTTTTTTAACTAATTAATAATTTTTCATGATTTTTTAATTTCTTCAAAATTTTGGGGTTTATGATGGGGCGTTTAATTTTCTTTTATTAGGCCTTTTATTCTGAGCAATTTGACATTTGGTTAGTATTTTTTAGGTTTAATTCGGATTTATTGTGATTTAAAAAAAATGTGCCCCAAAATAAAGGTTAATTTTATAATTGGTTAGTTAGGGGTTTTAATGAGTTCAAATTTCTGTGAAATTAATTCTTAGGGTTCAGCATATCACTAAGTCTTCTATGTTCAAGCATCATCCTGATTGGATGAATCGTGAATTTTTTAGAATTTTTCTACATTTTCTAGATAATAATTTAAATTATTTTCCTTACGTATTTCTATTATTCATTGTGTCTTAAAATCTGGTGTATATAAACCTTACAGTAAAATACACAAATGATAGGAGTTTCAAAACCTAATTCAATGTATTTCAAGATACGTGAATTTTCAAAGTTTTGGGTCAAAGCATGACCCAAAACATTAGAAAATCAATCAACAGAAATGCATTACTCAACATGTATCATAAAAATTTGGGAATGTAGTATACATGCCCTAGTAACTGCTACCAAAATTTGAGCTCAAATGGACTATTATTTAGGTAGTAACTAGGGAAAAGCCTTGGAATTTTAACCCTAATAACTATTTATAATGCTCACAACATTTTGTAAATAATTTTAAAATAAAGTTAAGCTCGGTCTGATTTCAACAAGCCCAAGAAACCAAATGTGGGTGAGAAATGATTTTTTAGTGATTTTTTAAAGGTTTGGCCATTTTTTGAATTGTTTTGGATTATTAATCCAAATTTTATGATTGCAAATCATTGCACATTAATGCGCATGCTACCTATCGATTGGGGGAGGTGACACACAAATTTTTAGGATGGAAATCATCCTATATGAAGGGATGATCATATAATATGATTTGAATTGTACTGTAATATCATTATAGTTTGTACAGTACAATCTTAATTGTAACATTCGATCATAATGGCTTGTATAGTATGATGATAATCGTACTGTATGATGAAAATCATACGGTCCAATTTCATGTGATCTGTAACAAAATCACAGCTATTTGAATCAAAATAGAAGAAATGGATTGCTGTGATTTCATCTTCTTCACAGAAATGGCCAAAAACCCTAACTCAAGAAAGTTTTTAATTTTCATGTAAGCTGAACTAAATGGTTTGAAGATTTAGGGGAGATTAAAATATTATTAAAGAAGAGAAGCTTGATTTGTTTTGGGGTTTAAAAATGCATCACACTCAAAGACAAAAATCCTAGGAGCTAGGGTTCAAATTTTATCTTGGTGGAATCGATCCCAAAAGTCTTTGAATAGCTAGTTCTCCTCCTTGGAGATTTAAGAATAGCATCTCTTCAGAGATGGGAGCTAGATGTGGACTTTTTTTATAGTTAGGAAGGAATAATCACTTTTTCCCCTCGTTTTTCCTACTTCAAGCTCCCAGGGCTAGTTTTAATCTGGCTTCCTTCTAGATGGCTGATTAAATTTTGTTCTTAAGGATTGGTATAACTTTCCCTAGAGGCATTCTTTCTTTTTAAATTTGGTTAATTGGATAAAATGATCCATGGTGTTGTCCTGATCTAAGCACTCATTCAGGTATAAATTCTTTGCTCACTATTTCGATATAGTCTAGTGAGTATTAAATTTTCTTCTTTGCTATTTTGAAATGAATTGGCGATTGTAGGATTACTTTAAAGATTTTTCTTGGTCTTTTGATATGGTCAAGGAGACATTACATTCTTCTAAATCTTTTACTCACAATTTCGATATAGTCATGTGAGTTTTAAATCTTCTTCTTTCACTATTTTGATTTGGTCATGTTAATCTAGGATTCATTTTAAGCTTTTGTCTCACTATTACGATGTGGTAAGGTGGATCTTTAAATCTTTTAAATCATCACTCACTATTTTGATATAGTTAGGTGAGTATCAAATTATTTTCTTTCCTTATTTTGATATTTTCAAACGAATGTTTGATTTAAATATTTCTCTTATTCAATATTTTGATATGGTCATGCAAATGTTAGATTTAAATCTTTCTCTTGTTCACTATTTTGATATGGTCAAGTGAGCAAAAAATGATTCCCCTTGACTATTTCAAATTGGTCAAGTGAATGTTAAACTTTTAAAATCCTCCCATTGAAACATCCATCTAAGGTATGTTTATTATGGGTAAATCTCCTTTCAAGCATCTTCCTGAATTAATCTATCTAGTTATGATGATTTCCCTAATACAAATTATAAAAATAAATTCACATATTAGGATAATTTCCTTCTAGGCATCTATCAATCAATTCTCTCTCTAGATTTTATTGATTGTTTCGTTCAATTCTAGCTTGTGATTTACTTTTCAAGTTCATCATAGCTATTAGGGAACCACTTACTGACCTAATTTTTCTATTAGGTTAGTATTCAATCAAGCTCAATTTATATCTTTCAATTATGTTTCAATCATTCAATGAACCTAAATCTTTCAATTCATCTTAATATTTCAAACAAAATCTAGTTTAAAAAATACATTGTCCAAAATCCAGCTCAACTTTAAACCCTAAAGCCAAATGAATTTTCTCCCTTTTTGAAGGGAATTTTAAATTAGATCAAAACCCTAGGAAAAGCTTTTAGAATATACATATTGATTAGACATACCCTTAGAGCCTTCCAAGTCAATTTCGAAGCCTCCATGTCCTTCCAAAATGACAAACTCAAAGCCTCCATCAAGCATTCAAAACCTTCAAATATTTATAATCCTTGCCACTCAACATCACATATTGCCATAGATACCTTAGAAATATCTAGAACTCATGCAAACATGATCATAATCATTCTTATAATAATTTAAACCCATTTGGGCTAATGGTTGACCACAATTTATCTAGGTTATTCTAGTTTGGCCAAAGATACCCTAAAACCCTAAATCCTCACCTAATGCTTGAAGCATCTTGTAAACATTAACCAAAAACCTGGATTTAACCCTTAGGCATCCTACAATCAAATTTCATCATGTCTAGACAAAATGTTACCCATGGTTAAGCTTTGTTGACTATGGTTAGCCACTTTAACCTTTAAAGGATATTTTAAACATAAACACTTAATCATGTACAAAACTAAATTCAAATTTCACCAAAGCTTTTAAACCTCTATAAATAATAGAGCATGCATTCCATGAAATGATTAAAACCCCGTTAAACTCAAATTTTACCTAAATGAACTTTACATACACTTTGACATAGACTGACCTCGGCATGACCCAAGACTTCTTCTATTAAGTTTTAAATCACATTTAGAATGGATTGGACCTAACCCTAAGGCATGGTCAAGCTTGTTGACCTAGTTAACCTATATTCACCAAACTAGTCCTAAATTTCTCCATCTTTAATTCAAATGATCTAGCTTACTCCAAGGTCCCCAAACCACTTGGAACTATCCAATGGGTGCATAAGGATCAACCCTAGATAGCTCAGCCCTTGGGCCTACTTGGACTAGCAAAAGGGCTGACCTAAGTGACCCAAGAGGGTTTCCTTGAGCCAAATTAAATCCAAATTGAAGTTTGCCTAAACCAATGCTTAAATTAGAAACTCATAGGTCTAATACATTGACCCTAGAAGGGCTAGCCCATGGGCTGACCTATGCAAGCCAAATTAGTAAACCAAAGTCTTTAAAAACCCATTTTCATGAGCCATTTCATAATCTAAATCAAATCAAATCATCCAAACCCATGCATTATTCTTGGAAAGGTTCCAAACACCTTGCCACATTAGGTCAAGAAAAGTGGTGGCTTGAAAACCAAATAGTAACTCATAACCTTTAGTTAATTTTGAACTTTCTACTCAAAATCCCATGTGCTTTCAAACTATCTAGAACACATTCCTAGAGGCTATTGGAAAATCGCTAACCATTTTCGCAACTTGATGTGCCTGAACATGGAAAAAATGAAGCTTTGTTCAGCCAAGCATAGCCAATAATAAGTCTTAATTTTGATGATTTGAGGTTCTATATTTTGCTTTCAAAATAACCTCCAAAGTCTCTACATTCAATCCTGAACCTTCCAAAACCTTCCATCCCTTATAATAGTGAGTTCAACCAAGCCCCAGTGAACTCCTCAGATAGGACTCCTAGTAAACTTCTTCCTCAACTCAAGTGGAGTGTGTCCTAATCAAGAACTAGCTTAATATGGCATTATATAGAGTTAATTCTTTAAACTTAAGCATGGTTTCACCTTGGTCTGGTCAAATTTTAAGCCAACTTCCAATCTATGGTGATTTAAACATCAGATTGGAAGAGAGCACGTAGATGATGCTCTTGGATAAATTGGCCATGATCAACCGAGAAGATCTCTTGGATCATGCTAGAATTCATCTATGGCTAAGGAATCGAGCTGGAGGTTGAAGATAAAATCATGTCTTTCCATTGAATCATACTAGATAGATGACTCTAATTAAATTAGATCAAATCCCTTCTGTCCACCTGTAATTTTGAGTAATTATATCCTAGCCATTTGATCTTTAATCGAATGGCTGATGTTAATCAACACTATTTGAGGGGAAAATTTGCTATTTAAGTTGCAAATTAGGAATAGAAGCAAGGAAAAGTGTTACATAGTCAGCTAATCAGATAGTGTAATGCACTAAATTGATTAAATAAATTCCAAAAAATTAGCCAATTTTTAAAAATGAACAACTCTTTATATACTTGGCCAAATTTAGAGATCAAAGGCTCTTTGGATTTCTCTTGAGGAGCACTTCAAAATCTTGTAGTTTGGTGATTCAATTTTTTATATATTAAAAGTAATTATATAAATACTCTAGCAAGTATTTATGGAATTATTTATTAAATTAAAATTCAACTGAGATAAGATATACATGGATGAACCTTGGATATGTTTTCTATATGTCCAAAATTATTCCAATTAATTGGAGCTCAAAGAGGGCTTTAATTTTAAATTTAACTTTCTAGGATAGAAAATGATATAAAAGTTAAATTTACAATAAAATTAGATACATATATTTATTTGGGTTGTGTTTTTGTGGTGTCATAGAGTAGTGTTCAGTGGTTAGTTGGCCACTAATTTGACCCCATGCTTTCCTCTAGCAAGCCTAAAATAAAACCTCCAAAATTTAGATGTATTTATTTTAGAAATTTATTGAAAATTCTTAGTACAAAATCTCCTATCATTAAATGTCAAAATAAACATTAATTAAAAATTAAAGAAAATTTCAGAATTAAATAAATAAAATATTTAAAAATATCAATTAAATACCAAATGACTCCAGCATCTTTTAAACATCATCTTAGGTCATTCATGACCTCTGGTGATTATTTTAAGTTGATTGAAATTGATTTAGTGTAAAAACCCAAACTACTCTATTTTCTTAATTAAATAATTTAATTTAAGGGGTTGATTTTGTAAAAATCAAAATTAAATAAATATAATTCATTGAAAATACAAAATAAATAGCATTCAACTCTATATAAAATGTAGAATTTAATAAAAATAATAAACCTCTAAAAACTTAAATAAAAATCTAAAGTTAAACTTTTGTCAAACTATTCAATAATAATGTTAAAAGAAAATAAATAAATAAAGGAAAACAAGACTAATAAACATAGATGAATAAAAAATAAAAAATAATAATAATAATAAAACAAACTACATAATAACATACTTAAATAAATTAATTAAATTTCAAATAAAATGAATAAAAGAAATAAAAAACAATAAGGGAATAATAAAAAGAAAATTAAATGGTTTTAAATTAAATTAATTTAGATAGTAAATCAAATTAAACTCAAATTAACTAAACCAATTAAATTACATATACCAAATGAATGGATCAAACTTAAATAAATAACTTGAATAAATCAAAAGGCTATATGTGTTTGTTTCATCCATTTGGAGGTGAAAACAAATGCATTGATTTCACAGCCTAGGACTTGTTATTTAATTATTTTAAAGATATTTGAAGTCTTTAGCCATGGTTCTTTAAAATAAAAATTAATAAATAATTAAATAAAATGTTAAATAAAAATAAAGGGCTATATGCACTTGCTTTATCCCTTAGGGGTAAATAAACACTTTACAATTATGAGCCTTAAGATTTTATGATTATTAACTTCATACTTCAATTGAAGTTATTAATCATTGAAATTCTATATAACCTAAATTTGAACAACTTTAACAAAATAATAATAATAATTAAATTTATTAAAAAAAGATTAAAATATTAAAACTTAAATTCAAATTAAACACCTTTGGCCTATAATAAAAAGATAAATTCAAGTGCAGAAAACATAAACTCCCTCAAGGCATATCAAAGCCACACAACTTAGCATACACTTTAGATTGCTTGGTAAGACAATCAACCTTAATCTAGACTACGCAGATATTTTCTTTGCTTGTGTTTTGGTGTGATTTGATACCTTTATTGGGGGGCATCCTATGCTTTGTTGGTTTACTTTTACTACACTCTAGGATGTCATACATGAATTATTGCACTTTTACTTTCCTACATTACTCCTTACTCTTTTAGTTTGTTGTATTTGCATTAGTCTAGTCAGAGCTAGTTTCTTTTGTTTTCTAAAACTATAAATTTAAAAGTTGTAAATTGTAAATATAAAGTAAAAAAAGTGTAAATGGATATGTAAAGTGTAAACATAAACTAAAATGTGGATTTTTGTACAGGCATATCGAGTTGTATATGTAGATAGTCATGAAAATCATAAAATATGATTGGTTATACACACTTGTAGAAAATCCAAAAGTAAATGATATATCTTTCTTTAAAGAACATTATCTTTTAGAATTCTATAGATGACCAAGAGCTAGGAAGGAGGCTTGAATAAATAAGAAAGCACATTGTTAAAGATTTGCATCATTATATAAGTGTAGAAATCCAAGCTTGTTGCTGGTGGAACTTGGCAACCACTCTTTTATATTAGACCCTCGGTTATAATTTACATTCTTTTATAAATGTATGGTAAATTTTGAAAGTCAAGTGTATGCTTTAATATCACTTGAAAGATCGAGATGCGCTAAGAGTTCTAATATTTATTGATTTTTCAGATTTCTTACAATGATAACTTAGCTAGTTAAATGCGGAAGCTGATGATTTGTAACTAATTATAAAGATGGTGATTATTCTCTAATTATCCCAATGAAAAAGTATTCTCAGATTTTCACCAAGCAGTTATAATAGAAAATAAGATGCATGAAAATAAAGTGCGGAAAATAAAATCAGAAAGAGCACACCAGATTTATAGTGGTTCGGTCAAACCATGACCTACGTCCACTCCCCAGAGCCTCCTCTCCGGGTATTGCAGTATCACTATAGTGTCTCTCCTTTAGCCCCCTCAGCTAGGCGGAGAAACCCTTACAAACTCTCTTCCACCAACCCGGTGCGGTAGAGGACCGTACTCTTTTCACAGGCAGAGAACCTTGACTTCTTTTCACCTTCCCCGGTGAGGCAGAGGACCTTGAATCACTTTCACCTTCTCCGGTGCGGCGGAGTAGCCGGGTCTTTTGACACCAAAGAGGTCTTCTTCTTCCCAAAGCTTCCCTCAAGACAAACCTTGACTTTTGGAGGAACTCAGGTGCAAGTTCGCCGGAGCAACCGTGTGAAAACCCCCTCTCACACTCCCTTGAAGCCCACAAGGATCTTCTCCCTCTCTTACAAACTCCACCCTTTCTCTCCCTAGCCCAAAGCTCTCTCTTCAAGCTTTCTTTAGAATAAAACAACTCAATGAATGCCCAAAAAGACTCCTAAAAAGTCTTATGAGAAAGCTTAAATAGAGGGCTTCAAAAAACCCTAAAAATCCAATTCAGCCGTCAAAGATCGTACAGTACGATCGCAGGATCGTCCAGTACTATGTGCAGAATTTGACATGTTAGTACTGTACGATCTCAGAATCGTATAGTATGATTAGTTCAATCGAAGTGCAGATCGTCCAGGACGAATCCTGGGACGACCAAAATCGTCTCTGTCAGTCGTACAGTACGATCCAGTTCATACAGTACGAACCAAATATCAAAATTACGCAAATTCGATTGACTAATCACAGGATTAAATTAGGTAATATTTTAAACATCGTACAGTACGATTAAGATCGTACAGTACGAATAGAACAATTTTCAAATTCAAATTTTTGCCTAATTTAATGTTCGACGGGGTTTCTAATTATACCAAATCGTCCAGTACGATGTGGTGTTCGTACTGTACGATTAGTTATATTTTAAAAGAATTTTTTTAGAAAAAATTAAATATTTTAATTAATTTTTGTAACACCAGATCGTACAGTACGATGTACAGAAAAATTAAAATATTTAACATTAAAATTTCTCCCCTTGTGTGTGTGTGCACGGTCACCAGGCTATCATGCACCTTTACAGGACTTGACTCAAGAAGTTAAAATAAATAAATGAAAATTACATTCTCTTTCGACATAACCTATTCTACCCAGTCTTGAGCCCTGAATCATTAAAGATCGGTGCCTGTTGTACCTGAAATGTTAGTCAACACACAAACATGTATACACAACAAATATTAGGAGAAATAAAGAGGCACTCAATAATATTGTCATCATCAAAATTATATACTCAGGAGCCCGAGTTGTAACAATCTCCCCCTTTTTGATGATGGCAAATATTATTGGTTAAATTTATAAATTAAAAATATTTTCTCCTAATCTCCCCCTCACTACGAGAATTATATTAAAAATAGGGGTAAGCATTTTTTTTTATATTTTAAAATTAAATAACATAAGACTTAAAAAAACTAAATAACAGAAAAATTTTATAAAAAAACTAAACCATAAATGCAACCAACCATAATACATTCTCCCCCTTTGACATTATCAAAAAGAAGAGATACAATGCAAACACATAAATTAAACTACATGCAAAAGAAGGTAATAACATATAAGAAACTAAAATATGAAATCATGCCTAAAACATACTAAACATCAAACACACAAAATAGATAAACAAACATACAAAACACATAAACAAAACACACAAACAAACCTCAATATATTTATACCTGATCAAAATTACCAATCAAATTCTTGATGATTTAGCATAAGCTTGTTACCTCATCCTCTTGCTCCTGTTCTGATGATTCAGAAGCTAAGTCTGCCCAGGAGATTTTTTGCTTCTTTTCATTTCCCCTTATTGGAATTGGCTTATCCTCACTCTTTTTCTTTACAAGATGTTTCTTAAGATTGGGGCATTCATTTTTAAAATGTCCAGGTTTCCTACACCTAAAACAAATAATGTCAGAAGCAGGCTTATCATACTTGTCATTTTTACCTCTACTTCGCTTTTGTTCTCTCTTGTGCTTGTGCTTCAGTAGACTTTTGAATTGGCTTGTTATTAATGCCATTTTCTCATTCTCATCAATTTCTAAGCCATCTTTATCTTCGTCGTTTGCTTTTAGCACTATAACCTTTTCATCACCTGCATCGAAAAGTCTTTGACTCACACTTTGCTCGTAGGCAATGAGTGAGCCGATTAGATTATCAATAGAATAAGAATTCAAGTCTTTTGATTCACATATAGCAGTCACTTTTGCATCAAATTTATCAGGTAGACAATATAAAATTTTGTTGACCTTTTCTAGGTTTGAAAGTTCTCTACCTAAAGCAAGCAATGATGTCACAATATGAGTAAACCTAGTGTTCATGTCTAAGATAGTCTCATAAGGTTTCATGCAAAAAAGTTCATAGTCATGCAATAATACATTTAATCTAGATTGTTTGACTTCACTACTACCTTCATATGTCATGCATAGTTTATCCCAAACTTCCTTGCCAGTGATACAGGTAGAAACAATTATATAATCATCAGAAGTTAAAGCACAGAAAAAGCAATTCAATGATTTAGCATTCAATTGAGCATAAATTTTTTCTTCTCTACTCCATTCAGCAAAAGGAATATCAGTTTTCACACCATTAACAATACGAGATGGTACAGAATATCCAGATTGAATCATATGTCACATCCTAAAATCAATGGATTGTAAAAATACAGACATGTGAATTTTCCAAAAATTAAAAGGAATATTTTCAAATAGTGGCGGACGAGTTATTGAATAAGCTTCTGTAATATTTTTATTTCCAAAGTGAGCCATTGATAGTTTTCCTCTAGGTTTTCTAAAACACTATTTTGAGTACCGCTCTGATACCACTTGAAAGTCAAGTGTATGCTTTAATATCACTTGAAAGATCGAGATGCGCTAAGAGTTCTAATATTTATTGATTTTTCAGATTTCTTACAATGATAACTTAGCTAGTTAAATACGGAAGCTGATGATTTGTAACTAATTATAAAGATGGTGATTATTCTCTAATTATCCCAATGAAAAAGTATTCTCAGATTTTCACCAAGCAGTTATAATAGAAAATAAGATGCATGAAAATAAAGTGCGGAAAATAAAATCAGAAAGAGCACACCAGATTTATAGTGGTTCGGTCAAACCATGACCTACGTCCACTCCCCAGAGCCTCCTCTCCGGGTATTGCACTATCACTATAGTGTCTCTCCTTTAGCCCCCTCAGCTAGGCGGAGAAACCCTTACAAACTCTCTTCCACCAACTCGGTGCGGCAGAGGACCGTACTCCTTTCACAGGCAGAGAACCTTGACTTCTTTTCACCTTCCCCGGTGAGGCAGAGGACCTTGAATCACTTTCACCTTCTCCGGTGCGGCGGAGTAGCCGGGTCTTTTGACACCAAAGAGGTCTTCTTCTTCCCAAAGCTTCCCTCAAGACAAACCTTGACTTTTGGAGGAACTCAGGTGCAAGTTCGCCAGAGCAACCGTGTGAAAACCCCCTCTCACACTCCCTTGAAGCCCACAAGGATCTTCTCCCTCTCTTACAAACTCCACCCTTTCTCTCCCTAGCCCAAAGCTCTCTCTTCAAGCTTTCTTTAGAATAAAACAACTCAATGAATGCCCAAAAAGACTCCTAAAAAGTCTTATGAGAAAGCTTAAATAGAGGGCTTCAAAAAACCCTAAAAATCCAATTCAGCCGTCAAAGATCGTACAGTACGATCGCAGGATCGTCCAGTACTATGTGCAGAATTTGACCTGTTAGTACTGTACGATCTCAGAATCGTACAGTACGATTAGTTCAATTGAAGTGCAGATCGTCCAGGATGAATCCTGGGATGACCAAAATCGTCTCTGTCAGTCGTACAGTACGATCCAGTTCGTACAGTACGAACCAAATATCAAAATTATGCAAATTCGATTGACTAATCACAGGATTAAATTAGGCAATATTTTAAACATCGTACAGTACGATTAAGATCGTACAGTACGAATAGAACAATTTTCAAATTCAAATTTTTGCCTAATTTAATGTTCGACGGGGTTTCTAATTATACCAAATCGTCTAGTACGATGTGGTGTTCGTACTGTACGATTAGTTATATTTCAAAAGAATTTTTTCAGAAAAAATTAAATATTTTAATTAATTTCTGTAACACCAGATCATACAGTACGATCCAGATCGTACAGTACGATGTACAGAAAAATTAAAATATTTAACATTAAAATTTCTCCCCTTGTGTGTGTGTGCACGGTCACCAGGCTTTCATGCACCTTTACAGGACTTGACTCAAGAAGTTAAAATAAATAAATGAAAATTACATTCTCTTTCGACATAACCTATTCTACCCAGTCTTGAGCCCTGAATCTTTAAAGATCGGTGCCTGTTGTACCTGAAATGTTAGTCAACACACAAACATGTATACACAACAAATATTAGGAGAAATAAAGAGGCACTCAATAATATTGTCATCATCAAAATTATATACTCAGGAGCCCGAGTTGTAACAAATTTTATTTATATAGTATTTCATACAAACTTGTGGGTTAGTAGATGATTGCATTAAATAAGTCGATTAATTTCTGAGGGCTTTTTGTGATGTATGTTCCCATGCCTTTGTAGGGACACATGTTAGTTCTAGGATGATGCAGTTTGGTATTGTATACTTGAACACCTTTGCTTATACATGCTTACATGAAAGCATTTTATTTTCTTAAACATCCATAAAATAACACGCACAAGCCAACAACAAGCATTGAACAACAAAACCAAAGGGGTTGAGCCTACTATTCCACATGGTTTAGGGTTTGTTATGTTGCCAAATTTTTCTTAGAAAATCAATCATGTTGATTATATTAAAAGTAAAGTCTAGAGTGTATTAAGTGCATCCTAAAGGATTTAGATTTAAGTAAAATTGTTTTAAAGTGTATTAGATAATGGATGACACATTTCATAAAGTCTAGACTAAAATCCTTGATTCTAGTTAAATAAAAGCTATCTACCTTGCATGCATTGAAATTTACATGGTTTTTAAAGGTGCGTGTTAGGTAGTTATCTAGCTATCAACTCCAAGTAGGCATAAGTCCAGATTTGCATACACATTTTGTATCTTACTTAGGAGGACTATCTTGATTATTTAATAAATTATCAATTTCAATATAAATTAGTTCCTATTCTAATTTGGTAAATCCAAATATTAGTAAAGGTTAGAGTTTTTCTAGCATTAAAAATCTAAAATACTCTCTAACTTTCATCCATTGATTTATTAAATAAGTTTTCAAAATTTAAACCATTCCCATTTAGTAGGTTAAAAACTCAAATCCTTAATCTGATCTTTGAAAATTTAAAATGTCTAGTCACCACTTTACTTGAGAGCTTTCTCAAGATTTGTCTTGGGTTGTAATTAACAATAGAGACTTGCTTCAATAGGGAACCTAGAACTTAGTTAAAAAAATTATTTTAGTTCGCTAAAGTAGGGAAAAAATCTTTAGACATAAATAAAAACATTATCTATTATTAATTTCATTCTCAAAAGAATATGTGAATATTATTTTATCCTTCTGGATGGATAGTATATTCTCTTTGCTAAGTTTGATTATGAAAATAAATTTTATTTCTATCTTCAATTTGATATTGAAGCACCATTCTGTCTTTCGAGGTGGTATGTTGTTAAATATACAAATTTGATTATAGAAATATAATTTGAATTTGATGGCACAAATTATTTTTCTACAATATTTAGCTGGTAGTAGAATTCTAGAGTGGTGATAACCATAACATCATCATAAGGGTTCCCACTGGAAGACCTATCTTTTTTGTGAAAAGTGATGAAGGTGACATTAACCATTTATGCCTGTGAGGTGGTAGTTAAATTGACTTTATCAAATCATTGCCTTTTAGAGTTTGTTACCTAGGAAGACTCCACTCATTATCCTTCTAGGATGGCGAGCACCAATCTAATGATGTGGATATAGGGGGTAAAGAAAGGCTTATTATCATGCGTCTCCACTAGGGCTTTTCTTAGACTTTGACTAGGGTCAATGAGTTCAAATTCCTTCAATTTGCCTTTTTTCATGAGATCTTCACTAAGTTTATAGAAATGCTGACACTCCTCAATGTGATGGTTGTAAGAAATATGAATGGCGTAGTACCTTGATGCATACCCCATATATGAGTTTGCCTTCATATGCACCCAGTAGTTGAAGAATTCCTTATTTTGGATGGCTTCTACTAGCTTGGCCATTATTACCCATTGATGTGTAATTTGGGTATAGTTAATGGTGGTGTGCATACCTTCTACCTAATAGTGGTGAGATTGGTGTTAGGTAGCTCCTCCATTATTAGCATTAGTCGTATAATGATCCTAAGCAACCTCACTTATAGAAGTGTTTTCTAATTTTATGGGTGGTATTGATCATATAGTTTCAAAGGGATAATGTTTTCTTTAGGATCACTTCGATGATTCTATCTCACTCCCTAATGTGGTGCCATTCTTTTTTAGTAATGAATTCTATGTGAGAACTGGATGAGGAGAACTCAACCACTGAATTAAACATCTTGGCATTCATATTTTATTCATTAATTTGGAGCAATCAGTAAACTTCATTGGCTTCTACATGACTAGAGCATAACATAATGGCCCTCTTTGTAATCCTTATGTTAAAGTAACTTGGGTCACATCTAGCGCTAGGTCCTTAACCTTAAGCATCTATCTCTAGAATCTTATAATGAAATTAATGACATGCCATGCTCTTAACTTATCTTAAGGATGGCTTACGATTTAATCAAAGGCTTTTAGGTGCTTGCAAACTAGGTCACAAGCATCCTTCAAAATTTTACAGATAAGGTGATCACTCTAATGGGCTAGCGAGTGAACCACTTGAGAGTTGATTCCTTAAGGTATAAGGAACATTTAAAATTTTAAATCATTTATGTTGAGTAGCGATGTCATTGACTTGAAGTTGGCAACATGATTTTTTAGGTCAGCCTTTCCCATGTGAGACTTTAGGTTGGGCATCTTTATCTTTGGAGGTGCCCTCACCTCAACTATCTCCCTAGAATAGGCATTTGTCAACTTAGGCTCTACTCTTTCACATGTCATGGAAGAGGGTTCTACACCTCATCACTTGTAGTAGTGTGTGGGATAGGTGTTGATTATCAAAGCTAATACTTTGTTGTATGTTCTTTTAAAGTGAATGTCCAGTCAAAAGATCATTTATCTGTAATTTCCATTGGTGCATGCCTTGGTAATATCACCTAGGCATCAAGGATCATCTTGGTGTACCTATCCTCCTTCCCTTAGCATCCATGTTCACTAATGACTCATGGTTTAACTATTTATTGAGTTGGGCATTTCTTCTGATCATTAGCATCAATTCATTCTAAACATACCTTTAAGGACGTTGGATCTAAATATGTCTGTGGATAATGCTTGACCTTATCAGTAAGCATTCTCAAATGACAAAAACATGAAAGATAATGGTGAGTATGGAAAGGAAACGAATAGGCTTGAGAAATTTAGGAAAGTTTAGGGAAATCTCTAAGATATCTTCTACTATATGAATAATTCCCTAAATAGATCAAAATTTTTCCTCCTCACCCTTTTTCTATAAGGGTTTGAGAGCTGCAAGGAAACTTGCACCACTCAGATTAAAAATACAAGAATAATTGAGACACAATAAAGATTGTTCTGGACACGTATTGTGATTTAGTATGCACTTTGTGTGGTTCTCAACCATCGGCCCAGATTTAAGTTCAGGGTGAGCTCCTTTTAACACGAGTTTGTGGCTGATTCAAGGAATGTGAGAGTCAACTTGAGCTAGATAAATTCATAGGGTTTAGTCCTTTGGTCGCATTGGTGACTTTCTGGTCACGATTCTTGGGCTTTTCAGTATGAAGGGAATGTCTACTTGAGCTTTGGTGGTTGCGAGCTCAGGGTTGAGCAAGTAGGAGGAAGCGTATTTGTGTATTCAATCCTGGGGACAAGCCTTCCCTTTGACTAGATCAAAGAATGTCATTGGTGGCTTGCCGGTTAGTCATGTTAGAGTGTTGCTCTAGGAGGGTGTCTCCCTTTGAGGAAACAAATTCATAAGGTGAGGAGAGTCCTGTATTAATACCTAAATCTCCCCTTGGGGATTATATATCTTCTCATTTCGCTTAGCTGAGTTGAGTCAAGTCCTTTTGTTGTTTAGTACTTCTGTTTGAGGGAAACCATTCATGACTAAGACTTTGTACTAGGGTGTGTCAAGCCAAGCTCTTGTATTGAAACAAATTGAGCATACGTGAGACACCAATAAAGATATATACGAGTATGCAAAATTAATATTTTATATTCTTATATAAACTTGACAATAAAAATTTTAATTAATTTTTAGTTTATCAGTAAATAAAAATCATATAATTTTATGATATTTAAAAAATAGTGGTAAGGTCATGTATTAATTCTTAGGTTCACCCGAATTAAATTTAGGTTATTATAAACCGACCCCTTTTTTCATAAAAAATTCAATAGGTTTACTTCCCTTAGAAGTTTTACTCAAATACTTCTCTTTGAAGTTTACTTTTTCTTTCAATTCCTTTCCTTCTTTTCTTTGCACTGCCGGTGGGAAAGATTTTGTTTGTAAGCTGGATTTCACAGTTGGCCGCTGGCCCGCATGCGGTGGTTGTAAAGCAATCGCTTTTTTCGGTGAAAGCTAACGGCCAGCGTTTGATGCAATTAATATCGTACTAATGATTGTTAGAGGTTCATTAATGGTGAAAGGTCATAATAAATTCCCTAACTTAAAAACATTTTCGCATGTGATATGTATGCAGACAGAGAGAACAGGAAAGTGGTTGATTGAACAGCAGTTGCATGCGTGGACGCGGAGGCAATCGCCCGCAAAATTCACTGTTTTCTTTCTGATCTGATTCTCCTAAAAGCTTTCGATGAAAGCCCTTCCATAGTGAAATAAGACCCGAAGAAAAGAAAAAAAACTACTAGGGTGACCATATGTTTATGAAGCTATAACTCAAATCTACGGCTTTCAAGCTTTCACAAATCTCATAGTCAAGCGCGAGTTTTGGACAATTTGTTCAGATCTCTTAGGATTTGGTGAAGTCCGAGCATTCAGCTAGACAATGTGTCATTGGGCATATCAAACTTTAAATATTTAAGAATTTGACCATATCATCTTTGTTTTGTTTGCTATCCCTCACCTCTGTATTAAGAGATTGTTTGAGATAATTTTTTATTTTTATTTTTATTTTTAAATTTAATTAATTCATATTTTACATTAAATTTGAAATACATTTGATATCTTAAATATACTTTATTTTTTCTTGAATATTGAATAAGTATTATAATTATTTTTTTTAGGTTTGATGGCATAAGTAGGATTTGCTAGTGGTTTGCACAGGGTTAGTTGATATCCGGTGTGGTATAAGTTTGTAATGAGTTCGGGATATGATAGGTCAGGTGATTGAGAGTTCATTCTTTAAAAATAATAAAATACTGAAATTTATTTCAAATTGTTTAAAAATAATTTGATTTATTTTTAAAAACAATAACATTACAAAACATTAGTAGATATAATTTGTTCAAATTATTAAAAATAAAAAAAGCAACAAATTGTTTTTTCAAACAGACTCGATGGAACCATTTGTGATCAATTATTATTTTTAGTTTTTTATTTAAATTTTTTTTTTCATTAAATTAAATATAATTGATAACTTTAAAAGATTATTTTGGCTTTTGATTTATAGTGAATAAGTTAATTTATGCAGCAAAAATTGCGATGGGTGTTGGGACCGACAATCCAGGCAATAATACTGACGATGGGCAGTCATTAGTAGTGATGATATTTGCCAGTGGTGGTACTTTCACAGGCAAGACGATGGAAGTAGTGGTGGTCGTGATGGCATGGTAATTGTGCTTGAAGTAATGTTTGTGACCACTGTAATGGTGGGTAACAGTCGTTAAAGATAATGGCACTAGCTGCTATGGACAACTTTTACTAGCCCATATGAACTTTAGTTTTAATATCTCTTTATTCAAATCTGCATAGCATGACATCTATTACCTCAAAAAACAAATTGATGTTCGACTATTGATTCGAAAATTAAAAATGTTTTATTTTCATATTCATACACAACAGAAGGAATGTTAAATTTATCTTGAAAGATAAAAGAAATATTTACCTATCATTTTGAATGTAAAACTAACTAATGTATAAAGCAAAATCTGCATCCATGGGATTCTTCCCTTACTTTAGAGAACTAAGATAGTTTTTCTTATTATTTTTATTGGGTTCTAAATGTAACAATTCAACTTTGTTAAAATAATTAAAAATATAAAATTTTGAATACTTGTTTGAATTGTAGAGTAGCAGAGAAAGGGAGAAAGCCAATTTTTAGCGGCCAGATCGTTTTGCTATTTTTTTAGAAATTATTCAGATAACTGTAGGTGATTCAAATCCTATCACTATTTCAAAGATTCAGATTTTAACTATTTGATTCTCCCTATAACTAATTTTATTGCATTTTCCCTTGATTTATTGAACTTTTACCATATAACCTTTTGTTTTTTATCGTACTTATTATCCAAGGCATTTTAACTATAACATTTATTAAATTTCATCTGGCAAAATAAAGTTACTATATTTTGCACTATTTTTAGAGATTTAATAACTAATATTTTTACCGTAAGCATATTATTAATGCAAGCATTGAAAGTGAATGCTTGTATGTGGTTGAATAATAGATAGTTGCTATTATTATTATAGTACTGTGATAAAAATATATGTGAGAACAATTAAAAGCTTGTTTCACTAACGTTGGCTAGAAGCTGACTAATCTGTATAAGATGGTGGGCAGAGAAATCTTTTCTTTAAATATTATGGTTTGGTATTATATTTTACTGATTCATATGATACTAATTGGGAGTTATAAGAAGTTAGTATTGTGCCGATAGGTATATGACTCTGTTTACTGAGCCAACAATATATTGATACAGATTACAGCTTACTAGAAAAATATCGCTTCAATTAGAATTTCTTATTTGATTAGTATGACTACTGAAATGTATCTTATTGATTCATTGTTATTGTTACTGAACAATTTTATAACTTTACTGTTACTTGAAAGTTCGTGAGAGTAGTTAAACCATAATGAACTAGTCCCAAGGCTAACTAAAAGGGGGGTGAATTGGTTATTTAAAAATTTCTATAATAAAATGAGAAATTAAAAATCTTTTTAAAATCTTTTTAAATATTTTAAAACAAACAACTTGTGCGAAAGTAGTTGACAAAATTAGAGTTTTCAACCACATATTAAATCATAGAAAAATGTGGAAATTAAAGTGCAGAAAAATAATCAGAAAGAACACACCATATTTATAGTGGTTTTGTCAACTTGACCTACGTCCACTCCTTGGAGACTCCCTCTACAAGTATTGCACTAAACAGAAGTGATTCTCCCTTTACTCCATGGCAAGGCAGAGAGGCCCTTACAAAATCTTTTCGCCGACCCGGTGAGGTAGAGAACCTTCAATCCTTTTAATCCCTCTTAGAGTAAGCAGAGAACCTGAAAATCTTTTTTCACCCTCCTAGTGAAGGCAGAGAACCTGAGAATTCTTTTACTCCCTAATAGAGTAAGCAGAGAATCTTAAAATCCTGTTTCACCCACCTGGTGAAGACAGAGAACCTAGATCAGATGCTGATGAAGATCTCCCTCATAGCCACCAAGGAACCAAGACAGTAGCTTGAAGAAGATGATGAACATCTTACTTGGAGAAACCTTTATGAATCCCTCACAACCCCCTCACAAGGATCTCTCTCTCTCTCTCTCTCTCTCTCTCTCTCTCTCTCTCTCTCCCTCTCTCTCTCACACACACACACACACACACACACACACACATACACACACACACACACACACACACACAAGCTCTCCCTCTTCCCAAGCTCTCTTTCCAATCCCTCTCCAGCAAAAGATTGTCTCAAGAGACAATGAGAGAGCTTAAATAGAGAGCCTCCAAAAGAAGCCCTAATTTTCAATTTTGATTTTTGATCATCCAGGATGATTGATAGATCATCCTGTATGATTAGTACAAAATAGCCGATTCAACCTGGACGAACAGAACTGCCCAGGATGATTAGATCAAAAAGAATAGGCAGATTGTCCTGGATGATTAGATTATCATCCTAGGCAATTAGTTTAAATCTTATGAACATCGTCTAGTACAATGCCCAGTGATGCTTATTCATCCCAAGAACTTCTTTATTATCTATGATGAAAGGGGTCTGTGTCCTGGATGATTAGTTGAAAAACTTTATTGTTCATCCTGTATAATAGGTGGTGATCCTTGATCGTCCCAAACATGTTCTCTATCATCTAGGATGATCATCACCGATCATCATGTACGATCATATCGAATTAAGATTAATCATAATTGCTCCTTAATCATAGAATTAATTTAGGCATAATTATTCTAAATCATCAAGGATGATGTACTTCATCCTGTATGATTAGTATAAAATTTAAAAATTAAAAATATTACTTGAATTATGATTGGTGGCTATTTTCACAAAATGAACTGATCGTCCTAGATAATTTGGATCATCCAGTATAATTAGTTAATTACTCTTAATCCGTTGGGATGCCCTAATTAGGTCTTCTATTTTTAACTGATCATCTAGGATGATATAAATTGACCTGTATGATTAGCTAAAAAAATAGATAATTCTCTAACTCACCAAATTTCTCTCCCTAACTGTGTGTGTAAAGTAACCTAGCTTGGGGTCTACCAGATACATGACTTGACTCAAGAAAGTAAAAAAGTACACTGAATTTGGAATCACAGACAAACTCAATCCTAGTCTACCAGATCTTGAGCTGATATGTACTGCAAGTGATCTTGTGGACCTGAAAGGCTAGTAGGAAGGGGAACCAAAGCAGATGTGTAATAGTAGCAGTAGTAAAGAAATAAGAATATTTGTTATCATCAAAATTATAATACTTGGATCTAGATTTACAATAATCTCCCCCTTTTTGATGATGGCGAACATTATTGTTAAAAAATTTCAAATCAAAATTTATTTTATTCTATTTTTATTTTAAAATAGAGACATAAAAAAATGGGAACATAAATAGAGCAGGGTAAAGTTCACTAAAATAAAGAAAATAATAACATACTAATCCCCTTTTGACATCATAAAAAAGAGGAAAAAAGAAAATACTAAACAGAATAAAGTACAGAAAAGAACATCAAAACAACCACAAAAATAAAAATACTGAGCAAACTAGAAATAGGAGGAACTCTGATTAGGTAGAGGTGGTGGTGGTGGTGGATGAAAGTATCGACGAAGAGAGCTAAACTGCTCACCAAACCAGGTCATATCCCAATTATGTTGTTGCTACTGGGCGATGTAGTTTTCAAAATTAGCAACATCCTCTATATGCTGCTGCTCCTGTGATTCTACGTAGGAGTCAAACTTAGCCTCCCACTTCTCAAACCTCTCAACCAGCTGATCTAGCAGTGATTGCTGGCGTATAGGTGTAGGTGTAGGAACGGGTGCTGGACCTTCATCGTGTTCCTCTGCTTCTCAGTAGCGAGCCTGACGACGAGAAGCACTTTGGATAACATGAAAGGAAATGTCAGAGTAAAATAATGGGAACTGATCTGGAGGTGTAGGAAAGTGGAAGTTGAACTTGGATTCTATGACAAAAACGTCGATGTGTCCTAGGGCCAGATTGGGAATTCTTTTATGTTTGGGATCTCTAATGCATATGAAATTTAAAAGATAGTTAATCAGAAGATCTGCCGCATTAAAGTCTATTTAAGCCATTATGAAATAGGTTACAAGAGAAAGGAGAGGAGTGATGTTGAGTCGATCACCAGCTTTAGCAAGGATAGAATTTCTAAGGACATACTGGATAATGCGTGCATCCTAACCTAAAATGTTTACCTGGGCAATGTGAAAGGGACTGTTGGTTCCTCTAAGAGTGTTGTTAATAGGGGTCGAATCAAATTCATGATTTGAAGATAAAATAAAAACTTTTTTGCCAGTAGTGGACAAATATAGAAAAGCATAAAAATCTTTGTAGGTGATTTCTACTGGACACCTATTGACATATGATTGAACGATGGTACACTCATTCTTTATTCTCAGACTTATAGAAAACTCAAGGAGTAGTTCAAAGCAAGAAGGATAAGCAAGGGTTAGAATAAAATGCAGAGTTATATGAATAAAGAGGGGTAGTACTTAAAAATGAAGTTCCTCCTAATTTATGATTTTGGAGGGTGTAATTCTAGCCTCCTTGTATCTGCTATAGGCATCTTTATCAGCTGCCTCAGCAAATCATGGATCATCCTGACATTGAGAGGAACTTCCTATAATTTATCGTGACCGCTTTCCTACTTCCATTATATACAATCATAGTTTAGAAGAGAAGGGAGGAGTGTTGAAGAGTTGGAGTGAAGAAAATAATGGATTTGGGCTATTTAAGTAGCATCGGTCATATCATCCAAGATGATATTTGGATCGTCTAGGATGATCAGGTGTAATTAATTCATCTAGATGATTGGTAAAAAAGGTCAGTCATATTATCCATTATGGTATGATATCGTCCAGGATGATTAGACACAAGTGGTTATCCTAAGGAGTCATCCTGTATGATCGTTGACTAAATTGATCATACAGGATGAATAGGTGGATTGTTGGGGTTGATGTGTAATAATGATTAGCATTCAAAACATCCAACCATTTTCGGCACATGGATCATACAGGATGAAATGAGGATTGTTCAGTATAATACTAATAATTGACTCAAATAAACCATTGGATGTGTAGTGGTCGGTGATTGGAATTCATGTGAAGATCATACAGGATGATCTGGATCGTCCTGGACAATGTGAGTAAAAATTAAATTTTCATAGGATGGCATGGGGTGATCAGAGGATACCAAAATAAGAACAAAAATATAAAAAAATCATAAAATAATAAAAAGAAATAAAATAAAAAACTAGTCACAGATAAAAATAGAAGAATTTTTTTTGAATCGATCAACTCTATTAAATGATAAATTTCCCTTGGAGAGGATTAAAAATTAGCAAGAAATGAATTGACAACTTTGAAATCCAAAAAAGGGTATAAAACTGGTTAATAGGACTCCTTATAGGTCAAAACACTTTTTAAACAAAAATCTAATTCAGAAAAGAAATTAGATAAGAAAAGAGATTATTTCAAACTTCATTTTAAACAAAATATCTGATAGAGTAATATTATAAAGTAATTAATTAAAATCATAATTTTAAAATTCAGGAGTTTGAAAGCGACAAGTGGAACATGAATTCTTTTAAGAATTTAAAGATTTGAAAAAGAAGGCAGCTTATTAATTTGTGGGCTTTTTTTATGCATTTTTTCGATTATTTAGCACACTTGACACATCTTTTAATTTTTGATACACATTATGTATCTTGTAATTATTTGGCGATCATTGCGCATATTTTCAATTTTCTTTTGAGCTCATTTTGTGCCTCTTATCATTTTTGCAAGCTGACTTCCTTTCAAAATCTTTAAAAACTCTCAGTTGTGAGATTATCTTCCTGATATAAAAGAAAAAAACTCATTCTCTAATATAAGAAAGAGTAAACCACAAATCAGAATCATATCTATATGGTAAATGCAACACATGATTTGAAAAAACTTAAAAATGATTTATTGACCATAAGCATTATTCATATGAGAAGATAACTTTACGAAGATGAAATATATCTTAATTTTAAAGTATAATTTTTAATTTGAAATAGATTTTTTCTTCAAAAGAAATTAACCCACAAAGGAAGTAAGAGGAAGAGAGACAATCATTGATGTTTCTTCCTTCAACTTATTTGGGAAGTCAATCATCGCTTACAAATTTCTAAAACCAACAACAAGGCAAAAATGTCATTAAAGAAATCAATATCAATGGTGACCATTGATCTAATTCTTTTAATAATATTGAATGAAAAATAATAAAAAAATAAAAACCATAAAACAGAAAATACATAAACAGAAACTGTTATGCAAATAAAACAAAAACAAAAAAAACATCAGAAAATAGAAAGCAGTAAATCTTAAGCATTAATATCTATTATACCTCATCTGATTCTCAATATGCTGAAAGTTTCAAAAGCCAATGATTTTATAAAGATATCAGCCAGTTGATTTTCAGTGGCTATATGATTAGCTTTATGTCTCCTTTTGGTAACATAGTGCCTAATGAAGTGGTGTCTTATGTCAATATGTTTGGTCCTAAAGTGTTGGATTGGATTGTTTGAAATATAGATGCCACTAGTGTTATCACATAGGTCTGGAATTGTGCCTACAGGAAGTCCTAAATCCAAAATTTGTTGCTTAACCAAATGAACTAGGTCACATAACTTCTTAAGGCTATGTACTCAGCTTTAATAGTGGACAGAGCAATTGAGGTCTATTTTTTATTGGACCAGGAGACTAAGGATTCTCCTACCAATTAACATATCCCAGAAGTGCTTTTTTTATCAACTCAACATCCTGCAAAATTTGAATAAGAATGTCCTAAGATTTCAAAAGCGATGCTATTCCTAGGATACCAAATTCCTATATCTTGGGTCCCTATGAGATATCTAAGGATTCTCTTTACAGCTGTCAGGTGGGAGTCTTTTGATCAGCCTGAAATCTAGCACAAAGAAAAACACTAAATATAATATCAAGTCTGCTAGTAGTCAAGTAAAGAACTGATCCAATTATCCCTTTGTATTTCTTTTGATCAACAGATTTTTCATTTGAATCCTTGTCTAATTAAACACTGAAACTCATGAGAGTGTTGATTGACTTGGCTTTATTCATTCATACTTCTTAGGATGTCCTTAATATATTTTGATTGGCTAAGGAAAGTCCCATCATCCTTATGCTAAACCCTCAAAAGTAAATCAGTTCTCCCATTAAACTCATCTCAAATTCTTTACTCATCATTTTAAAATTCATCACAAAGGCTTTTATCAAAGGATCCAAATAAAACATTATCAATATAGATTTGAATAATAAGAAGTTTATCTCTTACCTTTTTAGAATAGGGTGATGTCTATGCTCCCTTAACAAAGATTCTTCTAGTAGGAATGTGTTTAGCCTTTCATACCATGCCCTAGGTGCTTATTTTAGTCCATATAATACCTTTTTAATTTGAACACATGGTTAGAAATTGTGAAATTTCAAAGCCTGGGGGTTTTTCAACATACACATCTTCTTTTATCACCCTATTTAAAAAGGCACTCTTAATATCCATTTGGTATAATTTGAATCCCTTAAAATAAGCAAAGGCTAGTAGTACACTAATGGCTTCCAATCTAGCTACAGGGGTAAAGGTCTCTTTAAAATTAATCCCTTCTATTTGATTATAACCCTTAGCCACCAATCTTATCTTATTCCTCACCACTACTCCAGAATCATTCATTTTATTTTTAAAAACCCATTTAGTTCCATTCACACTTTGATCCTTAGGTCTTTCTACTAACTCCCAAATATCATTCCTCATAAATTGATTTAACTCTTCTTGGATGGCTATGATCCAAAATTCATCAGATAGGATTTGATTTAGGTTGGTGGGTTCAGTCATTAAAATGAACGTAGAGTGGTTTACTTCTTTTTTAAGTCCATGCCTAGTTCTAACACCTTCAAATAGGTCTCCTAAGATCAATTTTTTAAGATGACTTGAAGAATATCTCTATTCTCTAGGCAATATTATTTCATGTTCTACCCTTTCCTCCAGATTTACAGATCTACTCCTTGGGTGACTTCTATAACCACTTCTTCTTTTATCATAGACCCTCCAAAATTACTAGATTTATCAAATATAATATGAGTGGTTTCCTTAACTACCAGTGTTCTTTTATTGAAGACTCTATAGATTTTCCAACACTTGAGTAACCTAGGAACACTCCCTCATCAGATTTTGTGTCAAACTTTCTTAGTTGAGGCTTCCTATTATTTAGAATAAATACTTTACATCTAAAAACATGGAGGTGAAAGATGTTGGGTGTCTAACCCTTTAGGATTTCATAGGGTATCTTATTCAGCTTGGATCTAATATTAATCCTATTCAATACATAATAGGCTGTATTAACCACTTTTATCCAAACATATTTAAGAAGTGAGTATCAACTAACATGGCTCTAGTGGCTTCTACTAGGATCCTGTTCTTTCTTTCAGCTATCCATTCTACTGAAGGGTCCTAGGAGCAAAAAAAGTTGTAATATATCCCTTGCTCTTTATCGAAAGATTTAAATTTCTCATTTTAAATTCTCCACCATAGTCACTATGAATGGTTATAATTTTACAACCTAGTTTTCCTCTAAATTCAAGTGGAGAAATTTTAAATTCCTCGAATGATTCACTCTTATGCGATAGGAATCTAACTTAGGTGAACCTCAAACAATCATCAACAATCGCAAACCCAAAGACTTTCTCTCCTAGTCTTGTAGCGCTGATAGATCCAAATAGATCCATGTAAGGACTTCTAAGGTTTGATAGTGGTAATATATTTTATTAAGGGAAAGAGGATTTGACTTATTTTCCTAACTAATAGGCATCACATAGGTGGCCCTTAGTGAACTCTTGTTTGGGTATTCCTCTCACTAGGTCTTTTTGGGTGATCTTCCTAAGGCATTTCATACTTACATGACACAATCTTCTATGCCACAACTAGGATTCATCAATAATTATTTTTATGCAAAATGAAGAAGCATATTCAATATTATTTAATCAAGCATGTAAATATTATTGATCCTTTTCTCTGCAAAATAATGTTATCATTTAAGTTTATAATGCAGCTGTTGATAGAAATTTTATACTAAAGCCTTTATCACAGAGCTGGCTGATACTGAGTAAATTGTGTTTCAAGCCATCTACAAGTAAAACATTTTAATGATAAAATTTTTTGAATTACCAATTATACTTGAGCCCACCACTCTCATGGTGGTATTACCTCCAAGTGTTACCTTTCCTCCTACCCTGGCCTCTAACAAAATGAATATTTTTGCATCTTTAGTCATATGCCTTGAGTATCCACTATCCATGTAGCACATGCTCTCACGAGACCTTTTATGATAGCACACCTACAAAATCATCAAATGTTAGATTTAGTAACCCAAATAGGTTTAGGTACCATCTTATGGAAAGAAGAATTAGATGCATACATGCTATGCTGTGAACTTTCAACTTTAGGTCTGCACACAAAATGTGTTCTAGGGTAAATGGTGCAAGTGTAGGAGATGTGCTCTAGCATGCCACAAGAAAAACATCTAACACCAGGAAAAGGGTTTACTAATCTATTTAGGTTATAGTGCCTCTTCCTAGGTTTGAATGATGCGTGCTTTATTGAAAATTAATGAAACTCTTTCAGTGCAGGTGGTTTTTTATTTTCCTTGAGGGCAGTTAATTCAGCTTTTAAAAACTTATTTGCACTTTCAAGAATTAAATTTTCTATTTTTAATGCATGCTCCTTATTGTCTAAATCAGATGCAAGAGTATCTAAGTACTTGTATTCTTTTTCTAATTCAACATGTAATATTTTCAAGGAATCATGCTCAGTAATTAAATCAAGATGATTTTTGTTCAAGGAATTAAATTCATCTAGTAAAGCCATATGATTGATATCCAGAGTGGAATGATCTTTCCTTAGAATTTCATGCTCTTTCTGCAGATTTAAAAATGTAATTTCTTGTGCTTCCTACATGAGGAATGAATTCTTTCAGAAACTTTAAGTAATTATTCATATGTAAGCTCACATACCTCTTCTTGATTAGAGTGATCAAGATGATTATCAGCCATTAAACACAGGTTTATTACCTCCTCTTCTATTTTAATTTCAGAGGAGTCTGATGCTGAGTCCACCTAGAAAGCCTTTTAGGTTCTTTGCTTGCCCATCTTGAATTTAGATTTATCTTCACCCTTCTCCTTGCCTAGGTGAGCTTTAAGAGTTAGGCAGTCAGACTTCTGGTGCCTTGACTTCATGCATTCAAAATAAATAACATCAGATGAAGCTTTAGAATTTTATTATTCTTACCCTTATTCCATTTCTGATAATGCTTTTTCCTTTTTCTTAAGAAGCTCTTTATTTTCCTAGTTATTAAAGCAATGTCATTATTTTTAGAATTAGAAGAATCAGTGTAAGAATCATTAGCCTTTAAGGCTACAGTTTTCTCCTTTTTCTTGTCAATGCATCAAGCTGCCTTTGGTTCACTCTTTGCTCATAAGTAATTAGTGATCCAAGTAAGTTATCAATTGAATAAATATTTAAGTCCTTAGATTCAATTATGGCAGTAATTTTTTCATTAAAGGAAGAAGGTAAACATCTCAGAATCATGTTAACTTTTTCATAATTTATGAGTTCTCTTCCTACGGTATGTAGGCATGTAACAATTTGTTTGAACCAAGTATATATTTCAAAAGTTGATTCTCTAGGTTTCATGTGAAATAGTTCATAATCATACAGCAAAATATTCAGTCTCCATTATTTAACTTTATTTGTACCTTTATATGTTATACATAGTCTATCTTAAATTTTCTTACCAGTAGAACAAGTGGAACCATGCATGTAGGCTTTAGATTTTAAGACACAGAAAAAAATAGTTCAAACACTTAGCATTCAATTGTGCTAATTCTCTATCATCAGTAGTCCATTTAGTAAAAGAATTTTCAATTTTTATGCCATTCACTAATCTAAAAGGTGCAGAATAACCTTTCTTAATAAGCATCCACATGCGACAATCAATTGATTGTAAAAAGGTGGACGTACAAGTTTTCCACAAAGCAAAAGGGATATTATCAAATAGAGGTGGTCGAGTAATTGAGTAGCCTTCTGTAATATTATGATTACCAAAGTTAGCCATGGATCTAAATTCAATAGTTTTCTAAAACTTAATTTTATGAATCCCGCTCTGAACCACTTGAACGTTCATGATGTTGATTAAACCCTAAAGAACTAGTCATAAGGCTATCCAAGAGGTGGGGGGGGGGTGAAATGGTTATTTTAAAATTTTCTTAAAAAAATGAGAAATTAAAAATCTTTTTGAATATTTTAAAACAAATAACTTTTATGGAAGTAGTTAACAAAATTAGAGTTTTTAATCACAGATTAAATCATAGAAAATGCGAAATTTAAAGTGTAGAAAAATAATTAGAAAGAACACACTAGATTTATAGTGATTCGATCAATTTGACCTATGTCCACTCCTTGGAGACTCCCTCTCCAAGTATTGCACTAAATAGAAGAGACTCTCCTTTTTCTCCCACAGTAAAGTAGAGAAGCCCTTATAAAATCTTTCAACTGATCCAGTGAGGCATAGAATCTTCAATCCTCTAACTCCCTCCTAGAGTAGGCAGAGAACCTAAAAATCCTTTTTCACCCTCCTGGTGAAGGCAGAGAACCCAAGAATTCTTTTACTCCCTCCTAGAGTAGGCAAAGAATCTTGGAATCCTTTTTCACACACCTAGTGAAGGTAGAGAACCTCGATCTGATGTAGATGAAGATCTCCCTCAAAGCCACCAAGGAACCAAGATAGGAGCTTGAAGAAGATGATGAACACCTTGTTTGGAGCAACCTTTTATGAATCCCTCATAAATCCCCCTCACAAGGATCTCTTTCTCTCTATTAAACTCTCCCTCTTCCCAAGCTCTCTTTTAGATCCCTCTCCAGTAAAAGATTATCTCAAGAGACAATTAGAGAGCTTAAATAGGGATCCTCCAAAAGAAGCTCTAATTTTCAATTCTGCACTTCTGATCGTCCAGGATGATCGATAGATCATCCTATTTAATTAGTACAAAATAGTCGAATCAGCCTTGACAAACATAATTGTCCTAGATGATTAGTTCAACAGAATAGGTAGATCAAACTGAATGATTAGATTATCATCTTGGTCGATTAGTTTAAATCTTTTGAACATCTAGTATGATGCTCGATGATGCTTGATCATCCCAAGAACTTCTCTATCATCTAGGATGAAAGTGGTCCTTCATCCTGGATGATTAGTTTAAAATTTTTATTATTCATCCTGTATGATAGGTGGCAATCCTTGATCGTCCAAAATATGTTCTCTATCATCCAGGATGATCATCATCGATCGTCCTGTTAGGATTAACCATAATTTCTTCCTAATCACATGATTAATTTAGGCATGATTATTTTGAATCGTCTAGGATGATGTACATCATCCTATATGATTATTATAAAATTTGAAAATTAAAAATATTACTAAAATTATGATTGGTGGCTGTTTTTGCAAAATGAACTAATTATCTTGGACAATTTGGATCATCCAGTATGATTAGTTGATTACTCTTAATCAGTTGGGATGCCCTAATTAGGTCTTCTATTTTTAGCTATTCGTACAAGATAATATAGATTATCCTGTACAATTAGCTCAAAAAATAGATAATTCTCTAACTCACCAAATTTCTCCCCCTAAGTGTGTGTGTGCAAGGTTACTTAGCTTGGGGTCCACCAAAAACATGACTTGACTCAATAAAAGTAAAAAAAAAGCACACTAAATTTGGAATTACAAACAAACTCAATCCTAGTCAACCTGATCTTGAGTTAATATGCATTCTAAGTGATCTTATGGACCTGAAGGGTTAGTTGAAAGGGTAACCAAAAACGATATGTAGTAGTAGCAGTAATAAAAAAATAAGAATGTTTGTTATCATCAAAATCACAATACTTTGATCTATATTTGCAACATTACTTTTTATTGATTTATTATGACTGTACATATTTACTGTATTATATTACTTTACTATTACTACCATTGATTTTACTGACTACATTGTACTGATACTACTACTAATACAAACATCAATATTGTTCATGAAAGTTCAAGGGAGGGAGTTAAAACTTGTTGAATTGCCCAAGACAAACCAAGAGGGGGGTGAATTAAAGTTTTTAAAACTTTTTTTTTTAAATCATTCTTGAAAACTTTATTAACAAATTCAAAACTTTAAATTTAAATAGAAATCTAACAATATGGAAGCTAGTCATTGTACTAATTTTTGTTTAGTGGAGAACTCAATAGATGAACTTGAAAAGATATTTTTCTTTTTATATCAAATTAATCATCACAATCAAAATGTTCACAGCATGGATTTGCAAGAAAAAAAATGTAGAAAATTAAAGTGCGAAAATTAAATGTGTAAAAAAAAAAGAATAAATACACCATATTTTAAAGTATTTTAGTCTAATAATGACCTACGTCCACTCTCCATAGTCCTCCTCTCCGTTTATTGCACTAAAATCTTAGTAACTCTCCTTTAGCCACCGTAGTAAGGCAAAGAAGCCTTAATAAGAATCTCTTCAATCAACCCGATGCTACGGAGTACCAAACCTTTTCACCCTCCTAGTGAGGCATAGAAGCTTGGATATTTTTTCACCCTCCTCATTGAAGGCAGAGTACCATGCAATCATTTTTTACCCTTCTACCAAAGGTAGAGAACCCAACAATCTTCGGTAATGAAGTCTTTCTCCCAAAGCAACCCCAAGAAATTAATAAAGCCAATGGAGGAATTAAGGTGCAAGCCTACTTGGAGTAACCATGTGGAATCCCCTCATACTCCTCCTTCTCACATAACCTCACCTTCTCCTTCTTTAATGCTCTAAGACCTCTCACAAAGATCTCTCTTAAAATCTCTTCAATAGCCAATGACTTTTTCTTAGAGTATTTAGAGAGTTTCTATATTAGGCTTAAAAAATACCCTAAAAAATTAATTATGTCACTTCTGATAGTATTATATGATATGGGGTTGTATAGTACAATTAGTTCATTTCATCTTGTTAGTACTGTACGATGAAAAAGGATCTATATGATTAGTTCAACTAGGTTAAACTTATCGTCCAGTTCGATACCTAGAGTCATCTAGTATGATTAGTTCAATCAAATAGGGTTTTCATCCAATATGATTGATGGCAGTTAATTATCATCCTGCGATCAAATAGGGTCCTATAGTATGATTCATTCAATCAATTAATTATGATTCGATTACCTAATCACAAAATTAAATTAGGTAATATTCATTAATATTCTACAGTATAATTGACATCATACTATATGATTAGTTTAAATTTTGAATTTCAATTTTTGCTTAGTTTGTAATTGGCAGCAAGAAACATAATTTTTAAAGATTATTCTATATATTATATATCGTAATACATTTTTTTCAAATTCAAATTTCCTTAACTAAGTATTTAATTAATCACTATTTTATGTATATCGTATATTACGATATATATCAGGCAGTATATTATTCATAAACTATACAACACTCAATTTTTCTCTCTAGTGTGTATGTGCACGGTCACTAATGATAGAAAAGATCTTTGATGGCATGCAATTTTCAAATAATAGGAAGGTACCATTGATCGTGTTCTTCTTTGAAGTAGAGGCTAGGAGATGGTGGGTTAGACCACTAAAAGAAAATTTCTATGGGAAGAATAATACTGAATTACTTGGGATGAGTTCACTATAGCATGATGACAAATATAGGATGGTTTCATTAAGTTGGAATAAGGATGTGTGACAGTGCTACAGTATGAAGCTTAGTTTACTGCCTTGGCTAGGTATGCTCCTCTCTTGATTCATACTGCTAAAGAAAAGAGCTACAGATTTTTATAAGGGTTGAATAGGGAGTTGAGACATCTGATAGTGCCTTTATGGATCCAAGAGTTTTCTATATTGGTGGAATGAGCTAGAATTATAGGGATTGATTTGGTAGCACTAGCATCAAGATATGAGGTGGGCTCTAGATATGATATTAGAAGGATGAATTAAAGAGATGAGATAAGTTCGGATGGAGATAGATTTAGTGATAAGATAAGTCATTATAGGGACTCAAGGGGATCTAGATTAATAGAATCTATTGACGACTACGTTGAGTTTATTCATTATGGTTAATGATAATCAAGTCAGTGCTACCTATCGACTAGGCAATGTTTTTGATATGGATAACATGGGCACAAGGTAGCTGACTATCCACGAAGAGGAAGAATTGATTTTACTGCATGATAATCTAAACTTATTAAAGGACAGATGACTGCAAGAGTGAGAGAAAGTGAATGCTTGGTAAATAGCCTGATGACAAACTTGTTAGTGGTAGTCAAAAGGAGTTTGTTGCACTTATTACCCCAACAAGGCCTACTCTAATGATACCACATGTATACAACTTACATTATTTGGTAGATTGAAAGCAACCTAATATTTTTATTGGTAAGAAACTTATTTGAATGATTGAATGTTGCATTTCATGAATAAGTGAATAATATGTAATGGAATGAATTATATGACTATATGATTTGATGAGCTTTTGATTTGATTTAATCTAATATTAGTTTTGATTATATAACATTATTCCATATCAACTCTTGCTTCTGAATCCTTAAAGGAAATGATTAGGATGATTAAGGTGGGTGGATTATACCAGTTTGAATTTCTTAAAATAATTAAAAATGAAAAAAATTTGAAGTCCTGTTTGAATTATAGTGAATTGGTGAGAAAGTGAGAAAGCTAATTTTTAGTAATTAGATCACTTTGACTTTTTTGTAATCCTTACTCATATTACTCTAGGTGATTCTAATCCTATCTCTATTTTCAAATATTTTGATTTTAACTATTTGATTCTCCCTAGAATTGATTTTATTATATTTTTCCAAATTTATTAAACTATTATCACATAACTTTTTGTATTTTACTGTACTGATTATCCAAGGTATTTTAATAGTAATATTTATTGAATTTCTTTGGATAAATTAGAAGTTACTATATTTTATACTATTTCTACTAATTGAATAACTGATATGTTTACTATAAGTATACTTTTAATACAAACAATAAAAATTAATGTGGGTATGTGGTTGAGTAATTGTTAGGTGCTATTATTATTATAGTATTGTGACTATAATATTTGTAAGGATAAGTAAAAGCTGGTTTCACTAACGTTGGTTGGAGACTAACGAACCTACAAAGGATGGTGGGCCGACGGGCTTTCCTTTAAATAATGTGGTTTGTTGTTATCCTTTACCTATTCATGTGATATTTATTAGGAATTATAAGGAGTTATTACTGTGTCAATTGGCAAAGGGTAACGACTCTTTTTATTGGGCAAACGAGATATTGAAATGGATTACTGCTTACTAGAAATGAACTGCTTAAACTAGGGCTTCTTACTTATTTATTGTGACTACTAAAATACTTTCTATTAATTCATTATTTTTATTACTGTATAATTTTACTACTTTACTATTACAATTATTTGAATTATTTTCACTATAGAGATTCACTATTATTGTATTTCTTTATTATTGCTTTAACTCATTTTATTAAAGAGATAGTGCTGATACTACTACTAATATGAGTATTTATATTATTTGATACTTCTATTAATTCACTATATAGATTTTTGATATTGATTCACTGCACCGATATTAAACATGTGATATACTAAGCGATAAATTAGATATTAATTTGATATTTATATAAAGCAACTAGATATCATGTGTACATCATTATAGGATTTTGCGGCATTATTATGATTATGATAGTCTTTACCAATGCTTTGATTTTATCACTTTATATAATTTATTTATTGATTAATAGTACTGATATGATGAGTGCTTTATCAATTTGACACCCAGACTAGTTTATTAGTTTTCCCACAATACTGCTTTACTGGCTTCCGTCCTGTATTTTTTTATTAGTTATAGACTTTATTAATACTACATGAGCATTTTACTATTTCTGCATCAATTCATGATCAGTTGACTACTACTATCACGAATTAACTAACAACATGCATACTTCTTTTTACCATACTTTGAGTCAATTATAGCGTTGGATGACTTGCTGAGATTTTTAGCTCATTATATATGGTTTAAATGATTTTCGGTTTGGGTAGAGGATCAGGTTTGTAAGTTGATCAGATTAAGATTCAAAAGGTTTGTTGTTAGTTTATTTTTACAATCCTTTAGCTATTCTTTTGTACTTACAACTGGTAATAATATATTATAATTATAAGTTGTTTAAGTATTGTATATGATTTTTGGTCAATGATTATAGATGTATATAGATGTTTCAAAAAATAAAATTTTTTTTGCTGATATATAATTTTATTATAGATAAATAAAATTAGGTAGCTCTAGTTTTTATATATTAAAAGATAAAAGAATAATTCTTCCAAATTAGATTCTAGGATGTAACACTAGACTCCCTATAGAGGCAAGCCCCTATAGTTAATGACATCTCAAAATAAGTTCCAAGATAACTCTTAATAAAAGTGAATGCTGGACTTTTTAAATTAATAAATATTTTAAGAAAAGTTTAGGTTTAAAAGAAAAAAAACATAAAAAAACTAAGACTTTAGATTTAGAGATTTTTTAAACTTTATATTTTAAATGATCGAATAACCCTCCCGAGGATAGGAAAAATAGAGGGGTTTGTACAATCTTGACTTATGTCAACCTAGAGTGAACTACCAGCTAATATTTTAAGCTTTAACCAATACCTTATAAATGCTAGATAAGATAGCTCTGTACCTAAGAATTCAGGATATTTAGTTAAAAATTTTAATTAAGCCTCTTTAATATGGAAATGTATCAAAATAGCACAATGCAATAATATTTGAAAGTAATGTATAAATAAAATTTTATTCCTTTAAAATATAAACAAAGTATAACATAGGGTCTTCCGTAAAGTAAAAGGGGTTAAGCTCCACCACAACAAGCCTAAATTTCTATTCGTATACAATGTAGATTTAAATATGATTGCTTACTCTATTCTTTAAAACTTCTCCCTCATGAATCTTCTATAAGATTACAAAAGATAATGATCTTCAAAGAAAGAAGAGTCATTTCTTTTTTAAACTCCTAAATGAATTTAAGTAATCATCTTAAGATTTCTTACAACTCTTTATAATTTACAACTCAATCTATTTATATAAGAAATCTATAATACATATTAAGAATGTAGAAGTGGAATGTGGGTGTATAAACTATAACATAGCCTAAGAACCTAATATGACCTAATGTGCTTAAGGTTGCACAAACAAGAATAATAAATAAAACATCTAGGGTATATAAAGTAAACACACCAAACATGAATAACCCTTAGGTAAGGTTCCAAAGAATACAAAACAAATAACTGGCCTAATCAAATCTAAAGTTGGTTATCCTATCAAATCATCTAAAGCGTGTGTAAAAAGTTGTGTGGTTTAGATAGGTTCTCAATTTATTTTTGTTAAAGTTGTCTAACATTTTATTTTTAAAATTTTTTTAAGATCAAAGGGGTTTTATCTAATTTATATATAAATATTTTTAAATTTAATGATTTATTTAAAGAATATATTTAAGGATTTAAATTATTTAGATTATGTTTTAAAGAACATAGCACTCAATAACTCCAAATTGCTAGGGGTAATTAATTAGGAAGCCTTAGGCTTATATTTGTAATAAATATGATTATCCCTAAAGGATCAAATCTAATGCATAGAATCCTTCATTTTATTTATGTGCATTAATTATTTAGGTTTTAAAGAATCATATCAATTAATCACTTCAATAAAATTAAATAAATCATGTAATCGATCATTTTATTTATGTGCTTCAATTTTAATTTTATCATTTATTCCCTGACTTTATTTATTTAATATTTTATTTGAATTTTTGTTTTAATTTTCATTTAATTTCCTTCATATATTATATTTATATTATTTAAATGATTTATATTTGATTTATTTTATTTTGTTTATATTCATGTTACTGATTTGATCTTTATATATATTTTATTTTTTGTAATTTAATTAATTTATTTTTTGTATTTATTTTATTACTTATTAGTTGAGTTGGCCAAACTTTGACTTTTATTTATATTTAAGATTCTAGGCATTTATGATTTTTAATAAAATTTAAATTTAATTTTAAGTTGAATATAATTTTGTTTGTAATTTTATGATTTTTATTACTTATTTATGATTTTTACAAAATTTGCCTATTTAAGAATTTATTTAATTATGGTATTTAAGGGTGATTTTGATTTTCATACGAAATTAATTGTAAAACACTTTAAATCATCATTAGAGGTTGTGAATGATCTCTAAAGATCATTACAAGAGTTTGATAGCATTTGGGAATTTATTTATATTTTTAATCATTTTATTTATTTATTTATTTACTAAAGTCCATTCAAATTTTTATATATTTTTTTTATTTTTAACCTTTGTTATGTGGATTGTAGTTTTCATTAAAAGTATATTGAATTTATGATTGATTGAGCTTTACTTTGATTTTTTTATTTATTCTGAATTTATTGTGAATTATTAAAGATCTTTTTTTAAAAGATCATAGTTCAATTTTGTAATTTGAATTAGGGTTCACTAATTGACAAGCCAAATGACATCAAATCACTTGAAATTTAAACTAAAAGATAATTAGACCTAAAGTTCACATCCAATAAATTTGGAGCAATCATGGTCTTCCTAAGGTTTCACCAAGGTAAATACATCTATAAACTTGAAAATTATATTTCAAGCTGTCTAGATAATGGATTTGGTTGAAATTGGTGGCTAACTAACACTTATACACTAAGATAACAAACCACGCCACACAAAGCTCTAATGCTTTTCGGATTTACATTTAGAACAATTCTAATATGTAGGTCAAATTTAACCACTGAGGTTAAACTGCTAAATTGAAGCCCTTAGAGGATTCAAAAGTGCATGAAAATTTTTGGACATATCAATAATGTCCCTAAGAATTTTCTATTTAAATTTTACCCCTGAGATTTAATTGCTCAACTGAGGCCCTTAGAGGATTACAAAGTACATGAAAATTTTTGAACATATCAGAGATGTCCCTAAGAATTTTCTATTTAAATTTGAACCCATGGTGAATTGTTTTTTATTAATAGATCAATAAATATGCCTAAGAGTATTTATGAAATTACTTTTAATACATTAGAAATTAGGGATTGAAATCATAAGGCCTTTAGAATACTCCTTAAAAAACTCCATAAACCTCTAACATGCATGATTTGGCTAACTATAAGAGGTGTTATGAATTTTCTAAGTATCCATAATTCTCTAAAATTTATATAAAGGGATTTAGACAGCCAGTACCTTACTATGCATGCTTTAAGATGAAATGCAGTTTAACTTATTGGAAATGATTGCCTAAATCGTGCGATGGATGGATAGAACTTGGATTGATGAAATCAAAATTTTATAACTAAAATGGACTCTCCTAATTTCATCTTGAACCTCTCACAATTGATATAAGTTATAGAAAAAGATTGGCTTGATTTGGGAGCTATAGTCCATCAAATAGAATGAAATCAAATCCTAAAGGATCAGAAGGATAAAAGCTTCACATTTGATTGCTTGGTCACACTGGTGTGACCATTCCCATCATAATTGACCAAACATAACCTATTAGAGGCTTGGGATTGAGTCCTTAACTTATAGATAGGTGATTTTAATTGTAATTTGATTCTATCACACTCATCTCCACCTAAGTAATAAGTTTCCTTCATAAGGTAGAGCAAAAAGAGCATCAGATCATGGATTAGGTTTTGGCCATTTCAAGCTCATTCGAGCTCAATCAATCTCAACGAAAACCACCAGGGGATTGGTTTGGAAGCAAGGTCATCAAAGTAGGAGGTTTGTGAAGTGTTTTAGAATGAAGATAAAGAACCTTAATTTGAAAGAAATGGATGTACTTATAGGCTATTTTCAAGAGGTTTAGGCTTTAAATTTGACCATCTCAGACCACCTCCAGCAATAATTTTAGCTATGGATGGTGCAATAGGAGCTAAGGGATGATTCTAGAAAGTTTGAGTGCACATGGAAATTAGAGAAGATTTTAGAGCTAAACCAATGTCATTGGTTCACTATTTCTTGAATTCCAACTACCTCCGGCCACCACCTAACCTTAGTTTGTTTGGCCAAGTGTTTGTAAGGTTCTTAAGCAAAATGAAAGAATTGGTTGGCTTTAGACTGATCTAGATTTAAACATGGTTATGGGATTTATATAATTTTATGTTTTGGTCAGACCATTTGGCTAGCCCAGGTTAAGTTATGGGCTAGGTTGACCATAGTAGGTGCATGGGGTTATGGGCCACCTAATAAAATAGTTGGCTTAGGCCAATTTGTTATAGGTACATAAATAGCTCATAAAAAGCCTTTATTAGTCATTTTGGTTAGCCCAATTGGCTAGCCCAAATGGACCCAAGGGCTGGGTCAACTACATCACATCCTTGGAGACCCAACGGATAATCTCAATGGGTTTGGGTGCCTTGGTTTGTTCTAGATCAATATAATTAGGATTCAGAGGGTTTAGATTTAATTTAGTCAACCATAGTATGCTTGGTCAACCAGGCTTGACCATGGGCTTGAGTTGAGTCCAACTCATTCCTATTAATTTTCGGAACTTAATGGATATTGTTTTAGGTCATGGCATGATCTATATGTATGAAATGTATGTTTAGGTACTTAAGGGTTGATTTGCTCATCCTAGGTTGACTTGGTCAACCAAGCTTGATCAAAGCTTAGGTTTAGATCCAATCAACTTTAAATGGTAATTAAATTTTATTAGAAATAGCCTTAGGTCATAGTAGGATTGAGCCATGAATGATTTAGTCAAAAGTTCCATTTTAGGGTTAGGGTCTAACGGCTTCCTTGTCATCCATAGTCAAACATTGTCCACCAAGGGCTCAATTTAGTTTACTCGTGTATGGTTTAAGGTTTGAAAACATTCAAAGGTTTTTGTGAGGTTTAGGTAAGCTCCCAAAGAGGAATTAGGTTTTAGAGTTCAAGGGGTCCTTTAATGGTCAAAGTGACCTATGGTGGTTAACCTAGCCCATTTAATGGTTCAATATGATTTATGCTTGATCATTAATGATTGTTTAATGCTTAGGATAAAAATCCATGCCTTGGATTGGGGGATTCAATATGATTCAAGCATATGAAGGGTTTATGTTAATGATCAAAAACCATTCCATAGAATTTTAGGGTTTTGAATTTGTTAAAAATTCCCCTAAAAAAGGGTAAAAGTCCAAAGGCTTAGGGTTTAGATTTAGACATTATATTTTTAAATTGGAAAATGATTTGGGATTGTATTTATAATTTATTTATGAATGATTGGGGCAAGATTTATGATTTTAAAATGTTTGAGTCAATCTCTAATATTGAATGTTTGTCAGTGATTGAGTGATTGATCATATGACAATCACTAGTGATTGTTAGATGAATGATTTATAGTTTTAAAGGTTATACACCATGCGAAAGCACACTATGGAATGGGTTTTAAGTTCTAAAATGGAATTCAAGGATTTGAAGACCATGAATGAATTTATATATTTAAGTTAGACTTTAAATACTATTATTAAGCTATGTGATTATTATATTAGCCTAACTCTTAATAGGATTTGAAAGTACGAGATGCGCCAAGAGGGGAGGTGAATTGGTATTTTAAAAAATTCAACCCTACACAAGAGTTCTAATTTTTTGTATTTTTAAAAAATAACTCAACGAATAACGTGCGGAAGCAAATACAACGTTCACAACGATGATATTGATAATTCAATTTTAAATTTTATAACACAAGATTTAAATCATGATTTTTCACCAAGCAATTTAATGTACTAATTAAGAGCATGAAAAGTAAAGTATGGTAAACAGGAAAAAACACACCAGAGATTTTTATAGTGGTTCGGTCACTTGACCTACGTCCACTCCCTGGAGTCCTCTACTCCGGGATTTGCACTAGTAAAAGTTGACTCTCCTTTTACCCCCACAGCAAGGCGGAGAAGCCTTTACAATACTCAGTTTCACCTCCCTCGATGCGGCGGAATATCAAAAACACTATGTCACCCTCCTGGTGACGGCAGCGGACATTCTCCTTTTTTCTCCCTCCTGGAGATGGCAGAGTACCTTGGCGATGTCGATCTTGAAGTGACTCTTCCCTCGAGAACTTTCCGAGACTCCCCAAAGCCATAAGAGGAGCAAAGCATGTAGCTAGCTTGGAGCCACCGTGTGATCCCCTCACACTACTTATCCCTCATGCTCAAGCTCAACTTCACCTTCCTCTCGCAAGCCCGGGATCTCTCCGAGGAAAAACTTCTCCTTCATAAATCTCCTTCTTCCCTCACAGCCTCTCACAGTAAGAGGATAGATCAACAACTTCTTAAAAAAAAATTTAAGTTGTTTTTATATCAGGCTTCAGAAAACCCTAAAAGTTTCAACTTTTGCGTTTATGTTCGTACAGTATGATCTATAATCGTACAGTACGATCAGTTCAATTACAGCTCCGTCCAGTACGAGTACAGATGAACAGTTATCGAATTTTATACATATCGTACTGTATGATATGTATATCGTATAGGACGATACTGTTGATTGGTACTGTTCATACAGGACGAACTATGGGATGATCCTTGGGATGTAAGAATTCATCTCTGTCAGTCGTCCAGCACTCCTTTAGTCGTACAATATGATTAGTGTTTTTCAGGATATCATCCTATACGATACGAATATCGTCCAGGATGAATAGAATAAAAATTCTTGGTTTCGTCTGGTACGATCGATGGGATGAATGAAATCATCTCTGTCGGTCGTCCAGCACTCCACTAGTCAAACAGTACGATTAGTTCATTTCTTGATATTATCCTGTACGATATGAATATCGTCCAGGGCAAACAGAATAAAAAACCTTGGTTTCATCTGGTACGATCGATGGGACCAATGAAATCATCTCTGTCAGTCGTACAGTACGATATATGATCGTACAGTACGATCGACATTTAAATTAGAAACCAATGTTTATTTCCTGATTAGGGAGATAATTTTGGTAAGTATTAATTAATGGTATAGTACGATAAGCATCGTACAGTACGATCAGTTCAGGAAATCAAAATTAAGAACTTACCAAACTTATTCTGGCGGCTAGGGTTTCTCAATTGTATCTTATCGTACTGTACGATATATATCGTACATTATGATTAGTTTATAAATTTAATCATCTAAAAATTAGTCGTTAGCCTGAGTATTTTTAATTAATCATACAGTACGATACTAAATCGTATAGTACGATATTCTTAAAAAAATTAAAGCATTTAAAAAATTCTCCCCCTGTGTGTGTGCATGGTTGCTCCTTTCACATGCATGCTTCTGTGGCAGACTCAAGAAAATAAAAATAAAGAAATAAAAATTACAGACTTTTCAACATCCTATTCTACCCGGTTTGAGTCTCCAGTAACCTTGAGCAATGTGCATCTGACCTGAAATGTTAGTGCTCATATACAAGGATTAAGCATTTGTAATCTAAATGAAGTCTATATGGATTCAGTAAGTATTAGTTGTCACCATCAAAATTAAGTGCTCGGGATCCTGGATTTCAACAATCTCCCCCTTTTTGATGGTGTCAAATAATATTTTCTGATGGCCACAGTTGTTCGACTTCCTTAGCTCCCCCTCAGAAGAATAGTTTATTAATATTTAAATAAGAGGAGAAGAACCAATTTTTCTTTTTCTTATTTTATTTTATTATAACATATAGGAAAAATATAACAAGAGAGAAAAATATGTAGTGCATAAACAACCAATATCATTAATAGTAAGCAAAAACAGAACAACACAGAACACAGAAATGTCTCCCCCTTTTGACAGCACCAAAAAGGGAAGAACAAGGAAACAACTACAATGACAACAAACAGAAAACATAAATAACTACAATAACTCAAAAATTTGGATCCTGATCCGGAGGTGGTGGTGGAGGTTGTGGAAACAGTTGGTGGTACTGATGGAGGGATGCAAAATGGTGATCGATGGATGTGAAGCGCTCCCTAAACCATTTCATATCAGTTTCATGCTCCTGATGTTGCTGAGCAATGTGGGCATCCAACCTAGTCTCCAGGCGATCAAGGCGTTGAATAATGTCCTCGTGAGGGTAGTTGGGAGGGGCAAGACCAGGTGGGTGGATTGGTGGTGGTGGGGGGGCGTCAGCAGGAGCAGTAGCCTCTTCGTCATCAAACTCGGGATCGGCGGGAGCGGCCCCCTGATGGAACAAGATACGAAAAGAGGCATCCGAGTAGAAGATAGGAAGATGATCTGGAGGTAGCGGATAATGAAGTTGGTACTTGGCATCTAGGATGTATCCTATGACATGCCCTAAAGCAAGGTTCAGTTTGCGGCGGGCACCGGGATATCGGTAGGCAGACAGGGTATGGATATAGTCAAAAACCATTTGGGCTTCATTAAATTTTATTCTAGACATGATTAGATATGTGATGACAGAAAGTAGTGGAGTAATATGGATGCGGTCTCCAGCTTTGGGTATAATGGATGTGCGAAGGACATGCTGGATAACTTGGGCATTCTGATTCAGGGTTTGGACCAGGGGTAGGTGTTGATTGGAGGGGACACCCCTAAGGGTCATATTTACTGATGTCCAATCATAGTCATGGGAGATCATAGATTGGGGACGAGGGCCGACAGTGGACAGCCCGATGTGTGCAGCAATGTCGTTGACGGTGATAACGACATTCTGTTTACAAACATAAGAAGTGAAAGTGGTGTTTTCTAGGTCAATTCTGATATTGGTAAGAAACTCAAAAAGAAGTTCGGAGTGAAAAGGAAAGGCAAGAGTCAAAAGGAATTGAAGGGTGGTGGATGCGAAAAGGTTCATCACCTCGAAATTTAGAGCGGCTTGATTCAGCATGCGAGATGGAGTGATTTTGGCTTCCTTTATTTTAATATATGCCTTCTCGTCTGCAGCGGAGAGAAAATGATCGTCGAAATGCCAAGAAGAGGAAGAGCTCCCGACGACCATTCGGCCACGCTTACTGGCACCAGACATGGTTCACAAGAGGGGATTTGAGAAAGGAGGAGATTTGGAGTGATTGAGAGTGAGTGAGTGTAGGCAAAGAAACCCTCCCTTTTATAGAATTTGTGAACTATCATACAGTACGTTTGAGGATCGTACAGTACGATAGGCACAATAATGTCGTCTGGATGACCGTTCAAAAAAGCGAGTCAAATCATGCAGTACAATCAGAATCGTACTGTACGAACGTGAGTGTGAGGCGTTTGTCCCGAGGAGTCATCTGAACGACCTTTGACAAAAATAATCGTACAGTACGAACAGGTGTTCGTACAGTATGATAGGCAATAATGTTCGTTTCGGCCGAGTTTAAATTCGTCCTAATCCATTTGACGTGTGGATCGTACGTACGATAGGTATTTCATACAGTACGATGACCAATAATGTGTATCGTACGGTACGAGTGGTGAATCATACAGTACGATAGGTATATGACATGAAAGATCTAAACCATGAATGGGAATGGACGGCTGAGATTGGAGTGATTTGAACGTTATCTTGCAGTACGATATTGGATCGTACAGTACGATTGTCAGAGAATATCAAGGTTTGTGAGCAGCATGGTAAGAGGATCAGGAAACCATTTTTTTTTTTATTTTTATTATATATATATATATATATTTTTTTTTTGAACAAACTAATCATAACAAACAAATTTTTTTTTTTTTTTTAGGCTTGAATGTCTATGACACCTAATTTTATTCTTAAAGTGCTAAATGTGTCATAATCTAATGGTTTTGTGAAAATGTCAGCCAATTGATCTTCAGTAGCAACGTGGTGCAGTTCAATATCTCCTTTGGCTACATGATCTCTAATGAAATGATGTCTAATGTCTATATATTTTGTTCGTGAATGTTGAATTAGATTTTTGGATATACAAATAGCACTAGTGTTGTCACACATGATTGGAATGGTTCCTACAGGTAGTCCTAGATCTAATAGTTGTTATTTTAACCACAAGACTTGTGCAACACAGCTACCTACCGCTATATATTTTGCTTCGGACTGTTGATAGGGCTACTGAATTCTGTTTCCTACTGGACCATGAAACCAATGATTGTCCAATGAATTGACAAGTACCAGAAGTGCTTTTTCTATCTACCCTACATCCGGAAAAGTCTGAATCTGAGTACCCTAAGATTTCAAAAGTAGTGCTGTGTCTAGGATACCAAATACCTAAGTTCGGGGTGCCTAGTAGATATCTAAGAATTCTTTTGACAGCAGTCATGTGAGATTCTTTCGGGTCGGCTTGGAAGCGGGCACAGAGACACACACTAAACATTATGTCTAGTCTACTAGCAGTCAGATAGAGAAGCGATCCAATTATTCCCCTATACCTCTTTTGATCTACAGACTTCCACTGGGATCTTTATCCAGTTGAATGTTAGAGCTCATGGTGTATTCATAGCCTTAGCATTGTCCATTTCATATTTTTTCAAAATATCATTGATGTACTTAGACTGGCTAAGAAACGTTCCACCTTCAGTTTGTTTTACACTAAATCCAAGGAAGTAACTAAGTTCTCCCATCATACTCATTTCAAACTCATCACTCATTATTTTTGAAAATTCATTACATAAGCTTTTCTCCGTTGATCCGAACAAGATGTCATCTACATAAATTTGAATAATGAGTACTTCAACTCCTACCTTCTTTAAAAATAAGGTGATGTCCACACTACCTTTAACAAAGCCTCTATCTAGTAGGAACGTACTAAGCCTTTCATACCAGGCTCTAGGTGCTTGTTTTAACCCGTATATTGCCTTTTTCAGTTTGAACACGTGGTTTGGAAATTGTGAGTTTTCAAACCCCGGAGGTTGCTCCACATAAACATCTTCCTTGATAACCCCGTTCAAGAAAGCACTCTTTACATCCATTTGATACAGCTTAAAATCCCTAAAACAAGCAAAGGCTAACAATACCCTTATGTCTTCTAGTCTAGCTACCGGAGCAAAGGTTTCTTCAAAATCTATTCCTTCAATTTGGTTATACCCCTTTGCTACTAACCTAGCCTTGTTTCTTACTACTATTCCAGAGTCATTCATCTTATTTTTAAAGACCCATTTAGTTCCAACCACACTTTATTCTTTAGGTCTTTTGACTAATTCCCATACATCATTCCTAACGAATTGGTTCAACTCTTCTTGCATTGCTAGGATCCAAAATTCATCTCCTAATGCTTGATCTATACTCGTGGGTTCAATCATAGATATGAATGCAGAATGACTAACCTCTTTCCTAAGTCCATGCCTAGTTTTTACCCCTTCTGATGGGTCTCCTAAGATCAGCTCTCTAGGATAACTAGAAGAAAATTTCCAATCTCTAGGCAGATGTTCCTGAGGTTCCGCTCTAGTCTCTATGGTAATGGTTTCTACTCCCCTTATAACCTCAACTTCTTCTTCTTCATGATTAGATTCAGAGGTCTTATTGGATTCATCAAATACCACATGGGTGGACTCTTCTACTACTAGGGTTCTCTTATTGAATATTCTATAGGCTTTACCTACAGATGAGTACCCTAGGAAAACTCCTTCATCAGATTTAAGATTGAACTTTCCTAAGGGTGACTTGCCATTGATTAGGATGAAGCATTTGCAACCGAAAACGTGTAAGTGGAAAGATTGGTGTCCTACCCTTAAGCGAATCATAGGGTGCCTTATTAAG
>CM034314.1:64337101-64388517 GCA_019925795.1 Dendrobium chrysotoxum
GTTCTAAAACTAGGCACAGTCTTCCTACTGCTAGGGATATACATCGTTTAAAAATAGTGTCAAGCTTTGGTCTAGGTTGTGAAAAATATTCCAGCAGCCACTCATCTTGTGGATACTGCTACACCTAATGAGGTGGCTAAATTTTTGGGTTGGCTCTCTTTATTCTTCTAACCCTGCTCTCGTCCACCCTATGGTCCCCTATAGTGCTCACTATATATGATATGAAAGGAATGAGTGGTAAATTTAGAGGGTAGGGGGTAGGGTGGAGAAGGGTAGGAAAGATTATACATGGTTTTAGGGGCAGTTTATGATATGTCCTGCTACTATGCTCTTCTTTCAGAATGCCCTAAAACTTCTATAGTTGTAAGATTTTCTATCTACTAGATAATTATATTAACAACATTGAACTATATTCTGATCATGCAAAAATAGGTAACTATAGAAATAAGTGGTGTAATATTATATCTATGATTAGCTTTGGGAATGATCGAGTGTCAAAGTATCTGTCGGATAACATGTACATTCAACATTAGTGCTAACCAGAGGCTAGTGAACATATGCTAGGAAATTTATAAGTTTTAGATTTACCATGGACCAATTGTAATCTAAGGCTATTACTATACTGTGAGGTGTACTTCCTGTGTTTACGATGTGCAGATAATTGTGTAGGTATTACTCTATGAGGACTATTTGAAGCCTACACACAAGAGATTGCATTATGGTCCTATCAGATGTAATCCTAAGATGTTAGAAGAACATTAGAATATGTTCTCTATGTTAGGGGAAAGCTAATATGAGAATTAACTGAAGCGTAGAGATGAAAAATAAATCTACTACTTGATATGATAAATTTTCTTGATTTACCACTTTAGAGTTGGTAATTGAAGCTCACTAATATTTTTGATATGGTTTAGCATCTTCCTATATAGTAAATCTTTCATCTAGTTATAACCTTGAAACCTGTGTGAGTCATCCACTTTACTTGCCATTTGGGACTTGGATGAAAAACTTAGAATAATGACTTAGAAGATTTTATTTGATGAGGTATGGCATGAAACTTAGATTTGTCCCATATATAGTCAATGTCTAATCGTACAGTACGATATCCTATCATACGGTATGATCAATAGTTAATAAGTCATCCCATCATGCACCATATAATGATCAGTCAAATAAAATAGTATGATAAGAATCATATGGTACAATTATTATCTTTCAACCATTTGTTAAGCCATAAGGCTTCTAACCTAGCCACTATTGCAAACTCTCTTCAAAGATAATTCCTTTTACTTGATTATAACCTTTTGTTACTAATCTTGCTTTATTCCTAACTATAGATCCAAGTCAATTAGTTTTTTTTTAAATACCTTTTTACTTATAAATAATCTTGTGTTGCTTTGATCCAAAATTTATCTTTTAAGCTTGATCTACACTCATGGCTATCGTCAAAATGAATATAGTGAGGTTAATCTTTTGTTAATGTCATGTCTAGTGATAACTCCTACACTTGGATCATGTATGCTCATCTTCATACGATGACAAAAGTATATCTCCATTCACTACGTAATGACCCTTATTCTCACCTCAATCCTTTATCCTTGTATTCTCGATTCTAGTAGTGATATCATCTTGTGCATATTCTTCTATAGTTGGAAAAGCCCTATCAATCTCATAAAATATAATGTGAGTTAATTATTCTAATACTAACAACCTTTTATCAAATGCCCTATAAAATTTTCGTATAAAGTAATATCCTAGAAAGACCGCCACATCGGATTTGGCATTAAATTTTTCTAGCTTTGATTTTCTATTAATAAACATAAATAACATGCACCTAAAAATATGTATGAGTGAAATATTTTGTTTGTTACCCTTAAGAAGTTCACAGAGAGTCTTATTAACTAGGATCTAATATTCAACTTATTTAATATGTAGCATACGGTGTTTATAAGTTCAACCAAAAATATTTTGGTAACTTATATTCATTCAACATCACACTAGCAACCTCAACTAAAGTTTTATTCTTTCTCTGAGCTATTCCAATCTTCTATAGGGATTCTAAGTGCTGAAAATTATGCTTTATTCCAATCTCTTAATAGAATATTTCAAATTTATCATTCTAAAATTCTCTTCCTTGATCACTATAAATGGTGGATATAAAACATCCACTTTTCCTTTGAATCCATGTAGAAAAAACTCAAGATTCTTTGAAGGACTAACTTATATTATCTATAAATTTTATCCAAGTGAATCTAGTTTAGTCATATACTATTACAAAGCCATGAGAGTTGCCTCCTAGAACAACAGTGCTAATCGATCTAAAAAGATTCATATGTAGTACTTCTAAGGGTCAGTGGTAGTTTCATCCCTAGTAGTGTCAAATTATGACTTAACTTACTTACTTAGTTGACATGTGTCACATAAGTGTTCTTTAATGAAATCTTACTTTGGTACACTTCTAACTAGGTCTAAGTGAAAATTTTTTTTAAGTGCTCTCATGCTTGCATGACACAATCTCTGATGCGACAACCTTGTTTCATTTATAGTTGTTTTCAAAGACTACACTTCACTAGATTTATTAAGGTTTATTATTTAATAAAATTAAGCTCTATCAAAATAAAATTTTGTTGCAATTTGGGATCCCGACTTTGTATTTTAATGATTACAAACATTATTAGACGAGTATTTCCTATTCTTTCTTTATACATTAGATATTTTTCTTGTGTGTCACTAATCATTTTAGGCATAATAAATACCGAGTAACATTAAAGAATCAAGCTCAAGATAATGTAACATAAATATATATGCCAGTTTGTGTTTAATCAAATCTATACTTTTCATTTTATTTTGAGTCATTTTCTATATTACGTGTATATTTGCTAGGCCACTATGCAGACACACAAAAGGAGGAGTAGAATGAAATATTTAAAATTTTCTTTTAATCATGCTGTACAATTCAAGTCATACTCTATAATATGTTTAAATATTCAAATATTTAATTAAATCAGATTAATTAAATTTTGGTTAAAATTAATCATACTGTATGACCATCACTTCATATAGGATGATCAGCTATTTTGAGAAACCTCATTATTGAATCCTAGTTACTTAAATTAGTTAATTTTGATATTTAAAAATTGAATTGGTTGAACTGTACAAACTATTTCATACTATATGATTATTAATTAAAATTTTCTAATATTTTCAAGAGAATTATGGAATCAAATTAGATCTAATCATTATTAATCATTATATTATATGATATGAAAATTATATAGTATGATTCATATGAGAACTTGATGGATGAACCTTAGTTCATTCTGATTGATTTGTGATTTGATATAACTAACCCTATTGGCTGATTATGCATCCTAGTAAATAATCTTTGATGGAATCAAACTAATTGTACTATATGATCTATGAATTGTGCTATATGATTAGAATACTTAATATTAAAATTTAGGATTTTTATGAGCATGCTTTATAAACTCATGACATGTCTTGAGTAATAAGGAGTTCTTAAGCAGTCTGAGATGTTTTCTTCTAAGGAAAGAGCTAGGAGGCTATCCACTTCACAAGGGAGAGATAGGAAGTGTGGTTGAGAAAGGGAGTTTACCTTGAGAGAGTCTAGGGTTTTGAGGGGATTCACATGATTGTTATGTCTCACACGCACCTTGGGTCCTCATCTTATGTTTTGGAGGAGCTCTTGGAGAGAAGCTCTAGGAAGAAGAGTCTCTGGTGCAAAAGATTACTTAGCTAAAGAGGATAGTGATTGGTATATCCATTGAGCTGGAAGTAAAAGGAGGGATGAAATCTCCATGGTAGTTGAGAGGAAAAAGAAGGGAATGACATCACCACTGAAACCAGGTAGAAAAAATGATAGATCGGCTTCTTGTTGACCTTATTTTTGAATGAGGTTGACTACATCACCTCAAAATCCACAAATTCATCAAAATCCAATATTTATTATCTAAAGCCAAACCCTTGATTGTAATCAAACCCAAATATCAAAATCCCTCAAGTGCACTCTAATTTATGCTTTGAGTGAACTCAAGTTCAATATGTGGGAAATCATTATGAACTAACTTGGCCAGCTCACCAAAATTATTCAAATCTCTCACATACACTCTACTCAAATTTAAATATCACTTCCATGCAATCAAATTCACCAAAAACCACGCAAATGGCCCTTAGGACTCACAATAGCCCATCCTAGGTGGCTTGACCACGTTGACTAGTTAACATGGAAAAAATTACCAAAATACCCTTCCATTGTCAAATTTGGTCAACATGAGAAAAAACTCCCAAACCTCCTTTGCATCAACCCTTGTGGTCTACCTCAACTCCTTTTGGAAGCTTCACAAGCAACCTAAGAAAGTTGTGCAAGCCCTTGGCTTAACCAAATGAGGCACCCAAATAGTGCATGAAAAGTGGCCAATAGCTCCCCTCTCTTTCCAACAACTCCTCTGCCCAAAAGAAGGGTTCCCTTCCACTTGGCAGCCATCTAGGACAAGGCCAAACTAATAGCCTATAATAATTCTAAAAAAGTGCCCTTATATACAATATGGATTAAACTCAAAACCAATAAACTTAGTGATATTATACACCCGAGGAATAAATTTTACATTAATTTCACATCATTTGACCTTAAAACTAAATAGAACTAAAATTTGTCATTATTTTGGGGCTAAAATTAACAAAAATCATAATAAATCCAAATGAAATCCCAAAAATGCAAACTAAGGTTCAAAATGCTCATAATTAAATTCCCAATCAATAAAAATTAAAATCCCCATCATAAACCTCCAGAATTGAAAAATATTTAATAATTATGGAAAATTATTAATTATTTGAAATAACTAATCATAAAATATTACAAATACTAAATAAATTTTAAACACTTCAAATCATCCGTATGACTTATTCCCATCATTTGGGAAAGATTTTAAGAGGTTTGGAGTTAATTTGGTACAAAAATAAGAAAGTCCCTCCTATGAAATAATTAAATAATTAGATTAAATACATAACTAATTATAAAAAACTCCAAATTGAGAAAACACAAAGGCATTGGAATCACCCATGGGTTTATTATTTACAAAAATATCAAACCTACATAATTCATTTGAAATAAAAATATCAATATTTAGTCAATCTAGTTCATTAAAATATCCAAAACTTGTATAATTCATAACTAATTCAAGAAATATCTAATTCACACAAATTAAATTGCCTTAGATCAGAAAGAAATTCTAATATTTTTCAAAAATATAAAACTTCTAGAATTTGTAATGAATTAAAAAGTCTACTTAAAGTCAACCGCATTTGATGACATTAGTTAAGAGCTCAACAAATCCAATTAAATGTAAAAAATCTGAAAATCAACCAACTTAATCTACTTAAATAAATGTTCAAAATATTAATACATTCACACCAAAAGGTAATTATTGGGCAACTTGGGCCTTTGAGGCTTTTAAGTTCGCCCCAAGGATGGTGAAGTAAACCTTATAGCTTTGGTGTAAATAAAGGAAATTTCCATTTAATGTAATTAATAAATACATAAATTATTTAACAAACCAACTATGATAATTTAATCAATAAATTAAATCAAACTTAAATCAAAAGATATCCTAGGTAAGCCGGGCTTATTAGGCTATTAAGTTAGCCCCAAGCAGGGTGAAATAAACATCATGGCCCTAGTGTAAATAAAGACAATTGTTATTCAATTTAAATCATTAATAATAAATTACTAATATATAAAAGCCTTTATACCTTATGTTAGACTCAATTCGGTGAGCATATGTATATTGGGTTTTTAAGGCTTAAGGACTAAAACACCTACTTAAAATTTAGGACTTTAGAAAACTAATGATTAATCAACTTCAACACTAAAAACTTTCTTAAATGGACATTAAGACTTAAACTAAAATTAAACTCCTCTCAACCTACAACAAACCAAGGTAAAGCATTAGAAAACTTCAAAAAATAATAACCAACTTAGGAAATGTCCAAAGCATACAGCCCGATACACACACTATAGATGGCTTATTGGGACAACCAACTCTAGTTATACGTTAGGCCATTATTCTATTGAAAATGATGTTTTTTATGACATGGATTTGACATGGATTTATATACATATTGGTTGCTGTGGTTTTGATGTGATTTATAGTGTTTATGATATGATGTTTATATCATAAATTTTATGATATGATATGTGATGGGTGCTAGATTTTCTTAAGTTAGGCATGATTTGGATGTTAATATATTTTCTGCAGGTGACCATACATAGAATTATTTGTAGGTGCTTTAATTGCCTAGCCCCCTGAAGATTAAAAGTATGGCCAAGTTGATGCATTTGCCCAAAAATGAGCAAGTAATTCTTGTGTTTAAATTTATTATGGATGATTTTCTATATGAATTACTTTTATTGGCTAATATGGAGGGATATTAGAGTTAATTTTAAATTTTTATGTATAATTTGATTTAAGAGTTGTGAAAATCTCTTAAAAAAGACATTATATCAGAGGTGCAAAATCTAAACAGGAAAGAAATATCCCTAGTGGGTAGTTCTTTTCATTTGGATATTCAAGTTTAGATGAATGAAAAGAACCCAAAGAATGAAAGATAAAGCCAAGAAGACTTGAACACTAAAAGAAATGTCTTTCCTTAAGATGAACTTACATCATTCTATAGGATTAGAATATGGATTATTATCGATGGAGCCCGACCACCACTACTTTTCTTATAAATTTGGGTTATAATTAAGTGTCACTTTCCATATGGCCTTTCATATTTGTTTGGTATGACTTGATATTTTATGATTTTATTTAATTTCATGTTTTAGAAATCACTTATTTTCTTAGGTTTATTATTTGCATATGATATTTATTTTAGCATGGAATATGATTAGGCTCTTAAGGACAACAGATTTTTTCTACTTGTAACTAAATAAAAAAAATATGCATACATAAATGATAAAATCTTATCAGAAGTAAGCCCACCCTCACCGAGGGTATTTCATGCATACATATCTATCTTCTCTCCTTGTTAGGTACCTCCCCACCCGCGGGTCATAGAAGACCATCTGACCTATTAGGGTGCAGTTCTATCTAGGGGATGTTGTGCATCTTTAAGGAAAAATCTATTTTTATGCCTATTTTTAAAGTTCAAAAATATCATTTTTACATAAATACTAATTTGCATGCATTATATTAGAAACAAATTAAAATTAATTAAGATTTAAGCGTAGTGGGCATAATCACAGCATACATAAGTGAAGGGGCCATTTAAAAAATTCTCTGGATGTTAGCCCAAATTTCTTAAAAACCTAAATAATAAGCCTTGCCTATCTTTCATAAGAACAGAGTCATGGTTTTGAAGTGCCTAGGTGGTTTAGTTGGATTTCTAATCTCGTCTGATGTAAGTCCAAAGTTTATTAGTTAGGTTCGGGTTGTTACTGTGTAATGATCCAACTTTGATCTATGTTCCACGGTGGGCCCAAATCTTAAGTCCCCAATATCAAGAATTTAATCCCAAATTTTTAATAAAATATCAACTCAAATTAAATTTTCATACCTCCAAATTTTAAAGCATAACATAGGATTGGCCGGGGAATATCTAAATAGTTTTTAGAATCCCCAAGTTTTATATACCTTTCATCCTTTGGCCTCTAAAATAAGTGTTTAAATTTGATCTGATCCTAATTGGAATTCCTTTATCTCTCCTTTCTTATCACTCTTTAAATATCTAAATAAAATATCTACCATTACTCTAATTAAGAGTATTCATAGGTAGCTTAAATTTTATTTGATGTAATTAATTACAAAGGCTTGCCTTTGTAGGAGATTTAAGACCCCAGATAAAATAAACCCCATTCCATTTAGCTCATAAATAGGACAAGGGAAAATTATACTTTTGGGAAAAAAATATATGTAATAATAATAATAATCCAAGATAATCATTAATATCATTATATTCAAAGTCCTCAATAACAAATGATATTTTCATTCTTAGGAAAGATATATCATTTCTTATTAAGACATTTGGATATAAAATTAATGATAATTATAATGTATCATAATTAGACGCATAATTGAACATCATTTTAACCCCTCGAGGTCATATATAGTCCACTACAATGATCCAATTATCATAATTATTGATAAAGTACCCTAACTATTATAGCCTAACATATGATTGAATATCATTTTAATTCTTTAGAGTCGTATGCAATTCACTATTGAATTTGATTATGATAGTCAGGAGAAAGTTTATAGCTTTATCATCTGAACCCACTAGAGAATGGTATTTTCACCTCCTAGGGTGAAATATCATTCATGATCATGTGTTCGACTTCAAAACTAAAAATTAAAAAGTTTATATTTAAAATTCTCTAAAATATAATTATAATTGATTGCACATTTCTAATGTTTTCAAACACAACTCCATTGGGCCGAGATGCAAATTGACGGATCAACATCTTTGCTTGAGGGATGACATTTCCATCAGGATTGGAAGCAATAGGGGGGATTGGTTTCTCTGCCAGATTGAGGAGCTAAAGGAGCTGTGACATCTCCACTGGGTCGGGACATGGAAGGAGGGAGATTCTTCAGAGTTAGTAAAGATCATTCTCTACTTGTTCTAGAGAGAAGGGATTCTCTATCTTGTTATGTGATAAAGTAGAGTCACTTTTAGTGTAATATCCAAAGTGGAGGATCTTTGGGGACCGGACGTATGTCAATTTCGATCAAACCACTATAAATTTAATTTGCGCACTCTTTACTTTCTTGCAATTTATTTTTTACACTTTGGTTTTCTTTTGGCTATCTTTTTGAAGAAATTTTTGGGTGATAAATCTCTAGTTTTTTTTTTCTTGAAATTAAAAATAAAATATTTATTTTTAAAAAGTAAAAAAAAATCTTATTTATTTTTTGTTTTGGTTTGAATATTTTTTCTCTTAAACGCTTTCGTATATCTTATTTTTATCATGAGTAAAAGATTTTTTAAAAGACTAACTAACTCTCCTCTTGGTGTTTCATAAGTACTTTTTAAAATTTAACATCTAGTTCTTTGTTACTGAATTGTCGAATATTAAGCAAATTATATTTTCAACCTTCAACCAATAATACTTTTTTTTAATAATATACCTTTATTTTACCTATTATTTTTGTACTAATTATTCTTCTTGTAATGTCGTCTCCAAGGTTCACTCTTCCTCCACTTCTGGACTCCAACATGTTGAATTTCTTTATGACTAGCATTATGTGCCATAAACATTCATTGTTCAAGTGCAACATTCTTTAATTAATCCCCTTATGAAGGTTTGCCTACTAAATAGACCAAGTTTTGAATATTAGAACCCAACTAAACTTAGGCCGAAGAGTGTGAGGAAATGAAGATATGTCATACTGTGCACGTGAGGTCTTAGGCCTCTCAACATATTTTATGCTATATTGGATCTTATATGGATAAATTCTTGCTATGTGCATACCGTGCCATAAAAATAGCACATTACCCCTAATAATGAATATTTTAATTTATGCAGTGAATAATGCTACCTCTTCTTAAAAGATGATGTATAAATGATCTAATAGGCCATGTATGAGGGTCTGCTGAGTGAGATGCATGTGCTTTCAGCTCTGTGATTTCCTTTCTCAAATATTTATTAATACTTTTAAATATGCTTAATTAAACATATACAACATGCACACTTCCCTCTAAATTTTGAACTTTTTATCCTAATATTATATATGCACTATCTAGTTCAATATGCATGAGGTTTCAATTTCTTAATTCATTTTTTAGAGTATCGATTTTGCTAACCAAAATTCTATGTTTATCTACTAACATAATACGCTTATTTTTCAAACATGTAAACTTGTTAATTAACATGAATGCTCATTTAAAAGTGTAGTATGTGTGGACAAACAAATGTGTTATTGATTTACTTTATGTGTACTTAATTAAATCTATATAGATAACATTATAGTATCTCAAAAGATAGACTAATATTGTACTATTGACTTGAAAAGAGAAACAAAATTTACTTTCATGATTAAACACAACATAAGGAATATTCAATTCATCCCAAAGGATAAAAAAACATTCAACTATCCTTTTAAAAATGAAATCACCAAGGATATACTTTAGCCTACATCCAAAAGATTTATCCATTGCTCTAGGGTTTATTTCAAATTGGGTTCTTGGGCTTATATAGAGGCAAGGCTCTATAATTAATTAAATCATTGAAAAAAAACTTTTGATTAAATTAGAGATTTGACTTATTTTAGATTTAGAATTTAACATGTTTGGTTTGAAGATTTATAGGATTTAATGAATCATTCTAAAAAAGTTTTAGTGTTTATAAAAGTTATTTGAAGGTTGGGATAATCCTCTAGGAAGGAAGTTCTAGAAGTGTAAATGCATCTAGACTTATGCTCTCTTGGAGTGTGCTACCAGCTAACCACCTAAGAAATCAATTTTAAAACCATAATTTTTAGGTCTAATGCGTGCCAGTAAGTAAGCTAATTTTAATACCAATATCAAGAATTCTAATAAAGATCTTAAATCAGAGTTTAATAATATGAGTCAGGTAAAATCATCCTAACTAATGCAGTTTTGGTGCAAAAATATCCTAAACTCTAAATTTATATCTAGTTAACACTAAATTTTTGACATTTTTTCTAAATCCAGGATTTTCTAGAAAAATTTGGCATCATAATATCCTTAAACCCACAGGGAAAAATAGAGCAATCCCATAACATAATAGACCCCACATTTATTAAAATAGGCTTGTGTGCCTTGGTTTAGTGTACATTTCAAAATTTTAAAATGCATGTATGTATGCATGTTAGGGCAAAGATGTTTGTGTATATGGTACTGCTACCTTGTCATCCTAAAACTAACATGCATGTTACTACGAAGTCAAGAACATACACGATAAAAGAAACCTATGAAAATGTTTCCATGTAATGCAAATCTGCCACCCATATGAATGTTATGCATGTAACATAAAGCAGTATGAACCCGCCATTTATAAAAAAATCTTTTATTCATTTTTTTATTGTTGAATACAAATTAGGGCCTATTGATAGTAAGGTGGCCAAGCTTCACCATAATAGGTTTGGATTTTTCTTCCTATGATTGTAGGTTTAAATAAATTTGCTTATTGTCTTCTGGCTCCATGCCTCTTATAGGATTTCAAAAGACTACATGTCCATCTTGTTACATTCCTTATAATTCTGAATGTAATACTCATTACTATAGTATTTATTCTATATATAATAATTGAATTGGACCTTCTAAGAGTTATGAGTTTATTTATGAATTCTTGTTAATTAATTGAAATAGAAAATTATAATATAAAACTTTCCTTGGGAGAATTATGATGCTGGGATAGGGATGTAATAACTCATATTTTGGCCCAAGTAAATATTTTTTTTTCAGCCATTATAACTCCAAATCACAATTCATCTTCGCCATAGTATTTTGATTATAGTATTTTACTTACAAGAATTTTTAATAATTTTTGGGCGCCACAGAAATTTCTTAAGAAATTAGCACCTATCACTACAAGTGGGGATTTCTTGACCGTCAGGTGTCCATTTTACAAACTAATTTTATCGATATTTTTTAAATAAAATGATTTATTTTAAGGATATTTTTTTATAATTTTTTGCAGTCCTAAAATAATTTATTTGAATTTTATACTAAAGAATTACTTAAATTAAATTTTATATTAATACTACATTTAAAATATCTCAAAGCACTATAATAACCTTTTAAATTTTTTTTCCTTAACATATTGGCTAACAGAAATGTGTGAGAAGAAAGAGAAGAGAGAGAAAGAAAAAACCTAGATTTGGAGGCTACAGAGTGGTTTTTGTCGACCGACATTGTAGGAAAATTACTTGTTTCGTTATAAGGAACCTTCACCATATTTTTGATTTCAGATATTTTATATTTTTGACATTTTTTGATCAAATTAATATTTTTGTTACTAAAAATATGAATAACTTTATATTGGTAAAACTTTGACCGCATAACTTTTTGTATGTTATAAAGATCGAGATTATGAATATTTTGAGTATTTATTTTAAATTTTTGACTGAGTGATTTTGAATATATAATAATTTTTATCTACTTAAAAATTTATTTTAATGTCTAAAAATATCGATTTAGTTCAACTAAAGCTTTAGAATATTATTTTATATAATATTTGATAATTTGGTCAAATTATAAAAATATGAATTTTTCTTAGTATGATTTTTGTTATCTATAAATAGTTATGCTTTATTTACTGCAATATATTATAAATGAATGTGGATATGTGCTTGAGTAATAGTTGGTCACTATTATTATTATAATATTGTGATAATAATGTACGTGTCGTGTAAAAGATAAGTAAAGACTAGTTGGCCCATTGGTTGGAGACTGATTGACCTATATAGGATGATGGGCCTATGGGCTTTCCTTTAAATAAAGTGATTTGCTATTATCCTCTACTAATTAAAATGATATATTGGTTGGGAGTTATAAGGAGATTATTACTATGCTGACGGGTGAAGAGTGACGAGTCTATTTACTAAGCCAATGATTTACTAATACTGATACTAATATTGAAAAACACTGTGATAACCAGGACTTCTTACTTATTTAGTATGACTACTTAAATGCATGTTTTGAGATATTATTCTTATTATTGTATAGATTTATTAGTACTACACAGATTTATTATTATTATATTATTAGTACTAGTAGATTATTATTATTAGTAATCTGGATACCGATACTATCTGATAATATTGATTCAATGTACTTATACTAAGCATCTGATATATTGAGCATGTGATATAGGAGGCCTAGATGGCATGTATATATTTTTATATGATTTTACTATGTTGACATGATTTCAACAGTCTTTACCAATATTTTGATTTGATACTTTATATGATTTCTATACTGATTGGTGTTATGGATATGATGATTGCTTTATAGATTTGACACTCATACTAGTTTACGGCTTTATTTGCTTTCATATTGTAGTACTTTACTATTTCTAGATTCTACTATTATTACATATTAATTTTATTATTTCTGCACTAATTCAATGATCACATTGATACAACTACTATGATTTGACTGTTGACATGCATATTACTCTTTTATCACACTTTAATTTCAATTATAGGTTTTGGTGACTCGCTGGACTTTTTAAGCTCATTATATGTGATTAAATAATTTTAGGTTAGGGCAGGGGAACAGGAGTGTGAGATTGGTTAGGATTCTTTAGGTTCTATTTCTTTTTATTTTTCTTTTATACACAGGACAGAATAGTTATAATATGATTATATAGATCGTGAGTATTATATATATATATTTAGAATGAATATAGATGTGTACCTTAATGTTTTGAATTGGATAGATTAAGATAAATTAGTTTGCATGTATAATTAAATGACGTGATAGAATAAACTCTATGACGGTATAATTTTTGATGAGTTTTGATTTGATTTTGATTTAATTTGAGTTTTGATTGGATAGATTTGGTTTATATCGATTTTGTGCCCGAGTCCTTAAGGGAATTATCAGGGATAATATTCTCTTAATATGGGTAGATTGTAATAACTCTTATTTTAACCCAAGTAAATAATTTTTTTGGAGTCATTATAACTCCAAATCATAATTTATCTTCGCCATAATTTTTTGATCATAGTATTTTACTTACACGAATTTTTTATAATATTTGGGCACTGGTGAAATTTCTTAAGAAATTAGCACCAATTAGTACAAGTGGAAATTTGAAACTGTTAGATGTATGTTTTGCAAATCTATTTCACTGATATTTTTTAAATAAAATAATTTATTTTAAGAATATTTTTTATAATTTTTAAAGTCCTAAAATAATTTATTTGAATTTTATACTAAAGAATTAATTAAATTAAATATTATATTAATATTATATTCAAAATATCTCAAAGCATTATAATAACCTTTTAAATCTTTTTTCCTTAACATTTCAGTTAAGAGAAACATGTGAGAGAAAATTTTGAGAGAACGAGAAGAGAGAGAAAGGAAAAACCTAGATTTAAAAGCTGTAGAATGATTTTTGTCTGCCAACGTTAAGGAAAAATTGCTCGTTTTGCTATAAATAATCTTTACCCTATTTCTAATTTCAAAGATTTTGTATATTTCGCATTTTTCTAATCAAATTTATGTTTTAATTACCAAAAAATGTGAATAACTTTATATTGGCAAAACTTTCACCTCGTAATTTTTTGTATGTTATAGAGATCGAGATTATTAATATTTTAAGTATTTATTTAAGATTTTTTACCTAATGATTTTAAAAATATAGCTATTTTTATCTACCCAAAAATTTATTTTGATGTATAAAAATAGCGATTTAGTTCAACTAAAACTTCAGAATATTATTTTAAATAATATTTGATAATTTGATCAAATTCTAAAAATGTAATTTTTTGCTCAGTATAATTTTTGTAGTGTACCGATAGTACATTTTTCAATTATGCTTTACTTTTTGCAATATATTATAAATGAATATGGATATGTGCTTGAGTAATAGCATGTCGTTATTACTGTCATAATATTATGATAATAATGCATGTGTCATGAAAATGACAAGTAAAGACTAGTTGACCCATTGGTTGGAGACAGATTAACCTATATATGATGATGGGCTGACGGACCTTCCTTTAAATAAAGTGGTTTGGTGTTATCCTCTACTAATTCATGTAATATACTAGTTGGGAGTTATAAGAAGATTGTTACTATACCGATGAGTAAAGAGTGACGACTCTATTTACTAAGCCAACGATTTACTAATACTGATACTAACACTGAAAAATACTGTGATAGCCAGGACTTCTTACTTATTAGTGTGACTACTTAAATAGATAATTTGAGGCATTATTCTTATTATTGTATAGATTTATTAGTACTACACGGATTTAGTGTTATTGTACTATTAGTGCCACTAGATTATTATTATTACTGATCTGGATACCAATACTATTGGTAATATTAGTTTAATGTACTTATACTAAGCATGTGATATAGGAGGCCTAGATAGCATACATACATTCTTATATGATTTTACTACATTAATATGATTTAGACAGTCTTTACTGTTAATTTGATACTTTATACAATTTTTATAGTGATTGGTATTATGAAAATGATGATTGCTTTAAAGATTTGACACTCATACAGGTTTATTGATTTACTGGCTTCCGTACTATAGTATTTATTGTTTCTAGATTCTACTACTATTGCATGTGAATTTTACTATTTTTGTACTGATTCAATGATTATATGGATGCAATTGCTATGATTTAACTATTGGCATACATATTGCTCCTTTGCCTTGCTTTAATTTTAGTTGTAGGTTTTGGTGACCTGCTGGGATTTTTAAGCTCATTATATGTGATTAACTAATTTTAGGTTAGGGTAGGGGAGGAGTGTGAGGCTGGTCAAAATTCTTCAAGTTCTATTTCTTTTTTTTTTTTTGGTACTCAAGACATAATAGTTACGATATGATTGTATTGATCCTAAGTATTATATATGATTTTTGGGAATGATAGATGTGTACATTAATCTTCAGCCGCCTCCACTATTATTTTATTTAATATAAATTTCCTTAACTTCTTTCCAAAATAGAATTAATTTATAAAAAAAATTCAATTTTTTTTAATTCAGGAAATTATATGGAAAAGAAAATAATAATATTTATTTTAATTTTTAATTAATTTCCTTTCTAATTTTTCTAAAAAGAGAAAAAATTAATTTTCGGCTTCAAACTTTTTGAAATTTTCAAAAAAAAGACATAAAAAATATAGAAAAAAATTTATTATTATTATTTTAAATTCTACCCATTATGAATCTATAAATACCTCACTTTGGGGGTGGGGAAAAAGGCGTAGCTTTCGTGAGCCCGTCAAAAGTTTCTCCCATAAATTGAGAGATAAATGGACTAGCAAAAATATAGATATTGTTGATATCAGAAAAGGCCCAGTCCTCTAATAGAGGCTTCGATCTTCCTCTATAAAAGAAGTTATGACTATCCTATAAGAGTCTAAAAATCATCAATCTCTAGCAAATGCTTAATCCTCATGACAAAGGCTTTAGTCTTTCTCTAAAAAAGAGATGAAGATTATCCTATAGGAGTTTAAAGATCATTGATAGTAATAAAGGCCTGCTTCTCTGATGCAAGTTCTTTTCTTCCTTAATAAAATGGGTGAAGAATGTCCTGTAGGATTCTAAAGACTATTAATCCAGGATAATGGCCTGGTCCTCTGACGTAGTATTTGATTTTCCTCACTATATATGGTTAAGACTGTCATACATAACCTAAAACTGTCGATAGTGGTAAAGGCTCGATCCTTTGATGCATGCTATAGTTTTTCTCAATAAAAGAGGCACATAATATCATGTAAGAGTCTAAAGATCATCAACATCAATTAAAAGCCCAGTCCTCTAATACATGCTCTAGTTTTCCTCTATAATAGGGGCGAAGATTGTCTTATAGGAGCCTAAAGACCATCAATCTTTAGTAAAGTTTGGATCTATTGATATAGCCTCTAATTTCTCTCTATAACATAGGCGAAGATTATCTTATAGTAGTCTAAAGGCTGTCAATCTCTAGTAAAGGTCTATCTTCTAACTCAGACAGTCATAAATATGTATCAATGGTGGTAGTCGGTGAAGGGCCAATGATGGTCTTCACAAGGTAAAAGGTCGATGGTGGTGGTTGAGAGGAAAAGGTCTAGTAGTGATGATTAGGTAAAGGGCAAATGATGTGCTGGTTGGGTTACATTCTATTAAAGTTAGCAGGCATCTATACTGATGGGGGAAGAATGTGAATAACCTGATAGAGTTGGTCGGGTTGTGTGTCAATGGTAGCAATCTAATAGTATACTAATAGTACCAATTATATGGAGGTTGAAAGGATCGTAGTCAGATGATGGAGGTTGGAGGATCAAAATCAGGCGACTGATGTCGGAGGGATCGTATTCGGGTAACTTTGGCTTGAGGACTCTAGTCAGTGGGTAACAATAGTCTGAGGAATATAGTTGAGTGATGGAAGTCAAAGGGATCATAGATGGGTGATCGAATTCAGAGGGATAGTAGTCTTGTAACTATGGTCGGAGAGATCGTAGTCAAGAAATAGAAGTCAGATGGACTGCAATCAATGGGCAATAGAGGTCAGAGCAATCATAGTCAGGTAATAGCTAGCGGAGGGACCATAGTCAAGTGATGGGGTTGGAGGGTCGGTAGTCAGGAAAAGGAGGTTGCCATTATCTTATTTGGGCGATGTGGATTTGAAGAATGTAGTCGATGGGTGATGGTGGTTCAAGGATTATAGTCGATGGGATTTTATGGACCAAAAAAATAGTCAGTGGGTAATAATTGTCAAAGGACTGTAGCAGGTGATGAAGGTCAAAGGGGTTGAAATTAAGTAATGGTGGTCTGAGGATCATAGTTAGCGGGTGACTGTGACCTAAGGAATGTAGTCAGTAGAAGACTATAGTTAATGGGAATATAGTCATGTAATGGTGGTCTGAGGGACCATAGTCAGGTGACTGAGGTCAAATGGACCATAATTGGTTGGAGATGGAGATCAAAGGGATTATAGATCGATGATGATGGTTAGAGCTACCATAGTCAGGTGACGGAGGTTAGAAGGATTATAGTCAGGAGATTAAGGTTGAGGGGACAAATTTTGGGTGATAATGGTCAAGGGGATTATTTATTACTAGTAATAAAGGTCTGAGGTCCTTAGTCGGCAAGCGACAAAGATTGGAGGGATCATAATTAAGAGATAGAGGCCAAAGGGTTTACAATCAAGCATTGGAGTCAAGGGACTGTGGTTAGAGGCGGGCGTCAAAGGGATCATAGTGGGGCGACTAAGGTCAAAGGACCGTAGTCTACTGGCGAGGAAAGTTGAAAGGATCATAGTTGGATGACATTGGTCCGAGGATCATCGTTGAGGCAATTGTGATCCAAGGAGCATGGTTGGCAGAAGGTCCAATTGAGGCTAGGTTGACATCTGGCAATGATCGTCCAGTGAAAGTCCAGTGGTGATGGCTAAGAGACAAGGGTTCACCGACGATGGTGCTTGGGTGGAGCTTCAAGATTCTTCAACCCTTAGAGCTCTCTTGATCTCTAGCCAAAGGTCTATGCCTCCTTCAAAACTCCCCTATAAAGAGGGTGTCAATTTATAGATTCTAAGAGTGGCATGATTTGTAATGGAGAAGAGCCATGAAAATTTTGGAATACTCCATTGGACCACCTATATTATTCTCTTGATCATAGAGCATTCATTGTGCATTGAAGTGCCTTATTGATGTCACAATTAAGTGATATTTAGCTCGTTGGATTCTTATAATCAGGCTGCTCTATTGAATTATAACATATAATATTTAGATATCAATTGGTCACCAAATTAATATTCAGAAGCTTCTAAATACTTTTCAAGTCATCAATTTGGGTCCATTTGGTATTATATTAGCCTGATTTTGATATCGTTGGATTCATCTTATCGAGAGATTCAGTCTGATTATAACTTTGCATAAATTGAAATTTGGATGGTCCTGAATTTGATCTCGAAATATTCTAACTTTAATATACCTCGAGATTCATGCCCGATTAAGATTACTTTTGGTGTCATATCAATATAAATTATTTGATGTTATTATATTTGATGTTTTTAGCTCTCTATCATTTGATGCAATTTTTTGGAGTTGCTTAATAAAATTAAGCTTACACATAAAGATATGTCGTTATATACTAAGTGCACATAGTTGAATCATTTATATTCTGACTATTCTAAACTTCAAGAATTTTAGTTTTGATTTTACTTATAATGATTTTATTTATACATTTTCTTTCTTACTAATTTTCATGATTGGTAGATCTATGCTAGACGATAAGAATGATAGAAGCAAAAAATAGAATAGAGAAAACAAAAAAAAATTTCTATTCACAAGATTTTCACAGGCAAAAAATAAGACAGAGAGCAAGACTAAAACCACTATTATTTTTCACGGGATACACTCATACGAAAAAAATAGAAATCAGTTTTTAAACCATCCAACATTAAAAATAAAAAATAAAAAATTGAATGACGCGTTATTTGGTTTAAACAATATACAACAATCTCCCCCTTAAACCAAGGCTTTCTTCATCCCAAGCATCTTCAGTAGCTTTACGAATCTCGATGTTGGCTATGCTTTGGTGAACAAATCAGCTCCCTGATCCTTTGTACTGCAGTGCTCTATGCTAATGTGACTCATCTTTACTACATCTCTGATAAAATGGTAATGCACATTAATGTGCTTACTCCTGCCATATTGTACTAGATTTTTTGCCAACACGATCACCGATTTGTTTTCCAAATAAATTATTGTAGCTTCATCAATCTCTCCATAAAATTCCTTCAAAAAATTCTTCAACCATATTGCTTCACCAGTTTTTGTCGCTGCTGCTATATACTCTGCCTCACATGTAGATAATGCTACAACTTTCTACTTCTGTGTGCTCAAAGTAAAGGCTATATTACCAACATAAAACACGTATCCACTCATGCTCTTTCTTTCCTCTTGATCATTTGCCCAATCATTGTCATAATATCCAAGTAACCTCATGTCTCCACCGCACTGATAATGAAGGCCAAACTCAACCGTCCCACTAATATATCTAAGAATCCTCTTCATTGCAAGCCAATGAGACTCCCTCGGATTCTCCATGAATCTGCTCATAATGCCCACACTATACACAATGTCAGGTCTTGTCACTATCAAGTATCTGAGTCCCAATAAAAATTTTATACAATGTAGGATCAACTAATTTTCCTTCTCCTTATTTTATGAAATGAACTCTAAATTACATTGGTGTTGATACACTATTACAATAATTCATTCTAAACTTCTTAAGTAACTCTTTGGCATACCTCTTTTGACATATCCAAATGCCATCATATTTCTGATGCACTTCTATACCCAAAAATAATGACATGAGGCCAACATCTGTCATATCAAATCTTTTGAACATAACTGATTTAAAGTCTACAATCATATGCTCATCATCACCTGTTATAAGCAAATCATCTACATATAAGCATATAATCAATCTGTTGCCATTTGATTCTATCTTCATCTGCACACCATGTTCATAAGGGCATTTAGTGAACCCTTCTTCTACAAAATACTTATTAATGCATAAATTCCAAGCCCTCAGGACCTGCTTCAGGCCGTACAAAGCCTTTTTTAAGTGATACACCATATGCTCTTTTCCCTTCATAATAAAACCTTCAGACTATCTACATATACTTATTCCTCCAAAACACCATTGAATAAAGCCGACTTCACATCTAATTAATAAATATGTCATCTATTTATAGCTGCAATAGAGAAAATTAATCTGACTATATCAAATCTAGCAACCGCTGTAAATACCTCTTCATAATCTATCCCATGCTTCTGCTTGTACCCTTTAACCACAAGTCTAGTCTTGAATTTTCTTACACCTCCATCAACATTCTTCTTCACTTTGTACACACACACTTGACACTAATAGATTTTTAACAATTAGGAAGGGAGACAAAACTCCATGTGTCATTTCTCTCAATATCATCAATCTCCTATTTCATGGCATCTATCCATCTCTTATCTGAAACTGCCTCACTAAAAGTTAAGGGCTCATCATCAACATATAAAGCAAATTGATACAACTCCTCATTATAATTTGTGGTGTCATATATCTCATACAAGCTTCTTGTCTTCACCTTTTCTATACCATTATTAGATGATTCTCCCAATCTCATTGTAGTGTGTGGTGGTGTTTGTTGCTCTACATCATCAATAGTTTTTTTTTTAATTTCCCATAACTGTGACATCTTCCTTGTTGTTTTTTTCGAGCCAATCACAAGCTAAGTTCTTCTCAAATCTCACATCTCTACTCACTACCATTTTTTTTGTTATAGGATTATACTGCTTATAGGCTTTTGACCTTTCACTGTATCCTACAAATACACACTTCTCAGATTTTTAATCCAACTTCCTTCTTTTTTTATCAGGTACATGAATATAAGAAATACTCCCAAATACTCTCAAGTGATCCACCTTAGGCTTTTGGCCACTCCAAATTTCAAAAGGGGTTTGAGATGGAGTGCTTTTTGATGTCACTATTCAATAAATAAACAGCACATGAAAGCTTCAACCCAAAGCAGATTGGGCACTTGCCTCTCCTTCAACATAATCGTATCCAATCCCATAATGGTTCTATTCAACCTCTCAGCTACCCCATTTTGTTCTGGTGTGTATCTAGTTTTTAACTGATGGTGTATCCCATTCTCCTTCAAAAAAAATTGTATCTCATGACTAACATATTCTCCTTCTCTGTCTCTCCTCAACACCTTAATGAAATGGCCACTCTCCTTCTCCACAAGTGCTTTGAATATTTTTAGGTATTCAAATACTTGTGACTTCTCTTATCGAAAATACATCCAAACTTTTTTATTATAATCATCAATAAAGGTGAGAAAATAATAATTACCTCCAATAGAACTAGTGTGCATCTGTCCATATAAATCTGAATGAATAAGATCCAATGGCTTCAAAGCTCTCCATGATTTTTCAACTGGAAATGTTGCTCTTCTCTGCTTTCCTATAACACATGCCTCACAGATCTTGTCTTACACTTCAATATGTGGAAGTCCATCAACTATATTATTCTGGCTCATGTCAGAAAGTTTCTTGGAACTCAAGTGACCAAATCTGCAATGCCATAATCTTGAATGATTCTCTATGGAAGTTTTTCAAACAACCATTCAGACTACAAATCATCTTCATGGGATATATTTTATTTGGAGTCATCTTCGCCTTGGCTATCAGAAATTTATGCTTGTCTTTAATGGTACAAATGTCAAGAGAAAACATCAACACATATCTCTTTTGATTTAGTTGCCCAACACTAAGAAAATTATGCTTAAGATTTGGACATAGAAGACATCTGATATCTTCTTTTTCTCCCTTCCTTGTTTGCACCAAAATATCAGATTTTTCTTCCACAAATAATCTATTATCATCTCCTATGCATACTTCACTTAGGATTGAGTTATCCAAAGTAATAAACAAGCTTCTATTGTTAGTCATGTAATTTCTACAACCACTATATATAAATCATACATCTCTTGAATACCAAACTCCTTACTATGTGTAAGAAATATTGGGTCTTCACCTTTCTACACTTCCTTTTCTTGCACCATATCTACATTTGCCTCTTTATTCTCATGTCTCTTCCAAGAAAATCGATAAGTGTGTCCATACCTTCTACAAAAGTGACATTTGATATTGGCAAGGTTGATTCTTCCTCTACCTCTGAAGCCATGTCGACGACCACGTGCACCTTCTCCATCACCATGAGCTCCACCTTGAACTTCACCTCCATCACTTTGTGTAGGTTCTCCTCTAACAACCTGACCTCTATCTCTAGCACTAAAAGAGCCTCTTCCTCTATCAAAAGAGCCTCTTCCTCTTCCAAAACCTCTTTCAAGGCCACCTATGAAATTCCCACGCAATGCCACTTGAGTTTGGAAGGCTTCCTTAAGTGGAGTCGAATCATATTGCTTTAATCTTAATTCATTTGATTAAGGAGATCCAAGAAACCCTTTAATAGGCATTTTCTCTATATTCTTTACCTCTTCTATAGCTAACACCGTATTGACCTCTTTTTTGTATGAGGTCACTAGGACCCACTTGGGTTTTTTTTTAGTGACCTAATGATGGAGAAGTGTTTACCCCTCAATCATAAAGGTCCTAATAAAGACCCAATTTAATCCTAGTCAAACCCAACTCTACCTTTCAACTCAATCTTTAATCCACCCTTCAATCAACATTCAATCAAATTCCAAATCATATCCAATTAATTTTAATCTTTCATTTGATATGTATGGTTCAAGCTCAATCATTTAACTCTTAAATCCAACCCAAATACAACACTTCGAATCAAACCTTTAGAATTGCGGACCTAGTCTTGAAACCCTTTTTGGGTAAACTTTCTACCACCTTGAAACCTAGTCAAATAACCTCTGACCCATGATCTATCTTTTGCATATTGATCATACATGTCTCTAGGGTCAACCCTCCAAATTTGAGCTCAATCTAACACTTCTAACCCCACAAATGAAATTTAAACTTGAAGGCTGCAAAATCTTCATATATTTATAGCCTATGCCACTAGACTTGCGATTGGGTGAAATTTGACCTTGGGATGCCTTCCAAACCTTTCGACCATATCCATGACATTTGTTATAACTTTTTGATCAATAACCTACACTTCGCTGGACCCAATTTGGCCCAGTGTTGACTAGGGGTCAAAATGACTAAAATGCCCTTTATAGATGTTTTGTTCATTTCCCCAAAGTTCAACATGACCTTCCCATATCAACATTTAAAACCTATCCCAATGGATTCTAAATATCATTAGGAACACATTGGATCCAAACTCAAGTCTTGATTTGACATGGTTGACCAAGTCAACCAAGGCTGACCAAAAAGGCCCCTTAAGGTTTCAAATGTCAATTTCAATCTAAATGACCTTACCAATACATGTCACCATCTCTATTGATATTAAAACACTCATTTAAACCTTTTGACCCAAAGTTAACCCATGGTTTGACTAGGTTGACCAAGTCAACCATGGTTGACCAAATCAACCCTTTAACTCAACACTTGTCAAGTTCAACCATTCAAGCTATTTTAAACCAATTTAACCCATCAAAATCATTCAATTGGACACCCTTAACATATCCATAATTTATCCAAGTCAAGCTCCCCTTGAGTTGACTTGTTCAACCCATTTGGAAGGGTCAAACCCCTCTCCAATCTCATGCATTTCTTAAAAACTTCAACCCCTTTGACTCCAAACCCCTTGAGATGATTTCCTACAAGACCCTTAACCCTTTCAAAGCTTAGCCCAATCATCATTGACTAGTCAATGGGTCAATAAGTCAAAAAAGACCCTTTCAAGCCTATGAAAAGAGGCCAAATCATGGCCACATCACCAAGCCACTTTGGAAATCCATGTCTTAATCTCAAACATGATGGAAAGTGACCATTTCATCTCTTAAGAAGCCCAAAGCCAACCCCCTAAACCAAGCCAGGCATTGGTTCATCCAAATGGAGGAAAAGATGAGGTCCCCTTTTCCATGGACCAAGGGAGGTCACACTCACCACCAACCCTATTTCCTAGCTTTGGGTAGCAAAGGGGACACTTGGCACTCATCTATACCCTTCCTAATTGAATCTAAGCCATCCATTCAAAATCAATGGATTTAGGAAGGGGGAAGCTAGACCTAAAGCATCATCCTTACTCATTTCATCCAAGCTCTAACTCTAATAGCCTCCAACCTTCCTAGTGCCTTCCCCATCCTCTCCATCCATCTCCAAGGCTTTCCCAAGCTTCTTCCCATCATTTCCAAGCCTCAAATCACTATTTTAGTGAGGAGAGAGCATTCTAGAGAGAGAAAGAGAATTTCTAAACACAAATTTCGATCCAATAAGATCTAGCTCTTGGTGTCTTCATCAAAGTTGTAGAGAATCACTGTATCTTTCCAACAAGCCTAATATCTGAAAAACCTGATGGTTGGATTGTAAGTTATACTCATTTTAAGTTTCAATTTTGATTTGAAACAGCTCAAAAATTTCTTTGCATGGGGTCTCCAAACTCTAGGCAATGAAAGCTCATATTCCCATGAGCCTACATTTCAAATTTCATTAAATTTTGATGGGTATTTTGAAAGTTATGAGCATTTTAATTTTCTAGTTCATTTTGAGCTAAAACGGCTCAGATCGATCTCGGCCGTCCGATTTTTCTTCTTTCTTGATCGGATGGCTTGGGTTTAGTGATGGTGAGGATAGGTGGTTGATAAAGAGCACTTCACATGTCAAAATGCCATGCACCGTCGCCGTTTTGGCGCCGATCATTGCCAATGATTGGCACCAGCTATTAATAGACTTAAAAAATTTTAAAGAATAGTCATAACTTTCAAAATTCATAGTAAATTCATTTCTCCATCAAATTAAGTTTTTTTTGGCTCGTTGGAAAGATACTTTTGCCTAGTATTTATTAAAATTTATGTTGATTTGATTTGATTACAGGATTATGAAATTTTCTAGTTTCTTTAACATTGGTTTTTTATGATTTTCTCACAATCCAGTGGTCAATTAGGCCCTAAATTTTGGTGGAAGGTATTTGGGTATCTTAGGCATGTACTGCAATTTTCTTAGGGTCAGATACCCATTGAATTTCTATGATGTGAATTTTCAAAGCAATGGGTCCATTTTAGACCCAAAACTTTGAAAATTCATAACTCTTATAATAGGTAGTATTAGGCTTCATAACGTTTGTGGTGTGATTGCATATGTATAAGGGTTAAGCAAACCAAGTTTCAAGCCCATTTAAAAAATAATTCAGGAAAAGTTTAGAAAACTTCAAAAATTTCTACGGAATTGTACACACACCCAATAGGGGTGAAACTTGAACATAGTAAACTTAGTTATATCATGTGCATTAGGTTAAAATTTCATTGAATTTGGAGGCCATTAGGTTAGAAAATTAATCACCCAAAATTTCAGCCCTTTTAAGGAGCCAGAAAATTAAAAAAATATAATAAATCCAAAATAATACCAAAAAATATAAATAATATCTCAAACTGACCAGAACTTAACCTCTACCAAGAAAAAATAAAATCCCCTTCACTGGTTTCCTAATTCACCTTTAATTTAACTTTTAATGAAAAATAATAATTAATTAAATTAATTAATTAAATTAATTAATTAAAAATTATTAAAAATCCTAAATAATTTCCAAACATTTGGAAATGCTACCATGGATCATTACTAACCTTTGGGAGTGATTCCATACAGTTAGGGATGAGTTTGGATCAAAATGATCAAAACCTTTCTCATTAAGCAATTTTTAAAATTCAATAATTAAGGAAACTTTGAAAATTTATAACTAATTACAGAAAAATTCAAATTGAACAAACTTAGTGTCAATCAACTCCAATTAAGGTCTAGTATTTTTTTAAAATGTTAAACCTCCAAAATCTGGTCAAAGTCAAAAATTCAACTTTTCGATCAACCGTAGTTCAAATCTAGGCCTGAACTTCGAAAAATCATAACTTTTCAAAGAAAACTCCAAATTGAGTATGCTAACAGTCTAACAACTCATCATAAGATCTAATACTTATTAAAAATCTAAAACTTATAAAACTAACTTTAATTTATAAAGTTAACTTTTGGACCCTTAATTAACATAATTAAATAATTCTAATAAATCCTAAAAATCCAATAATTCAATGCATAAATTCCAAACCCTCGGGACTTTCTTCAAGCCGTACAAAGCCTTTTTTAAGTGATACACCATATGCTCTTTTCCCTTCATAATAAAACCATCAGGCTATCTACATATACTTCTTCCTCCAAAACACCATTGAAGAATGCTAACTTCACATCTAATTAATGAATCTGTCATTTTTTTATAGCTGCAATAGAGAAAATTAATCTGACTGTATCAAATCTAGCAACCACTGTAAATACCTCTTCATCATCTATCCCATGCTTCTACTTGTACCCTTTAGCCACAAGTCTAGCCTTGAATTTTTTTACACCTCCATCAACATTCTTCTTCACTTTGTACACACACTTGACACTAATGGATTTTTGACATTTAGGAAATGAGACCAAACTCCATGTGTCATTTCTCTCAATAGCATCAATCTCCTATTTCATGGCATCTATCCATCTCTTATCTGAAACTGCCTCACTAAAAGTTAAGGGCTCATCATCTACATATAAAGCAAATTGAGACAACTCTTCATTATGATTTGTGGTGTCATATATCTCCTACAAGCTTCTTGTCTTCACCTTTACTATACCATTATTAGATGATTCTCCCAATCTCATTATAGTGTGTGGTGGTGTTTGTTTCTCTACATCATCAATAATTTTTTTTGAATTTCCCATAACTGTGACATCTTCCTTGTTATTTTTTTCAAGCCAATCACAAGCTAAGTTCTACTCAAATCTCACATCTCTACTCACTACCACTTTCTTTGTTGTAGGATTATACAGTATATAGGCTTTTGACCTTTGACTGTATCCTACAAATACACACTTCTCAGATTTTTTATCCAACTTCCTTCTTTTTTGATCAGGTACATGAATATAAGAAATACTCCCAAATACTCTCAAGTGATCCACCTTAGGCTTATAGCCACTCCAAATTTCAAAAGGGGTTTGAGATGGAGTGCTTTTTGATGTCATTATTCAATAAATAAACAGGACAATATAGCTTCAGCCCAAAGCAAATTGGGCACTTGCCTCTTCTTCAACATACTCGTATCCAATCCCATAATGGTTCTATTCAACCTCTCAGCTACCCTATTTTGTTCTGGTGTGTATCTAGTTTTTAACTGATGGTGTATCCCATTCTCCTTCAAAAAAATTTGTATCTCATGACAAACATATTCTCCACCTCTGTCTCTCCTCAACACCTTAATGAAATGGTCACTCTCCTTCTCCACAAGTGCTTTGAATATTTTAGGTATTCAAATACTTGCGACTTCTCTTTTTAAAAATACACCCAAACTTTTTTGTATAATCATCAATAAATGTGACAAAATAATAATTACCTCCAATAGAAGTAGTCTGCATTTGTCCATATAAATTTGAATGAATAAGATCTAATGGCTTCAAAGCTCTCCATAATTTTCCAACTGGAAATGTTGCTCTGCTCTGCTTTCCTATAACACATGCCTCACAGATCTTGTCTTACACTTCAATATGTGGAAGTCCATCAACTATATTATTCTGGCTTATGTTTGAAAGTTTCTTGGAACTCAAGTAACCAAATCTGTAATGCCATAATCTTGAATGATTCTCTATGGAAGTTTTTCAAACAACCATTCAGACTACAAATCATCTTTATGGGATATTTTTTATTTGGAGTCACCTTCGCCTTGGCTATTATAAATCTATGCTTGTCTTTAATGGTATAAATGTCAAGAGAAAATATCAACACATATCTCTTTTGATTTAGTTGCCCAATATTAAGAAAATTATGCTTAAGATTTGGACATAGAAGATATCTGATATCTTCTTTTCTCCCTTCCTTGTTTGCACCAAAATATCACATTTTCCTTCCACAAATAATCTATTATCATCTCCTATGCATACTTCACTTAGGATTGAGTTAACCAAAGTAATAAACAAGCTTCTATTATTAGTCATGTAATTTCTACAACCACTATATATAAATCATACATCTCTTGAATACCAAACTCCTTACTATGTCTAAGAAATATTGTGTCTTCACCTTTCTACACTTCCTTTTCTTGCACCATATCTACATTTGCCTCTTTATTCTATTATCTCTTCCAACAAAATTGATAAGTGTGTCCATACCTTCTGCAAAAGTGACATTTGATATTGGCAAGGTTGCTTCTTCCTCTACCTCTGAAGCCATGTCCACGACCACCTACACCTTCTCCATCACCATGAGCTCCACCTTGAACTTCACCTCCATCACTTTGTGTAGGTTCTCCTCTAACAACATGACCTCTACCTCTAGCACTAAAAGAGCCTCTTCCTCTTCCAAAACCGCTTTCACGGCCACCTATAAAATTCCCACGCAATGCCACTTGAGTTTGGAAGGCTTCCTCAAGTTGAGTTGAATCATATTGCTTCAATCTTAATTCATGTCATTAAAGAGATCCAAGTAACCCTTCAATAGGCATTTTCTCTATATTCTTTGCCTCTTCTATGGCTACAACCGTATTGACCTCATTTTTGTATGAGGTCACTAGGACCCACTTGGGTTTCTTGTTAGTGACCTAATGATGGGGAGATGTCCACCCCTCAGTCATAAAGGTCCTAATAAAGACCTAATTTAATCTCAATCAAACACAGCTCTACCTTTCAACCCAATTTTTAATCTAGCCTTCAATCAACATTCAACCAAATTCCAAATCATATCCAATTAATTTCAATCTTTTATTTGATTTCCATTGATATGAATGATTCAAGGTCAATCATTTAACTCTAAAATCCTACCCAAATCTAACATTCCAAATCAAACCTTCAAGGTCAAGGACCTAGGTCCTGAAATCTTTTCTGGGTGAACTTTCTGTCACCTAGAAACCCAGTCAAGTGACCTCCAAATGATGATCCATCAATTGCATATTGTCCAGACATGTCTCTAGGACCAACCCTCCAAATTTGAGCTCAATCTGACACTTCTAACCCGAGAAACTAAATCTTTTCCTAAAGGCTGCAAAGCCTTCAGTTATTTACAGCCTATGCCACTAGACTTGCCATCCATAGCAATTTGACCTTGGGACCCTCTCCAAACCCTCCAATCACAGTCATGACTTTTTCTATGATTAGTTGACCAATAAATTGCACTTTTCCAGACCCAGTTTGACCCAGTGTTGACCAGGGGTCAAAATGACCAAAATGCCCTTTATAGAGGTTTTTGGTCTTTTCCCTAAAGATCAACATGACCTTCACATATAAACCTTCAAAAACTATTCCAATGGATCCTAAATATCATTAGGTATACATTAGACCCAAACTCAAGTCTTGGTTTGACCTGGTTGACCAAGTCAACTAAGGTTGACCAAAAAATGCCCCTTAAGGTTTCAAATGTCAATTTCAATCTAAATGACCTTATCAATGCATGGTACAATCTCCATTGATCTCAAAATACTAATTTGAACTTGTTTGACCCAAACTCAACCCATGGTTTGACCAGGTTGACCAAGTCAACCATGGTTGACCAAATCAACCTATAACCCACATTAAGGTCAATTTCAATGCTTGAACCCATTTTAAATCAAATCAATCCCTCAAAATCATTCAATTGGACACCCTTGACATATCCAAAGCTTTCCAAGACAAGCTTCCCCTTGGGTTGACTTGGTCAACCCATTTGGAGGGGTCAAAACCTTCTCCAAACCCCTTTAAACCCATGAGAAAGAGCTAAAAAATTGCCACATCACCATGACACCTTGGAAAACCCCTATCTCAATCCAAAGCCTTCTCAAAACTGTTGGAAAATGGACCATTTTCCTCTCTTAAGAGGCCCTAAGCCAACCCCTTAAACCAAGCCAAGCATTGGTTCACCCAAATGGAGGAAAAGGCTTATGGTCCCCTTTCCATGGACCAAGACAAGTCACACTCACCACCAACCCTATTACCTAGCTTGGGGCTTCTTAGGGGACACTTGGCACTCATCTATGCCCTCCCTAATTGAATCTAAACCATCCATTCAAAATCAATGGATTTAGGGAGGGGAAACTTAACCTAAGGCATGATCTTTGCTCATTTTTCACGTAAGCTCCCACTCCAGCAGCCCCTAACCTTCCTAGAGCCTTCCCCATCCTCTCCATCCATCTCCAAGGCTTTTCCAAGCTTCTTCCCATCATTTCTAAGCCTCAAATCACTATTTTAGTGAGGAGAGAGCATTCTAGTGAGAGAAAGAAGATTTTCCAACATAACTTTTGATCCAACTAGATCTAGATCTTGGTGTCTCCATAAAAGTTGTAGAGGATCTCTCCAGCTTTCCAACAAGCCAAAGATCTCAAAAATTTGACGGTTGGATTATAAGTTATACTCATTTTAAATTTAAATTTCAATTTGAAACTACTCAAAAATTTCATTGCTTGGGGTCTCCAAACTCTAGGCAACGAAAGATCATGTTCCCATGAGCCTATGTTTCAAATTTTGTTAAATTTTGACGAGTATTTTGAAAGTTATGAGTATTTCAATTTTCAAGTTCATTTTAAACTAAAACGGCCTTAATCGATCTCGGCCGTCCGATTTTCTATCTTTCTTGATCGGACGGCTTGGGGTTAGTGATGGCATGGATAGGTGGTTGATAAATTGTACTTCTCATGTCAAAATGCCACACGTCGCCGCCATTTGGCGCCGATCATTGCCAATGGTTGGCGCCGCTTATTAATGGACTTAAAAATTTAAAAAAATAGTCATAACTTTCAAAATTCATAGTAAATTCATTTCTCACCAAATTAAGTGTTTTTGGGCTCATTGCAAAGATAATTTTGCCTAGTATTTATTAAAATTAATTTTTAATTCATTTGATTACTGGATTGTGAGATATTTTTATTTCTTTGAAATCAGTTTTTTGTGATTTTCTCACAATCCAGTGGTCAATTGAGCCCCAAATTTTGGTGGAAGGTATTTGGGTATCTTAGTCATGTACTATAATTTTCTTAAGTTCAGATACCCATTGAATTGCTGTGATGTGAATTTTAAAAGTAATGGGTCCATTTTGGACCCAAAATTTTGAAAATTCATAACTCCATTTTTCTGTAGAATTAGGCTGCATAATTTGTGTGGTATGATTGCATATGTATCAGGGTTAGACACACCAAATTTCAAGCCTATTAGAATAGTAGGGACACCTAGGGAAAATAATTAAGAGTCTAGAAAACTTTGAAAATTTATAAGGAATAGTAGGAACCCTAAACCCTAAATCTGAGTTGTAATAAGCAAGGTAATTTGCCTATGGATATTTACTTAATTAGTTTGATTATTCAATGTGTTTTGATTTGATTTGATTGCGTATAGGATTGGATACTTTTCTTAATTTTTTTTTTATGATTGCATGTCGTTCTTTTTATTTTAGCCTAGACTTTGCTAGGCTCTCTAAGGTCTAAAAATATTTTTTCTCAGAACTAATATTTAAAATTTTAAGATTTAAATAACATAGAAACTTAACAACTTAAGGAATATCCGGAATCGTCCAGGGTAGCATGCATATTACTGCATCTCTCTCCCTCCTTTTTATAAGACACTTCCCCGCCTGCTGGTAGAGTCCAGATAATCCGACCTACGAGGATGAAGTGCTGGATCTGAGGAAGTCTAGTCTTTTCAAAAAAAATTATTTTATAAGCCTTTTTTAATATTTCATGCATACCTGATTTAGAGATTTTAACCAGCATGCATCGTATTAAAAACTAATTAAATTAAAATTTTAATTACATTTTAGTCTAAGCATTCCACCCAACATAAGTCAAGGGGTCAATTAGGGATCTGCTCTAGATGTCGACCCCAACTTCTTAAACCAATCTTAAATAATGTCCCTGATCACTCTGCATCAAAAGACCGGACTCATGGTTTTGAAGCATTTAGGTGGTTTAGCTGGCTCCCCAATCCAAGTCAGGATAAGCCCAGATTTTGTATTGCATAGTCAGGTTCAGATCACTGTGGTCCAGTGTCCAAATTTAGATTTAGGATCCAGGGCAGACTTTGAGTTATAAGACCCCAACCTCTGGCAATATAATCCCAAATTTATAATAAACTTCTCAACTCGAATTAAACATTCTTTCAATCCAAAATTTAAAGCCCAACACTTAGCTTAGGTCGGGGCACTTCTGAATTGTTTCAGAATCCTAAAGTGCCTCCTACCCTTCATCATTTGATTCCAAAATAAAATGTTCAATCTTGCTCCTATCCCATTTGAAATTTCAATTTCGTCTCTTTGGTATCACTCCAAGAAATCTCTAAAAAAAATTTCTGCCATTATTTTAATTGAAGGTTTTCGTAGGGGACTCCAGTCTCCCACGATCCAATTAACTACAAGGGCTTGCGCTCGTAGGAGATTTAAAACCCACATCTAATTTTCAAAAATAAATTTTTAAAACTCAATTGGTCTTCTTTGAGAAAATTAAGTCAACAACGATCACCATCCTCATATTCAAATAATCGATAATAAGTGATATCCTCTCCCCTTAGGGAGATATATCGTTTATCGTCATGGTTTTGAATATGAAGATAATGATCCCTCTCCTAGGTTATTTTAATCAGATACTTGATAGAACATCATATTGACCCTTCGGGGTTATATATTGTTATCTTTTGAATCTGATAATCATAGCCAAGGTGAAGTTTTCAATTTCATTTTCTGAACTCTTAAGGAATGATATTTTTATCTCTCGAGGCAATGTATCATTCGTTATGAAGTGTTTGATTTTGAAATTGAACTCTTGAAATAAGTTTCTCAAAGAAAACTAAATATTTTCAAAAATCAATTCCAAAATTTTGAATCAATCTTGTTTGGGAAACTTATAAATAAAATTGATGATCGTTATCCTCAAATTCGAACAATTGCAGATATATGCTATCTTCTTCCTCCATGGAGATATATCATTTGTTAAGACGAATTTGAATACGAAATTAACGATCACTTTACTTGACTATTATAGCTCGATATTTGACTGAACTTTATTTTAACCCTTCGGGGCCATATAAAGTTCTCTCTTAAATCTGGTTATGATATTCAAGATAGAATTTATAATTCTAAATCTGAACCCCATCCTGAAATTTTATTCTCACCTCCCGAGGTGGTATACTTTTTCTAATGGGATGTTTGATTTTAGAGTTAAAAATTTTAACATCAATTTAAATTTTTCAAAGAAGACAAAATTTTTCAAAACCCGCTTTCAAACTACCAAACAAAAAAATGGCGACCACGGTGGGACTAAATCTCTCTTTCCATCTTTAATAATGACAAAATTTTGTTGCATCGGTAGTTTTGACTATCTTTCTTCCATTGGTCCCTCTACCCATTTCTCCCTTGGGTGAGTGTGGCCAACATAAAAGAGAAAAATACATGTGAAAAAGAGAGGTGAGCGAGGAAACGTCTGTCTAAGTCAAACTTTGATATTTTGCCCCAAGTTAATTGGTATAGCGAAAGAGTTGAGTTCAACCCTTAAGTCCTCCTTGTCAATTTTACGGACCACTATTTTGAATCTAAAGTTAACATGATTGAATTATAAAATTTTGAATAATATTAATCAAATTAAAACTCAAATTTAATTTCAAAATTAACTAATTTAAATCATCTTTCTTTTAATCTCAGGATTTAAGCACTCAAATGGCTGGGAAACTTATCTTCTCCATGGATAGAAACTTGATAGTAGAAGGAATCACTTCTGGAAATTTCATTCAGTTTGAAATATAATTTCAAGACTTCAAGTTATCAGTCAACGGAGAAGAAATGATTGATTTGTCTGCCGGAATACAAAGGGATGTCCCCTTAGTTGAGATTACTTTAGGGTCAGGAGTTGGCTCCCCCATCTCTGAGATGGAGGCTGCTGTCGCCCCTTTAACCACTATATCCTCTACTGAGGAGGATAACAACCAGAAGTCAATAATAATAGAAGAGCTACCATCTCAGCTTGAGATCGGGTCAAGTTCTAGTATCCCTGACACCAGCTAGAGCAAAAGGAAGAACTACCTTCGTAGAGTCAGAAAGAAGGCTGTTAAAGCCAGAAAGCCTTAAAGTGCATCAAGTCTAAGGCTAATAAAATGTTCATTGCTCCTAGTACGTACCCCTTGCCTGGTGAATTTCATTTTCACCCTTCTCCTGTTGCTCAGAGGGAGGTTGTAGAAATGAGAGCACAATCTCCAATACACCTTCTCGACTACTACATGGCAAGAATCAATCAAGCCAGCACTGAACAAACACCAGCACAAGGCCCTAGGCCCCCAGTTGAAGGTTACGACCCGTCCACTCTACTAGAAGATGTTAGGTAACGTTTCTATACGTGTCCCATTACATCAACTAGAGAGGAGGAGGTGTAGAAATCACTCGGGGTGCCACTCTCCTAATTATTATACCACTAGTACTAGGAGAGGGGAAAATAATATGAGATTTTATCAGATAGTCATACCATTGAAATTTAACTTTCAACGGGGTCCTATCACGATAAATATTTTGATTGAAATGATGCCACTAGGATAGTGCAGACTCCATAATAGTATCTCCCTCCAAGGAGAGCATAGGAATTCAATTCCATACTTTTGGGGTCTTGCCACCTAGATTTGTAAGTTCTTTTTAAGGAAAAACTTATCAATTTCTCAAGTGTACTGATTTTAAATTTTCAAGATAGTTGATTAATCTTTTTAAAAAAAATTGACCTCTACCTGAAGTCTTAAGCAGGAGAAAGTTGTTGTTGACTCCATCAAATATTTAAATACCCCTCCCTCCCACCTCTTTGTGGAATTAATTTAACTGTTGAATTAAAATCTGCATCAAACTTAAGTTGGCCTTTGAAATCAAAATCTTTTCAATCTTCTCACAGTTTTCTATCTTAGATAGATGTCTCTTGCGTTCTTAAAATCTGTTCAAAGATTTTTTAAAGTCAAGCCGATATTCTTTTCAAAAAAGATTGGGTCCTACCTTGAGGATTATCCATCCTTACATAAGAGAATGAACTTTCTTTTCTTATGCTAGAGATGTAATCCCGGCATTGAAATAAAGAAGGTGCAGTCTCTTCTCAAATTCAATTGAAATAAAAAGATGCGCCAAGTGTCCCAAAAAAATCAAGAAATGCACGAAGTGCACAAAACAAAAAAAATGGTGATCCTAATCCTAAGGAAAGGCAGCACCTATCCTAAAGGAAGAGAAGAGAAGGTAGAACTAATATTTTCAAATATTGAATCAATGTTGACTCGATCGTTCATTTTAATGACGAAATTTGAGGAAATTTCTAGTCAACTGATCAATCCTAAAGAATGCCACCCAATATTTTCAAATATTGGGGAGGCTCTTCAGGAAGTATCATGCCAGATGAGTGTCAAATTTTTAAATCAAATTCAAAACCTTTCCAATTCAAAATCAAATTCAAGATCAAATTTCAAAAAATTTTGAGAGTTAAATAAATCAAATTCAAAATATTTCAAATTCAAAGTCAAATCAAACCAGAGTCAAAACCCTTCAAATTCAAATTTGTCAAACCAAATTTCAAATTCAAATGTCTTTAAATTCAAAACTCAATCAATTCAAATTCAAAAATCTTTCAAATCTCAAATTCTAGAATCCAGATCCGATCCTTTGTGTGGAGCAAGTTTTCTTCACATACGATCATCCATACACGATCTTTGGTGTAGAGTAAATTTTCTCTCCACAAGATCATCCGCTAGTGGTCGAGCACGCCCTTCATGGCACCACCCTAGTTTCCTTCCAGTTGAGGTCCTCTGTGTGGAGCAAGCTTCCTCCTCACATGACCATCCACTAGTGGTGGAGCACGCCCTTCGTGGCACCACCCTAGTTTCCTTCCAGCTGAGGTCCTCTGTGTAGAGCAAGCTTCCTCCCCACATGACCATCCGCTTGTGGTGGAGCACACCCTTTGTGGCACCATCCTAGTTTTAATTCTGTTTAGATCCTCTGTGTGGAGCAAGCTTCCTCCCCACATGATCATCCGCTAGTGGTGGATAACGACCCTTTGTGGCACCATCCTAGTTTCAATCCATTTTAGATCCTCTGTATGAAGCAAGCTTCCTCCCCACATGATCATCCGCTAGTGGTGGATAACGCCCTTTGTGGCACCACCCTAGCTTCCATCCAGTTTAGATCCTCTGTGTGGAGCAAGCTTCCTCCCCATATGATCATCCACTAGTGGTGGATAACGCCCTTTGTCATACAATCCTAGTTTCAATCCAGTTTAGATCCTCTGTGTGGAGCAAGCTTCCTCCCCACATGATCATCCACTAGTGGTGGATAACACCCTTTGTGGCACCATTCTAGTTTCAATCTAGTTTAGATCCTGTGTGTGGAGCAAGCTTCCTCCCCACATGATCATCCACTAGTGGTGCATAACACCCTTTGTGGCACCATCCTAGTTTCAATCCAGTTTAGATCCTCTGTGTGGAGCAAGCTTCCTCCACACATGATTATCCATTAGTAGTGGATAACGCCCTTTGTGGCACCATCCTAGTTTCAATCCAGTTGAGATCCTCTGTGTGGAGCAAGCTTCCTCCCCACATGATCATCCGCTAGTGGTGGATAACGCCCTTTGTGGCACCATCCTAGTTTCAATCCATTTTAGATCCTCTGTATGAAGCAAGCTTCCTCCCCACATGATCATCCGCTAGTGGTGGATAATGCCCTTTGTGGCACCACCCTAGCTTCCATCCAGTTTAGATCCTCTGTGTGGAGCAAGCTTCCTCCCCACATGATCATCCGCTAATGGTGGATAACACCCTTTGTGGCACCATCCTAGCTTCCTCCAGTTTAGATCCTCTATCTGGAATAAGCTTCCTTCCCACATGATCATCCACTAATGGTGGATAATGCCCTTTGCGGTACCACCCTAGCTCCCTCCAGTTTCCTTTTCCTCTAGGTTAGGATTCTTCCTTCCCTTAGGATTAGACGTGCTAGTGGTGGAGTACGCCCTTCGTGGCACCATCCTAGCTTCTCCTAGTTCTCTTCTCCTTTAGGATAGGATTTTTTCTTTCCTTAGGATTAGACGTGTCTACCTTCAACCTAAGTCTCTAAGGCTAGATCTATTCTTCCTTAGGATCAAAAAATCCACTTTATCCTTTCAATTCGGTCAACACTAATATGTGTACTAGAACTTCATTCTACTACACATATTGGGGGTCCATTTATTGACCTCATTTTTGTATGAGGTCACTAGGACCCACTTGAGTTTTTTTTTAGTGACCTAATGATGGGGATATGTCAACCCCTCAGTCATAAAGGTCCTAATAAAGACCCAATTTAATCTCAATCAAACCCAGCTCCACCTTTAAACTCAATCTTTAATCTAGCCTTCAATAAACATTCAATCAAATTCCAAATCATATCCAATTAATTTCAATCTTTCATTTGATTTTCATTGATATGAATGATTCAAGGTCAATCATTTAACTCTTAAATCCAACCCAAATCCAACATTCCAAATCAAACCTTCAAGGTCAATGACCTAGGTCCTGGAATCCTTTTTGGGTGAACTTTCTGTCACCTAGAAACTCAGTCAAGTGACCTCCAAATCATGATCCATCAATTGCATATTGTCCATACATGTCTCTAGGACCAACCCTCCAAATTTGACCAAAATCTGACACTTCTAGCCCAGAAACTAAATCTTTTCCTAAAGGCTGCAAAGCCTTCAATTATTTACAGACTATGCCACTAGACTTGCCATCCATAGCAATTTGACCTTGGGACCCTCTCCAAACCCTCCAATCATAGTCATGACTTTTTCTATGATTGGTTGACCAATAAATTGCACTTTTCTAGACCCAATTTGACTCAGTGTTGGCCAGGGGTCAAAATGACCAAAATGCCCTTTATAGAGGTTTTTGATCTTTTCCCCAAAGTTCAACATGACCTTCACATATAAACCTTGAAAAACTATTTCAATGGATCCTAAATATCATTAGGAATACATTAGACCCAATCTCAAGTCTTGGTTTGACCTGGTTGACCAAGTCAACTAAGGTTGACCAAAAATGCCCCTTAAGGTTTCAAATGTCAATTTCAATCCAAATGACCTTACCAATGCATGGTACAACCTCCATTGATCTCAAAATACTCATTTGAACTTGTTTGATCCAAACTCAACCCATGGTTTGACCAGGTTCACCAAGTCAACCATGGTTGACCAAATCAACCTTTAACCCACATTGAGGTCAATTTCAATGCTTGAACCCATTTTAAATCAAATCAATCCCTTAAAATCATTCAATTGGACACCCTTGACATATCCAAAGCTTTTCAAGTCAAGCTTCCCCTTGGGTTGACTTGGTCAACCCATTTAGAGGGGTCAAAACCTTCTCCAAACCCCTTTAAACCCATGAGAAAGAGCTAAATCATTGCCACATCACCATGACACCTTGGAAAACCCCTATCTCAATCCAAAACCTTCTCAAAACTATTGGAAAATGGACCATTTCCCTCTCTTATGAGGCTCTAAGCCAACCCCTTAAACCAAGCCAAGCATTGGTTCACCCAAATGGGGGAAAAGGCTTGTGGTCCCTTTCCATGGACCAAGATAAGTCACTCACCACCAACCCTATTCCCTAGCTTGGGGCTGCTTAGGGGACACTTGGCACTCATCTATGCCCTACCTAATTGAATCTAAACCATCCATTCAAACTCAAGGGATTTAGGGAGGGGAAACTTGACCTAAGGCATGATCTTTGCTCATTTTTCACCTAAGCTCCCACTCCAGTAGCCTCCAACCTTCCTAGAGCCTTCCCCATCCTCTCCATCCATCTCCAAGGCTTTTCCAAGATTCTTTCCATCATTTCCAAGCCTCAAATCACTATTTTAGTGAGGAGAGAGCATTCTAGAGAGAGAAAGAGGGTTTTCCAACACAACTTTCGATCCAGCTAGATCCAACTCTTTGTGTCTTTATCAAAGTTGTAGAGGATCACTGCAGCTTTCCAACAAGCCTAAGATCTCAAAAATCCGAGGGTTGGATTGTAAGTTATACTCATTTTAAATTTCAATTTCAATTTGAAACTGCTCAAAAATTTCATTTCTTGGGGTCTCCAAACTCTAGGCAATGAAAGTTCATGTTCCCATGAGCCTATGTTTCAAATTTTATTAAATTTGACGAGTATTTTGAAAGTTATGAGTATTTCAATTTTCTAGTTCATTTTGAACTAAAACGGCCTTAATCGATCTCGGCCATCCGATTTTCTATCTTTCTTGATCGAACGGCCTGGGGTTAGTGATGTCATGGATGGGTGGTTGATAAACAGTACTTCTCATGTCAAAATGCCACACGTCGCCGCCGTTTTGGCGCTGATCATTGCCAATGGTTGGCGCCGCTTATTAATGGACTTAAAAATTAAAAAAAATAATCATAACTTTCAAAATTTATAGTAAATTCATGTCTACACCATATTAAGTGTTTTTGGGCTCGTTGGAAAGATAATTTAGCCTAGTATTTATTAAAATTAATTTTAAATTCATTTGATTACTAGATTGTGAGATATTTTTGTTTCTTTGAAATTGGTTTTTTGTGATTTTCTCACAATCCAGTGGTCAATTGAGCTCCAAATTTTGGTGGAAGGTATTTGAGTATCTTAGTCATGTACTATAATTTTCTTAGGTTTAGATACTCATTAAATTGCTGTGATGTGAATTTTAAAAGTAATTGGTCCATTTTGGACCCAAAACTTTGAAAATTCATAACTCTATTTTTCTGTATAATTAGGCTACATAATTTGTGTGGTATGATTTTATATATATCAGGGTTAGACACACCAAATTTCAAGCCTATTTGAACAGTAGGAACACCTAGGGAAAATAATTAAGAAAGAGTCTAGAAAACTTTGAAAATTTATAGGGGATTATACACACACCCAATAGGGGTGAAACTTGAACATAGTAAACTTAGTAACACCATGTACCTTAGGTTCAAATTACATTGAATTTGGATGTCATTAGGTTAGAAAATTAATTACCCAAAATTTCAGCCCTTTTAAGGACCCAGAAAATTTAAAAAAATATAATAAATCCAAATTAAGTCCAAATATTATAAAAAATACCTCAAATTGACCAGAACTTAGTATTATACCTAGTAAAAATAAAAGCCCCTTTATTGGACTCCTAATTTAACTTTAATTTGACTTTTAATGAAAATCTACAATGAATTAAATTAATTAATTAAAAATCATTAAAAATTCAAAATAATTTTCAAACACTTGGAAACACTCCCATGGGTCATTCTTGACCTTTGGGATTGATTCTACACAGTTTGGGATGAGTTTGGATCAAAATGATCAAAACCTTCCTAATTAGGCAATTTTAAAAAATTCAATAATTAGTGAAACTTTGAAAATTCATAACTAATTATAGAAAAATTCAAATTGAGCAAACTTAGTGTCAATAAACTCCAATCAATGTCTACTATTTTCTAAAAATATCAAACCTTCAAAATCTGGTCAAAGTCAAAAAGTCAACTTTTCAGTCAACCATAGTTCAAATCTAAGCCCGAACTTCAAAAAATCATAATTTTTCATAGAAAACTCTAATTGAGTGTGCTAACAGTCTAACTACTCATCATAAGGTCTAATATTTATTAAAAATCAGAAACTTATAAAATTCACTTAAAATTGAAAAGTCAATTTTTGACCCTTAGTTAACGAATTAAAATAATCCAAAAAATTCTAAAATTCAATAAATCATTCAAAATTATAGAAAACATCAATTTTATTTTAAAAATAGTAACCAATCAATTTAATTAAAAATTAATCAATCTTCAAACCTTAATCAAACTCAATTCACTTAATTAGATCAGGTACTACTAAGTAACCCTAGTCCTACGAGGCTATTAAATTAGCCCCAAGGAAAGTGAAATAAACTTCATGGCCTCGGTGTGCAACAAAGGTGGTATTCAATAAATAATTAAAATCAATTTTAAAATCAAATTTAAACCATTAAGACTTAAACTTCAATTAAAATCTCCCTTAAGCCTTTCAACAAATCAGAACGTCAAACAACTTCAATCAAGTACCCTATTCAGGATCTACCCCAGCCACATGACCTTCTACACACACTTTAGATGGTTTTCTAGGACAACTGACTCTAGATCCAGGCTAGGCCGGTGTTTACTTCTCTGCTGTGTGTCGGATTTTTTTAGTTTTTATTGCATGTTGTGATTGAAATTGATTGATGTGTTTGTTTACTTTTATTGCACTCTTTGGATTGATGTGATGGGTGACTAGATTACCCTTAGGTTATGAACGATCTGGATGCTCATTAGATTTTTTACCGGTGGCCACGCTCATGCAGAGCAATAAAGGGGGCTAAATAAATTATAAATGTAAATGCTACAGGTGCTTCAAATGCTTAGCCCCCAAATAAAAAAGAGCGTGGCCAAGTATATTTATTTTTCTGCATATATACATACATATAACTGGTTGGGATGTGTTTAATATTTAAATTCTTAGGATAACCTTGCAGGAGAGTCTAGAATTTTCATTTTCATATTTATGTAATTTATTTGAGTATTGAGTTATGAAAGTGGCACTTTGAGTTTGGGATACATAGATCCAAAGGTTGGATTCCAAAGAGGAAAGGATACCCCTTTGGGGGATAGTCCTTATCCATTTGGAACTCTAATTTTGGATCATTTTACTACCCAAAGTGGAAAGAGTAACCTTCCCTACAAGGGAAGAGTTCTCTTTTCCATTTGGGTATCCGATCACAAAGAATCCAAGGAGCTCGAGGAGGAGAAGACCGAGGAGTTGAAGACAGAGAGTATCCCACTCAAAGTCACTTGCATCTATATTAGGATTAGAATCCGGGTTGTTGTCGGTGGTGCCCGGCCACTTTTAATTTATGTAAATCTGAGTTGTAATAAGCAAGGAAATTTGCCTATGGATATTTACTTAATTAGTTTGATTATTCAATGTGTTTTGATTTGATTTGATTGCGTATATGATTACCTGCTTTTCTTAGTTTTTTTTTACGATTGCATGTCGTTCTTTTTGTTTTAGCCTGGACTTCGCTAGGCTCTCTAAGGACTAAAAATATTTTTACTCATAACTAATATTTAAAATTTTAAGATTTAAATAACATAGAAACTTAACGACTTAGGGAATAGCCGGAATCGTTCGGGGTCGCATGCATATTACTGCATCTCTCTCTCTCCTTATTATATGACACTTCCCCGCCTACAGGTAGAGTCCAGATAATCCGACCTATGAGGATGAGGTGCTGGATCTTGGGAAGTCTAGTCTTTTCAAAAAAAATTATTTTATAAGACTTTTTTAATATTTCATGCATACCTGATTTGGAGATTTTATCCAGCATGCATCGTATTAGAAACTAATTAAATTAAAATTTTAATTGCATTTTAGTCTAAGCATTCCACCAAACATAAATCAATGGGTCAATTAGGGATCTGCTCTAGATGTCGACCCCAACTTCTTAAACAATCTTAAATAACATCTCTGATCACTCTACATCAAAAGACCGGACTCATGGTTTTGAAGCATTTAGGTGGTTTAGCTGGCTCCCTAATCCAGGCCGGGATAAGCCCAGATTTTGCACTGTATTAGTCAGGTTCGGATCACTGTGGTCCAGTGTCCAAATTTAGATTTAGGATCCGGGGCAAACTTTGAGTTATAAGACCCCAACCTCCGGGAATATAATTCCAAATTTCTAATAAACTGCTCAACTCGAATTAAACATTCTTTCAATCTAAAATTTAAAGCCCAACACTTAGCTTAGGTCGGGACACTTCTGAATTGTTTCAGAATCCTAAAGTGCCTCCTACCCTTTATCATTTGATTCCAAAATAAATGTTCAATCTTGCTCCTATCCCATTTGAAATTTCAATTTTGTCTCTTTGGTATTACTCCTAAAAATCTCTAAACAAAATTTCTGTCATTATTTTAATCAAAAGTTTTTCTAGGGGACTCCGGTCTCCCACGATGTAATTAACTACGAGGGCTTACGCTCATAGGAGATTTAGAACCCACATCTAATTTTCAAAAATAAATTTTTAAAACTCAATTGGTCTTCTTTAAGAAAATTAAGTCAACAATGATCACCATCCTCATATTCAAATAATCGATAATAAGTCATATCCTCTCCCCTTAGGGAGGTATATCGTTTATCGTCATGGTTTTGAATATGAAGATAATGATCCCTCTCCTAGGTTATTTTAATCAGATACTTGATAGAACATAATATTGTCCCTTCGGGGTTATATGTTGTTATCTTTTGAATCTGATTATCATAGCCAAGGTGAAGCTTTCAATTTCATTTTCTGAACTCATTAAGGAATGACATTTTTATCTCTCGAGGCAATGTATCATTCGTAATGAAGTGTTTGATTTTGAAATTGAACTCTTGAAATAAGTTTCTCAAAGAAAACTAAACATTTTTAAAAATCAACTCCAAAATTTTGAATCAATCTTCTTTGGGAAACTTACAATTAAAATTGATGATCGTTATCCTCATATTCGAATGATTGCTGATATATGTTATCTTCTTTCTCCGGGTCATTTGTTAAGACGAATTTGAATATGAAATTAACGATCACTTTACTTGACTATTATAGCTCGATATTTGACGGAACTTTATTTTGACCCTTCGGGGCCATACAAGTTCTCTCTTAAATCTGGTTATGATATTCAAGATAGAATTTATAATTCTAAATCTGAACCCCATCCTGAAATTTTATTCTTACCTCCCGGGGTGGTATACTTTTTCTAATGGGATGTTCGATTTTAGAGTTGAAAATTTTAACATCAATTTAAATTTTCCAAAGAAGACTAAATTTTTTAAAACCTGCTTTCAAACTATCAAACAATATATAGATCCAAAGATTGGATTCCAAAGAGAAAAGGATACCCCTTTGGGGATAGTCCTAATCCATTTGGAACTCCAAATTTGGATCACTTTACTACCCAAAGCGAAAAGAGTAACCTTCCCCTCGTGGGAAGAGATCCCTTTTCCATTTGGATATCCAGCCACGAAGGATCCAAGGAGCTCGAAAAGGAGAAGACCGAGGAGTTGAAGACAAAGAGTATCCCACTCAAAGTCACTTGCGTATGTATTAGGATTAGAATCCGGGTTATTGTTAGTGGTGCCCGGCCACTTTTAATTTATATAAATCTTTATTGTAATAAGCAAGGAAATTTGCCTATGGATATTTATTTAATTAGTTTGATTATTTAATAAATTTTGATATGATTTTATTGTGTATAGGGTTGCCTACTTTTCTTAGTTTTTTTGGCAATTATATGTCGTTCTTTTTTATTTGGCCTGGATTCGATCGGAGGCTCGTGAGGGTACGAAAAATTCTTCTACTTAAACTTTAATAAAAAAATTTAGGATAACATAGAAACTCTAGTGATTTTAAGAAGTAAGCTCGGGACCGCCTGGAATTCTCATTTTATAATTGCTGCATTATTCTTTTTCTTTGTTAGGAACCTCCATGCCCGCGGGTTATGGCAGACCACCAGGCCTATGAGGGTGCAGTTTTGTCCAAGGGGATCTATATATCTTTAGGATAAAATATACTTTTAAGCCTTTTTAAAATTACTTCATTCTCTTTTAACCATTTAATCGAGTCGATCAGCATACATTGCACTAGAAATCAATTTAAAAAGTGTGTCTAAAATTTTAATTATATTTGTTTTAGCATTTTCACCCAACATAAGTCCAGGGGCCACTTAGGACAATCTTTAGATGTCGGCCCATACTTTTCAAAACTTTAATAATAATGTTCCTACTACTCTTGCATTAAATGACTTGACTCATGGATTTTAATGGCCTAGGTGATTAGCTGGCTCCCCAATCCAAGTCGGGGTAAGTCCAGGTTTTGCATTGTATTAGTTAGGTTCAGACTACTGTGTTCTAGTGTCTAAATTTAGATTTAGGATCTGGGATAGATTTCTTTTTGAGTCATAAGACCCCAACCTCCAGGGAATATAATCCCAAATTTCTAATAAGATGCTCAACTCAAACTAAATCCTTCTTTCAATTTAAAATTTAAAGCCAAACACTTAGCTTAGGTCGGGGCACTTCTGAACTATTTCGGAATCCCAAAGTATCTCCTACCCTTTCTCCTTTGACTCCAAAATAACTGCTCAAGCTTGATACACTCCCTATTTGAGTTCCAAACTCACCTCCTTGGTATCACTCTTAGAAAATCTCCAAACAGAATTTTCGCCATTATTTTAATCGAAAGTTTTCGTAGGAGACTCCGGTCTCCCACGATGTAATTAACTACAAGGGCTTGCGCTCATAGGAGATTTAGAACCCACAACTAATTTTCAAAATTAATTTTCAAAACTCAATTAGTTCTTTTTGGGGAAAGTTAAATTACTAACGATCGTTATCGTTATGTTCGAACGATTAATAACAAATGATATCTTCTCCCTTCGGGGAGATATATCTTTCATTAAAATGAATTCGAATATGAAATTAACGATCACTCCTCTTGATTATCATAGACTGATATTTGATTGAACTTTACTTTGACCCTTCACGGGCCATATGAAATTCTCTCTTAAATCTGATTACGATATTCAAGACGGGATTTATAATTCTAAATCTGAACCCCTTCGTGGAATTTTATCTCCACCTCCTGAGGTGATATATTTCTTCCAATGAGATGTTCGATTTTAGAATTAGAACTCAACATCAATTTTTTAAATTCTAAAAAAAAAACTAAATTTTTTAAAACCCGCTTTCCAACACCAACACACCGTGACTTCAAATTTTCTAGTCAAGCTTCGTAGGATTTCTCAATAACTCTTTTATCTTCAACAAGTTCTCCAGTCAACTTCAATTGGTTAAGAATGGCAATTACCCGATTGAAATATTCTTCCACACTTTCTGACTCCTTTATCTTCAACATATCAAATTGGCTTCTGTAGGGTTTATAAATGTACCATCTTCACTTTATCATCTCCTTTGTAATAAGAATTTAGTGTATCCCAAGCCTCCTTCACAGTCTTCATCGTAGAGATCCGCTTAAAACTAATTTCATCTACCGCTTGATAGATGAAGAAAAGGGCCTTCCGATCTTTCTTTCGATTTTCTTTCAATTTTTGAAAAAGTCTTTGATTCAAATCTCTCTCAACTGGGCTTTGATACCAATGATAGAAGCAAAAAACAGAACAGAGAAAACAAAAAAAAACTTTTCTGTTCACTAGATTTTCACGAGCAAAAAACAAGACAGAGAGCAAGACTAAAATCACTATTGTCTTTCACGGGATACACTCATACAAAAAAAAAAAATAGAAATCATTTTTTAAAACCGTCCAACATTAAAAATAAAAAATAAAAAACTAGACAACGCATTGTTTGGTTTGAAAAATACCCAACAAAGAATTCATTGGACCTTAGTTCTGACGAGATGGCTTAACGCGTAGTTGAGTAGGACATTTCTTCCTTTTTCCTTTCTTTCTTTTTTTTTTATTTTTCTCATAAATTATATATATATATATATATATATATATATATATATATATATATATCTAAACTGGTCATGATGCAAGCAAGCAACAATGGGAAAATTCAGAGAAACATCAAAAAAGACCAAGCATAACATAATTTCTTAAGAAAATCAAACGGAGCTAAAGCAAGCAAATTTGCCCCTCGGTGTTCACAATAACTTATTTTGCTGAAGGAAATGAGTATGGCTTGGCTTTAAGAAGAAGATTGTACTTCTTTTGTGTGTTGATTCCAAAAGCTTCTGACATATCATGCACCTCATTTTTATTGTCGTTCGGTACTTCCCAGTCAAAGGCAAGCAGCAATTTAGCAAGGACACACTCGATGGTAAGGGTGGAAAAATTAATCCCTGGGCATCTTCTTCTTCCAGAACCAAAGGGTGTGAATTCAAAGTTCTGTCCTTTGAAATCAGCACTTTTAATGTTAAGAAACCTCTCTGGCCAAAACTCCTCCGGCTTCTCCCAATACATTGGGTCTCTTGAAATCGTCCATACATTAATAAACACCCTTGTTCCTTTAGGTATCACATACCCCTCTAACTCGGTGACATTCATTGCCTCCCTAGGAACAAGCGTGGGAATTGGAGGATGCATCCTCAGCGCTTCTCTAATAACTGCCTTGAGGTAGTCCATTTTATTGAGGGCTTCCTCTGTCACAGATTGACTAGAACCTAAAACTCGCCTTACCTCTTCTTGCGCTTTGCTCATAACTGATGGATGAGTTATTAGCTCGGCGAGGATCCATTCGATTGTAATGTATATTGTATCTGTACCAGCAGCAAACATTTCCTTTGGCCAAAAAAAGAAAGAGTGGATATTAACCGGTTAAATATGGCTTTTAAAAGTAAAAAAAGAAAAATTTTAAGGTTAAATTGACTTTTAAATGTTAGAATATCTTTATAAATTTTGATTTTTATTTTAAAAGGAGCTCTCTAATGAGCGCATTAGTGAGCAATTTAATCCAAGGAGCCAATACAAAATAATTTGCACTGCATATATATCCTTTCTTACGTAACGTACGTACGTACCCAAATAAGCGCCTTGATACTATCCTTGTCCAATCTGAAGCCACCGCTTGTCCCGTCATTCTTGTTCTGTGATAGCAAAACATCGACAAAATCAACAAATTCACCGTGATGTCCTCGACCTCCGTCAACGTCCTCCTCTCTACGAACAGCATGGTCTTCCAACACTCGCTCAAGAAAGCCATCAACCATCTCAAAGTTCTTCCTTACCCTTGCATTTAAACCACTGAGCTTATCAACCCAACTAAGCCGAGGAATATAATCCTTCATGGGAAAAGAACCAAGCAACAGTGAGGCTTCCTTTAACATTTCTCGAAACCCATCGTCTAATGAGTACTTCCTCCCTAAAGCCACTCTGCAAATAATATCATTGGTTAGCACCATAATCATTTTGCTCAAGTTTACTGGCGATGGCGATGCTTCTTTGATGCTCGAAAGAAGAAGAGATGCTTCTTCATCGATCACAGACCGGAACGATTGAACCATCTTAACACTCAGTAGGTGGACGACACAAATCCTTTTCATCTGCCGCCAGTGCTCGCCATAACTAGCGAAGGCGATGTCACGGCAGTTGTAAAAGAGGCGGTTAGCGATGCTTGAAGGTGGTCGGGTTGAGAAGGTGAGGTCTTGGGTCTTCATGACTTGTTCTGCTAACTCGGCTGAGGAGATGACGATGGCGGGGATTGATCCGAGGTAAAGGAGAAGGATGGGACCATAATTTTTGGAGAGAGAGTGGAAGGAGCGGTGAAGGTAAGGGCCGAGCTGGTGGAGATTGCCGATTATGGGCAGCGCAGGAGGAGAAGGAAGGAGGTTTCTGGTTTTCTTTAGATGGAGCTTTGATAATATGACAATAATAATAACAACCGTGAAGGAGGAAAGGATAGGTACCATTATGTTGGTGTTGAGCGGCAGAGATTGGAGGTTAATGGCCATTAGCATTTGGAGCTTGGAAGAAGGTAAGGGATAGCTAATGAGTATTTATGGCTGTGAGATTAATGAAATTCGAAAAATTTTAAGAAATTTATTAATATTTGTTAATGCGGCGGCGGGAATAGCAAATATTGCATAAATGCTCTTTTAAGATTTTTTTTTCTTTTTATTGCAGAATAATTGAACTCAAGAAAAACGCAATTTGTATGACGAACATTCAAATAGGTGATGGCTTGTTTATAAATATATTCCCTGCATAATTAAAAAATTAATATTTTTTATGTAAAAACAAATGAATTGCTGTTTTCACTTTTCATGAAATATATTTTTAATTTTGTTTTTAATAGGTAATCGGTGGATTATGGCAAAAGGATTAACACCTTGAGGGTCCACAGGAGAAGTTATCCCTGAAGTGATGAGATTTAACTCCATAACAGGTTCAGTGAAGAGTTGCATCCCACTTACATAATCAAGAACCCTCACTGAGTCACCTTACTAAGCTAACTCCCCTAAGCTAACTCCCCTCGCTCAACAAGGTTTTATATAGCTCCAGTGCAAGTCGCCAATGATTTCGAGGTGCCAATACAGCTTAGCTCTCTGCATACAACACTAGGCATGTGACCCGCCTACACCCACTCTATTTTATGACCTCGGCAACACTGAGCTTTCCCAAAGACAAATAGATCAGATTTAAGCAAGATCACTCCCCTTCTAACCAGCCAATGTGTGACATGTGTACTTAGTAGTCTATAGAGTCGTTAAGTCATGTCCATTTTTAATCGATGTGGTATTCACTATTGCTCTTAGATCCTTATAAAGAATGAGTAAAGAAGGCATTTTGGGTCTTTTGAATATAGGGGCTCTTTTGAGCATTTTCTATACTCGGTGTTACCTATACTAGTGATACTTGAGCTATTGGACTCTCTCTCTCTCTCTCTCTCTCTCTCTCTCTCTCTCTCTCTCTCTCTCTCTCTCTCTCTTCTTTCTCATTGGATTTTAGATCAAAACTCAAAAAGCTCACCTACTAGTAAGTTCGGATATTACCCATGGATATATTTGGATTCAACATCTTCAAAGGTGTAGCAGGTGTGGATTGATGCCAGCGACCAAAAGACATATTCAACTCGGCCAAAAAACAAAAAAAAAAAACAACCATGACCTTCTGTAAAAATGGAGAATCCCAATTACACCACCCACTAAGACCAGATGAAAATGGAAGAGAGATTAACAAAAAAGATCCAAGATGCCTTAGTGGGATTACCTTGGTCCTTATAGTGGGCGAGTTCCCTAGAGTCGTCATCTAACTAGGTAACTCATTACTAGAGGCCAGATGATAGGGAATTGACCTCAACACCTATCCCAAACTCCTTTGAATTTTGACAAGTAATGAAGAACACAACCCACCAGCTCAACAAATAAAAAGAAACAAGCCAAAATTAACCATTGCTTTCTCAAGGGAGATAGCAGAGGCAAAGATGCTTTCTAAATTGAAGGTGCCACATTTGGAGTCCTAAGGGGTGAGGATGGGTCCATTTGACTAGGTTGTAACTATTAAATCATTGACATTATTGCTTGATATTGATGATGCCCTCAAGTGTTGGCTATTTTTTATGACACTCATAGATTTAGCATTGAGGTTGTTTACTCTCTTACATATGGGGATCATCACTTCTATAATACAATTTAACAAAAAGTTTAAAAATCAATTTACCTATACTAAAATGCTTTAGAAGTTCTTGCAAGCTCTCCATAAAATGAGATAGCAATTAGAAGATTCGTAGAGGAACTTCATTGTGATGTTTTTTATTGGAGATGCTGGTAATGAAATATTCTAAGCAGGCAGCCTTAACCCAAGGATTAAAGGTTCTTTTTTACATGCATTTGGCTTACAGTAGCCAAAGTCGCTAGCCAAATTTTTGAGCTCAATAACAGTCATTTTAATGCCGAGGAATGCAATATGATGGCTGAGTCATACACTTTTACTTTCCCCTAGAAAGTCACCCCATAAAGGGATCGGTGGTAAGAATGTGATCAAAGAAGAATTTTCTTGATATAGTGAAGGGATAGGAGACCTTACTTTCAAAAAGATCGGCACTACCCAAAGTACCAGAGAATTCCTATGTAACCCAGGTCGTTAAGGATCATAGGGCAACCACTACAGGAAATTCACTGAATACCGGCGGTATTTTCGGCGGTCATTTGACCTCAGAAAAAGCGGCGATTACATCGGCGGTTTGGCCGCCGCTATTAACCGGCAATTGGACCACCGGTACTAAATGTAAAATCGCCAGAATTGCCACCGGTATTCTCTTTTCATGATGACATTTACCAACAATTTAGCCACAATTTTTAAGTGAAAAATTTTGGGTGCTTAAAATCACTGGATAAGCCATCAGAAAGGGCCCTAAAATTGACCCCCCCCCCCCCCTTCTTTCTCATTTCTTTCTCTGGCTCATTTTATTTCATCCAGAGAATACCCGCACCCTCGTCAAACTCTGAACTCGTGCTCCTTTGGTTCATGAAGAGAATGTCGGTGTGCTAAACTCCGCCCGTGCGCTCGCCCGATGCCCACACTCGCATTCAGACAACCTTAGTTTGCCACCAATTTTTTTTATTTTATGACCAGTTATATACGGTA